>JAJLRQ010000148.1:0-442393 GCA_030567115.1 Petasospora euphorbiae
ACTGGTATAGAGAACGGTGTATTATATTCGAGAAAGATACAAGAAAGAGCTGTGATCAAGTTGGAAATGAAGTGAATGGAAGATGAAGACTGCTAACTAGAGGCAAACTACAGAGATCTCACATATTGTGAGATGATGAGAATAAGCCCAGGTTGACAGACACTCTCGGAAATTGAGCTTCTTCTATGATGGAAAATTGGTGATATCGATATTGAGAAGCCAGGTAAGGCAATCTCTTATTCCTTTTTGTATAAAATTTAGATATGAATAAGAGATCATTTGAAGTAAAAAAAAAAAAAAAAGGAGTGCACTCAAATAAATTTGACATAACTTAGGCTGAAACGAAGAAAGATTTCACACACAAGGCTTGCAATCAACTTTTGCATTCGTATATTCAGTAATTCGAACAGTATCTCATCTCAGCAATAACAGTGGTGTCTGGATGTCTCAGGAATGATGTACTGATGTTCTACGAATTGCTCGAAAGGTTCCTCTTGCTTAGTCATCCAAAAGCCTGAAACATCAAAGGTGACAGAAATGGGTACGCAATTTTAACCTACTATGCATGTAGTAAACAATGGGAGACTTTATATCAATCCTTCATGAGGTCTCTGAAAGACTTCTCCACCAGATCCTTGATCTCCTTGTACGAGACAATCAAGCAGCTTTGTTCATCTGGCGACACGAGTAAAATCTTCTCATCGATTCCAGCATCGAGCTTGTTCAACGACTTCAACACATGAGCAAGATCAAGGACTGGTTTACCCTTCTCATCAACTTGGTGGAATACGTAGTCGTGGAATAGCTTGATTGGATACCTTGGTCCGGTTTGTTGCCATGTAGGGTTACGTTCATACTCTGGACGGTCAATGATGAAGTTGAGCTTGGCCATCAGTCTGAAGAGACGGGCATTCTCCAATTCGCGTGTCAGCTGAGATTCATAGTAATCAGCACCGACCTGCTGCTTGTCCATCTCTTTGAAAAGTTGTGGACATATCTGCTTTTGGAATTCTTGGATAGTGCGTCCAGGCTGAGAATCATCCAGCAGGTACACTAGGGCTGCTTTGAAAGCATCGTCATGTTCCAGCATCGATACTAGCTCCAGAGGGGCTCGAGTTTTCAGCTCCGCAGGTATTTTCGTTGAGGAGAGAGTAAGCATCATATTACCAAACATTGTGAGATCTTTTTGTAAAAGCTCGCTAACGTGCTCCTCAGTACGGTCGTCATCGAACTGTAGGATATCAAATACACCACAGTCTGATAAACGGACACGGTTCTTACTGGTCAAAATGACTTTCTGCAGGGTCAATGACCTCACAGGAAGTCTCTTGGAATGTGCTGCTGCAATTGCTGATGAGATCTGGCACATGTAGGTCCACAGACACTCTGGTGTGATTGGCTCTGGCTTGGAGATTGTTGAACGGAAATGATACTCAAATAGAGACCTTGAGTCTGGGTAATAATCATAAACAATGATGAGTGAGTTGTCCCCAAATGACCTCGACGTGAAGGCATCGACAACAGATGACAGGTTTGAGTGCTTTAACTTCATCCATTGATGGATCGTGGCCAGACTTCTGTCCTGGTTGATCTTGACATTCTCGATACGACGCAAGGCATATGCACGGCCATTGGCGTTCGAGAAGGCCTTATAGATTGAACTCGTATAGCCGTAAGTCTTTGCAGTTCTGTCCAGCGCTGTGTCAAGAGGAACAAGATCGTAGTACACCCCAACGATGTTTGGGAGTTGTGATTGTCCCATCACTTTAAGAGTTGCCTCATTCTTGCGCATAAGTGCTTCACGGAGCTTATTGGGGATGAATAACGTCTCAGAGTTCTGCTAGTTACCCTTCAGTGGCATCTGTAGATGTGGCGGAGCTGTTGGTGCATACAAGTGATACTGTAGAGGATAAGCTGCAGCCTGTGGATGTGGGGGAAACATGAAGTCTTGAGCCCCCGGCGGGACCATTCCCATATTGGAGTAAGGATTGATCTGTTCTGTTGGCTGTGAATAAGGGTTCATCTGTGGAGGCATCGACTGTTGAGGCTGTAGTGTTGGCACTTGGGCTTCATGATGTTGAGCGAGGTATGGATTGTTGTTCATTGTAGGCGACATTGGATTGAGAGGGGCCGTACCATTGGATGGCTGAAATGCTGGTATGTCTGAGTCACTGGAAGGGACAAATGCAGGGATCTCTGCCATCTTGGGAGACAAAGTGGAGAACTTCTTTGCGAGATGAGGTTTTGCAAGTGCTGGCGATGAGCCTGATGGGAGGAACATTGATGAGGCAGCAGCGTTGAACTTCTTCTTAGTTTCGACCTACTTATCGACAACGTTGAGGTCTTCAATAGCACTGTTAATAGTCCCAATTGCATCAGCAGAAGTCATAGATGACACTCCAGAGGACGCAGGCGCCGATACCGGTTTAAGCTTATCACCTCTGTCGTGCTTAAAAGAGCACCCTTTGCCCTCATATTTGCAAAATCCGTGTATAGTTATGTTACGACAGGGCACCTCTTTGGCCCAGTCCAGGTTCGCCGGGGTCGCTTCAAGGTTGAATGTTAGTTTGCATGGTTATTTTGAAGGTTTAGTCTGACAATGAGTTCCCTGGCTATGCGTGCACCAAGTGCGGGTTTGAGTGCGCATAACGGGCGTAGAAAAGACATCATTGAGCAGCACTAAAACACTCACAGTTATCCATATCGAGCAGAGACACTGGGTTATTGATAATTGGGGTTTAAAGTCAAAAACTTATACAAGAGCTTCTCAGAAGACTAAACTTGGCCGGAAGAAGTAAACACCAGCGGCGACTGTGGTGCTCGATCGTGTTTCGCGAAAATATTCCGCGAACAAGTTCTACGAGCTATTAATTCAGAGGCTGCTCTCATCTTCAGAGTGAGCTGTATGAGGCACCTAACTGATTTGGATCGCTAGCTTGGTCATGAAGGTTATTATTGTGACTGGTGCATCAAGAGGTATGTGTGATAATATGGTGGTTGGTAACATTCATTCTGGCAAATCACTTGTGGAACATGGCCGTGGAAACAGCCCCAGATTGTTCCCCACGCTTTTGCATTTGGCACTCGGAGCCGGTTCCACGGCTGATTTTACGTGTTACACCACTCTATATGGTTTGGCAACTACATCAATTGCATTGACTAACAATCTACGATAGGTATTGGTGCCTGTATCACTGACATCTTGCTGAACGATGCTTCGACATATGTCGTGGCAGTGGCACGTTCAGAAGAGCCTTTGAGGAATCTGAGAATTAAGTACGGCGAGGAACGTGTACTCACAATCCAGGGAGACATCTCACAAGACCAGACATGCAATGAGATTGTGGAGCAGTGTATTGAAAAGTATGGCCGTATTGACAGCATCATCGCAAATGCTGGTGTCTTGGAGCCGGTGCAGAGCATTAGTATTGCAGACCTCCCACAATGGAGACAGCTGTTTGAGGTGAATTTCTTCTCCATCGTGTCTCTAATAGCGAAGGCTATTCCTCATCTGAGATCAAGCAAGGGTAGCGTTGTGCTGGTCTCATCAGGAGCATCCACCAAAGGTTACTACGGCTGGGGTGCATACGGTTCCTCCAAGGCTGCGCTCAATCAATTCGCCACTCAATTAACGGCAGAAGAGCCAGACATCAAGTGCGTAGCCGTAGCACCAGGTGTTGTTGACACCCAGATGCAAAACGATATCAGAGAGAAGTGTAAGTTTATACCTTTATTATCATCATTCAGAGCAGTTGGTACTAACACTTTATTACAGTTGGCGCGGGTATGACCCCTGAGGCTCACAAACGATTCACTGACCTCAAGCGCAACCAGGAGTTGCTTGACCCAATTGTTCCAGCAACTATTTATTCAAACCTGGCACTGATGGGAATTGGCACAGAAATCAACGGTAAGTACCTCAGATATAACGACGAGTTGCTTACTCCATACTCCAAGTGATCCAAGCCATGTTTAGTCTAGCAATTCTGAATAAATTATGTGACTATCAACACAACCTTCAATCAAGTTTTGAATACTTTATAGATCCGATCTAGAAGCAGCCCCTGTTAGCGGACATTGACATGGAGTCAACGCGATGATATCTTAGCTTGCTTTCAAATGGCATCATTCTTGTCTTTGTTTCTGGCCCTACGCAAGTATAAATCACAAATTGCGGGCTTCTGACGCAATGGTGTTTACGGAATTCAGTCTTATGAGAAAATTAGCGAGCATGATAGCATTGTATATACGTACAAAGTGCTATTCAGTGCGTATAATGACATCAAAATTTGCGGTATGGTGAAATTGAGCCTTTTTATGGACTATATGGTCCAACAAAGCGTACATATCACATTTTCAGAAATATCCGGTATAGTGTAGTGGCTATCACAGTTCGCTCTCACCGAGCAGACCGGGGTTCGATTCCCCGTTCCGGAATTCTTTTTTGCTGGCACTGTCTACAATGCTAAAAAAATTGATTTTTTCAGCCCAATTGGCTTGAATGAATTTTTGTTTGGTGTTTCCGATATAAAGAGAACTAAATTACGTACACAGACCAGCAGAGATATCAAAAGTCCACTCAGAAAGTCGAAATTGCGTCCAATTTTGTAACGATACATCTCAAAGCCGAGATCGTCGTATTCGCGTACCCGCTTCCGAGCCAAAACAGACAATTGAAACTTTGAAGATCTGCCGGACCATCTGATTTACTGTTTAAAGAGTTGACGAACCTCTCAGGTAATACGCTTCGAAGATGCTTACTAGATTTGCTGCCTCTAGAACAATCACACAAACCAGAACCGCACAGGCCCTCCGCATGGCCGCTCCAATGGCTGTGCGCTCATTCTCTACATCCAAGACACAATTCCAGGAGAAGAAGGAAAACAACCAGGGCTCAAATGGAGGATCCGCCAGAGGAAAACTTGCTGTACTACTCGGTGTCCTTGCAATTGGTTCCTCTTTGCTTTCCATTTCCTACCAGAAGAACGGGCCAGCCGAGTTCATCGAGCCACCTTCCAAGAAGACCAAGGCATTCAAAGACGATGAGGTGTCAGTTATTTTCATCCTTGGTGGACCAGGTTCTGGTAAGGGTACTCAGTGTGCCAAGCTCGTGAAAGACCACAAGTTTGCCCACTTGTCAGCTGGTGACTTGCTGCGTGCAGAGCAGGCCAGACCAGGCTCTGAGTATGGTGAGCTCATCGACAAGTGCATTCGTGAAGGTACCATTGTTCCACAGGAGGTGACCATCGCTCTCTTGAAGAATGCCATGGTTGCTGCTAAGGCTGAAGGCGTCAACAGATTCCTCATTGATGGATTCCCTCGTAAGATGGACCAGGCTATCACATTTGAGGATGAGATCGCCACAAGCTCCTTCACCATCTTCTTCGAATGCCCTGAGGAGGTCATGCTTAAGCGTCTCTTGGAAAGAGGAAAGACTTCCGGACGTACAGATGACAACATCGAGAGTATCAAGAAGAGATTCAGAACTTTCATCGAGACCAGTTACCCAGTTGTTGAGTACTTCGATAAGCAGGGTAAGGTTGTGAAGTTGCAGTGTAACAAGACAGTGGATGAGGTTTACGGTGAGGTCCAAAAGGCCTTGAAGGAGAAGATGAACATCTGAGGTAGCTAGTATATAAACCGATAAACTCAATCTGAACATAAAGTCCAGGTTCAGCTTTGGCACCGTTACTGAAGTATTGTCAAAATCGCGTTCATGTAGGCGTGGAGCGCGAGATCAAAACAGAATGGAAAGCAGACCTTCTTCACTTCGATACACTGGTCTCATCTACTACCTTCTCACGACCAATTCACGATCAGTATGGGAAGAAGGGGCAAAAAAGACAAGAAGGAGGCAAAAACTGTATATATAGCCCCAGTGAAAGAAGTAAGCGATGCAAACGATGGATTCCTGGAGTACGACCCAAAGACGAGAGTTGTCGATGAGTTCGAGCAGGACCTGGATTTCCTTCTCACAGACAACACAGCGAGCCCATACGGTGATGGCTAGAAGCTGGGGGACCTATTGAAGGATATGTCTATCAATGAAACCGCCTCCTCCACAAATGGAAAAAGAGTACAAGCAGTGGAAAAATCTAAGACTACCCAATCTAGAAAGCTGCCATTGGTCACCAAGAAGATGCAGATGGAAATCATGGACTTTGACATTTCGTTTTCTGATGATGATGAAGTTGATGTGAAACCTGCCAACGAGAACAGAAAAATCAAGAAGGGGAAGAAGAATAAGGCAGTGCAGTCTGATAAGCCGTTGTCAACGAAACCAAGAGTGAGAGCGCCTACTACAACAACACAAGTCAATCAAGATAACGAAGATCCCTTCCTTACATCTGAGGAGTACTTCAAAAAGCAATTCGGTATCTCAGATTCTGAATACGATTTGAACTCAGACTCTGAAGAACTGGAAGATGAGTTCAAGTTTGAGTTTAACGTGTCTGATGAGGAGGAACAGATTCAACTCGATGAGGAATACAAAACATCTACTTCCAGTCAACAGCATCCTGCAACAGAAAGGAAAAGGAAATCAAGAAGATTCAGAAGACCAAGAATACCAGAAGCAGGAGATAAGACTAAACGTAAAGAATCAAGTACAGCAACGCCTGAGCCATCACCCAAGACATCAGTTGGCAAGCCTACAGCGAAGCCAGGCAAAGAGAACGCACCAAAGCAAAATCGGAACAAGCGAAATGGACCAAGACCATTGAAAGGTGGAGGCCTTTTGAATCAGAAGAAGGATAAGGAAGTCACTGAAAACTCAAAACCATCAAGGTCTTCGCAGGAGACAAAATAGCCTCCAGGAAACACTGAGAAGGCCAAGAGGAGTCGACGCAAGACACCGATAGCTACAAATGGAAATCCAGAAAACAAAGAATGAATTTAAACTTTTCGCATAAATTGAAGGTATACGCTTGTGTGGTTCAGTCACTTTCGATCTCCATGATCTCTCCCTCCTCATCACTGGAGTCTTCGCCATTGATAAGATCCTAAGCGATCTGATCCACACTCGCATTGAGGGTATTTCCTGTTTCCACGTTCTTTGATTTGTTCAGCAATGGTGTTTTGTGAGTATCTTGCTGTTTGTGTCTGCGCACTGTTTGCCTCATCGCCAAGCTGGTCTGGAACTGCTATTCTGTTGACTGGAAGAACTGCGAAGATGTGGTTTGACCCCTCATATCTATGTAATTCAAATTCTCCTCCAATGCACGTTTTAAGAGGTCATTAGCAACGACATCATTCTTGTTAATTGCAAGGGCGTAGTGTAGATTTTCAATAGATTTGGCGAAATCACCTATTCTCAAATACACCAATCCAATGGCAGAGTGAATGTTCGCATCGTTGCTTGATAATTTCAACACCTTTTCGAAACAGGACAAAGCTTTCCCGTAAAAATTGAGTCTTCTGTATACGTGACCCAAATTGGAGTGAACCGAAACCCATGCCTTTGAGTCAGAGTCCAGTGACTTGATCGCTTTGAGCGCCTGGAGGAAGTACATCTCAGCGGTGCTCAATTCATCCTTGTGATAATAAATTACACCCATTTCGTTCAGTAGTAGCGGATCAGTAGGACAAATGGAGTATGATGACAAAAGATACTCCTCTGCAAGCGTGTTGTTGTTCATCTGCAAATATTGCATACCCAAAAACAGGTTTGGAAGATGAGTGCCTGGGAAAAACCTCGATGCCGTTGAGTAGGCAGATATAGCTTGTTCATGTTCACCTTCTGCTGCAAATGTGTGTGCGAATCCGATCCATGCCTGTCCGAAATTTGGATTGAGCATCGATGCCTTGGAGAAGTACTTGCGAGCTTCTGTGACGTTCTGTATACAGAGATAATAGATACCAACGGCCAGCCACGTGATGGGCCTTTTAGGATGATGCTCTGCTAGCTTATGTGCAATCATGAAAAGCTTGTTTCTAGCACCAATTTCGTGTAACGATGCGAGATATGTTGGAAGTGCTGCAAAGTTAAGCTCGTCTTTCTCCAAAACCACCTCACACAGCTCTAGACACTTGTGGAATCTGGACTGCATGAATAGCAGCTCTGCCTGACTGAGAATCACATCGACATTGTCCTGCAAGTTGTAATGATCCTTCAGAACCATTTCAGCATCTTCCGTACGTTCTCTGTTGATGTACTTGTTCAGCCTTGAGGTGTAGAGAAGCCTCACCAACTCTGCATTTTCATCAAGGTCTGAGAAGTCTAGCTCACTGAGCAGTTCCCACTCCTCCATTGGTGTTAGCATGCTACTTCGTACAAGCTCGTCAAAGGCTTCATAGCACTTAACATCCACCATCACGGCCTCCTTGTAGCACTCCTTGGCCCTTTCCAAGTTGTTCTGCTTCATGAAGATCTAACCTCTTATAAAGCACAACGATGCTTCAAGCTTGATTCCACCGTCCAAGTTCTTCACATGTTGCGCCTCGTTACGGAATGGGTTTGTTTCTCCAACCGTGTCCAGCGCCTCGTCCCACAACTCAAGCTTCATCAAACACAAAGCAGCAAGATATCTACACGACACACTGGTGGTATCGAGGTGGCGCTTACTGAGAAGCTGTCTTGCTCTGTAGTAGTTCCCGTTGTTGTAATGGACTTGTGCCAACCAGAAGGCATCATTTGGATCGTCCGTGAGGGACAACACTTTATCGCCAATGTACTCTGCCGTTTTGTAGTGGTGCTGCATGAGGGCATCGTGGCGCCAAAGCCTGAGTTTCTCCGCAGCTGATAGATTTGTAGGCAAAGCATTCGTTACAGTGGCATTGGAAGAGCCAGCTGTATTCAGCACAGAACCTCTTCGAGAGCCAGCCAGTGGACTAGGAAACATGGGCTCGTGTGGAGTAGAGCGCAGTGTATCTATTGTACGGTTGATCAGTGGCGAGATGGCCAGCGTGGAGCTGTGCTGTGAAGGTGATTCCATAGCGTCGTTTCGTACCACTATTCGTGAACCAGAGCTGTATGATATCTGGGTACTGACAGCCAATAAGCTGCTGTATCTTTTGGCTTAGGGAACGGCAATTGGTCCCAATCCTCACTCATCGAGTGCCCCCCCTCAGCTCTTCACCTTCAAATGTAAACAAAAGACATGGTGTATCTGGTGTTTGGATGTGAGTGAAGGGAGATGAGTCAGCAGGATTCGCGAAATCTCAGATAAACCCGGTGACCACGAGTCAGCGCCGGTTCCGGGCCGGGGCCCGCAAGCCGGAGAACCAGCCATAACGGGACAGAAAACCCAGTGCAAAAAAATCTCTGAAGAGTCATCAGTGCCACGCTGATAAGTACTTAAAGTGACACGAGAGACGTCTTAACTTCTACTTCTGTGGAACATCCTAGATAGACATCACCACATCTAACATACGTAACAAGAATGGCTCCAGTCACACTTCATCTCAGAGCTGAAACCAAGCCACTCGAGGCCCGTGCTGCCCTCACCCCAACTACCACTAAGCAGCTCATCCAAGCCGGATTCAAGATCTACGTTGAGGAATCCGAGCAGTCTGCCTTCAAGTCCGAGGAGTACGAGAAGGTTGGTGCCACTATTGTTCCAGCCGGTTCATGGAAGTCTGCCCCACTTGACCGTATCGTTATTGGACTCAAGGAGCTGCCTGAGGAGGACACTTTCCCATTGATCCACGAGCACATCCAGTTTGCTCACTGTTACAAGGACCAGGGCGGATGGCAAGACGTGCTGAGCCGTTACGCCAGAGGTAACGGTAAGCTTTATGACCTCGAGTTCCTTGAGAATGACCAGGGAAGACGTGTCGCTGCTTTCGGATTCTACGCTGGTTTTGCCGGTGCTGCTCTTGGTGTTAAGGACTGGGCTTTCAAGAACACCCACGCCGACTCTGAGGAGTTGCCAGGTGTTTCTCCATACGACAGTGAGACTGCTCTCATTCAAGACGTTCAAAAGGACTTGAAGAGTGCTCTTGTCAAGGGTGCTAAGATGCCAACAGTTCTGATCATCGGTGCACTTGGCCGTTGTGGTTCCGGTGCCATTGAGCTTTTGACCAAGGCTGGTGTTCCAGAGGCCAACATCAAGAAGTGGGATATGAAGGAGACTTCCAAGGGTGGCCCATTCCAAGAAATCGCCGATGCCGATATCTTCATCAACTGTATCTACTTGTCCAAGCCAATTCCACCTTTCATCAACTACGACTTGCTCAACAAGTCCACAAGAAGACTCAGAACAGTCGTCGACGTTTCTGCCGACACAACAAACCCTCACAACCCTATCCCAATCTACTCCATTGCCACAGTATTCCCAAAGCCAACAGTGGTGGTCCCAACAACGGCTGGTCCAAAGTTGTCTGTGATCTCTATTGACCACTTGCCATCTTTGCTTCCAAGAGAAGCCTCTGAGTTCTTCTCCAGAGATCTCCTGCCATCCCTATTGCAGTTGCCAAACAGAGAATCCGCCAGTGTGTGGGTCAAGGCCGAGAAGCTCTACAGACATCATGTTAAGCGTCTCAACAGAACTCAGAAGTTGTGAGTTGAATATTTATAGTCGTCAGCAGGAAGCTAACCGATTACACTCTACATTTCATATTGATACAATAGCGAATCATATTTCATAGCATCCCGTAAATAATTATTCAAGCTCGACAGTAATCTTCTCCTTCATGCTCTTTTTGGCCTTCTTGCTTTTCTTTTTTCTGTCGTTAAGCATGATTCTTTTGAGCTCCTCTGCGTCCTCAGCTTCACTTTCACTGGCACTGGCGTCAGCATCATCGATGTCATTGTACCTTCTCTTCATGGTATCAGCCTTCTCCACACTCTCAGACGTCACCTCGATACAGTTGAGTCTCTCGCCAGTGTTGTACACTGCAACCTGATCCTTGATGGCCATGTCCCAAACAACAATGGATCCATCCGACGATACTGATACGAGGAATGTGTCACCATTTTGCTCATAGAACTTGAAGTCTTTGACTCTATTGGTGTGACCCTGAAGTGTGAAATCAGGCTCAGGCTTCTCATTGGTTGCAAGATCATTGACCTTGTAGAACTCAAGGGAACCGTTACCCAAACCAACAACAGCATACTCGGTGCCGTTGATCTCGTGAACCTCCAAATGCATCAAAGTCGACTTGAAGGCAACCTCACCAACACTTTTAGCCTCACTTGTCTTATAAATCAGCATCTGGTTGAGCAGACCTACGAAAAAGTAGTCACCGTTGATGGACCATCTGACCATCTCACCACTCTGCCAGTCCTTCTTAACTCTAAGAACTGCAGCCTTCTTAGCGGTCATCAAATTCCAGAGTCTTACTGTCTTGTCATCACCAACACTAACGGCAATTCTTCCACTTGGGTGGATAGCGATGTCATTGATCTTACCTTGGTGTCCCTTCAAAGTACCAAACGTCTCCCAGTCCTTTGTTCTCCAAATGATGAGCTTACCGTCTTCGGAACCTGAGAGGAGCCACTTACCGGTTGTACCAGCCACAGAACCCGGCTCTCCGTGTCCCTCGCTGGAGAATCTGAGAGACGTAATCGAACCCTGGTGACCCATCAAAGTACCCAGCTCTTTTCTTTTCTGCAAGTCGTAGATTCTGATGTGCTCATCGTTGGAACCCGTCACAAGATATCTCTTAGCTGCAGCAATAGCCTTGATGGAAAGAGCATGTGCCTGGAAATGGAACACAGATTGAAATACGGGCGTCTTCTCCTTTTGAAGAATTACTGAGAGACACAAGAGGTTGTGCTCGTAAGAACCGACATAGATACGGAACTGTGTGTGTGCTTCGTTTGTGACAGGGGCATCAGGAATGATGGTTGGCTTAATCACTGGAAGCTTTTCGTCTTTCGTATCCTTGATGGATACAGTCTTTCCCTTGGCCATTTTGAGTGGTTATATGAGTTTCAGGTAGTCAAATAACACTCCCAAGATGATTTGTTGCAGAGATGAGGTGGGATTGTAGCGTGTGAATTTTTTTTGTAGGCCCCGCTCGCTTATGTAATATTGTTGAAGGATATTCGCGCTCAATACCATTAGGCATACATTCAGGCCTTGCATTTGATAGCTACTTTGTGCCTACATTTGTGCTCAAATTCCTAATAAATCACATATATTGACCAACCCGTGACAACAGATACAAATATAAACAACACACATTATACTCATGACAACATCAACATATCAATTAGCATTCATGACACTCGTAACAGCCTGGTTCACTTGATTGAAATGTCTATTCAGCGCAACCTTGACTCTCTCGTTGCCCAACATGATGGTACCCAATCCGCTTCTCACCAGTGACTGGAACTTTTCAACACACTCAGCAGAGTATCCGAAGTTCATCAACGTGAACCAAGAAACAATCAAGATCAACAATGGCAACCAGAAAAAGAGCAACATTTTGTCATTCTGAACATTCTTACGCTGATTGAAGAACTTGACAAACACATCCTCACCTTCATCAGATGAGTTGGAGGCCTCTTGAGTGCCTGAGCTCGAACCCGTAGAACTATCAGCAGATGTCAACGTAGATGGGAACCTCAGCTTAGGCAAGGTGAACTGTTTCGCTCTAACGGGGAATAGTTCATCGTACTGCGGTAGCTGCTCTTGATCAGAAGCATTGGTAAACACATTTCTCATCTTGTTCCACAAGGATCCGTCACCAATGAAGGAGGATATACTGTTTGAGCCATCGCCACCAGCAGTAGTTGCAAGTGTGGTAGGTGCTTCTGTGTTCGAGCGCAGAATTTCTTCAATTGGTCCGGAGTGATCATCCACCCAGTCAGACTCACTCTCTTCATTTGATGCTTCTCCGGCAGAGGAGTCAGAATCGTAAGCATTGCTGTCGTCACAGTCAGATAATTGATCAACCATCATTCTCGAAACGTGCAGACCACCCGGCAAATCAACTTCATCATCGTTAGTGAACGAGAAGACTGATGACGTAATAGAGCTAGTGGACAGCTTTCTCCCCATGGTGTGCGATGCGTATTTGAACAAGTCCAGTACATTGGAATCAGCAACGTCTTCTGGTCTCAAGCCATCGTTGTTTTTGATATCGATTTTAGCATTGAATCCAATCATCATCTCGATCGAGTTACGATCACCAGACAAGGCAGCATAGTGTAATGGGGTATAACCTCTAAGATCTCTGTAGTCCACTCTGGCACCTTTTTGCAGGAGTGACAAAACCAATCTGCTATAGCCCTTGAGCGCAGACAAATGTAAAAGCGTCTGACCTTCTGGTGTGCAAATGGCCCAGTTTGGTCTAGGTGGCAAACGGTTAATGACCTTCAGAATCAGCTCTTCATCAGAACCAGGGGTCGAGGAGAGCATGACCAGATTATCTGGAACCATTCCCTGCGAGTTTTGTGAAGTGGTAGAACCAGCAGCTGGCCCAGTACCATCAGATCCGATGATCTTTCTGGCAATGTTTCTAGCGTCTTCCAACTTACCATTCATCTTTAGACCAACAATCTGAAGAGCCAACTCAATCATCTGTCTGTCGGTGTCATCCAAATACGTGAAAATCGCATTCCCAATTTTACCTGCTGCTGCGTTCTGTGGATCCTCAATGGACACAACAACTTGACCAGGCTGAGAAGCTGGAGGGAGGTACGTTACCATTGTGCTTTCGCTCCAACACTGGGTCGATAGAGCCTTGTTAGCACCGAATTTGACAATCAAACCCTGCTTGAAGTTCTGACCAAGTAACGTAACTTCAATACCTCCTCTCAGAGGGCCTTGAGCAGGAATAACTCTCTGAACCATTGGAACAGGTATTTGTGGAACAGTAGACTGACGGATTGGCTGTTGTAGTTGGATCTGGTCCAGCGCCACAGATGCTTGAGATTGTGGAGAGATTGGCTCTCTTTTGGCTGAGCCGGATGGCTTTCTCGAAGGTGCAATACTGAAACCATCAGACAACTCCGGTGACCAAGTTCTCTTTCTTTTGAATACTCTTGAATCCGATGTGTGTGGTTCAGAGCTGTCGTCCTCGAAAGATGCTGGCGAAATGGCCTGAATACCAGGAGCAGAGTTTGAAGTTGCCTCGTTAGCAGAGTTTGAGGCAGTATTGGCAGCACCTTCCTCGTTGTTCTTCTTTCTATCCATGATCATGACTGATGACGATACGTGTTTACCAACAACTTGACCATTGGAGTTCTTCAAGATGAACAAAAGCTTGAAACCCTTTGGTTCATTGTGATGTCTGCAATAACAAACAATTCTCGACGAAATTTCCACAACCCTTGAATTGTTGGGTGTGGGCAGAGCTGGGAAGGAAATAACCTCTTTACAATTGAAGATGATGGCTCTCTTGTTGGCATTCGTCATCCAGTTCAAGTTATCACTCACACCTGATTTTCTTCTCGAGGCTCTCTTCTGTTCTCTTCTGACACATCTCTGGCAAATGTTACATGACTTCTCAGTTGTCGTAGTCAAGACATAAGTGTCCAAAAACAACATATTCTCTTTAGACACCGGACCTAGATCTGAACTCAAACAAAGTTTCTGCTTGGCAATGGTATCAGCTGGAAGGTGAAGAAGGAACTGCGGCGGCGGCGGTGAAACAGAAAGTTGCAATTTGATTTGCGTTTCAACTCTGGAGTATACCGGCAAGTTGTCGATATGGAGCTGGTAGGGCAGGGACGATTGATCAATGTTGAGATACTCCTTAGGGAACTCGTTGTGGTACTGAGCAGGTGATTCTCTACCAAATTTTAGCTGGGAAAGAATGCTTCTTGCGGACTCATAAGATGCATCATACGGCGAGGCTGCTTCGTAAACCAGTGAGTTCGATCTCTCAGATACAGATGGGTACTGTCCTGTTGGGGTAGTGAATACTTCCTGCTGCTGAGGTGGGGTGAGACCATTGAATGATTGTGGTGTTTGCACGGCATGCATCTGCATCGGTTGCTGTTGCTGTGATGAGGTAGCTGGTGGATAGTCCTATTGCAGCGGTTGCACATGAGCCTGATGGTATGCAGGTATTTGATGCGATGAGACACCTGTGGAGTGCTATTGCGTTCTGTCCAGTGGCATCTGGAAGCCATCGACGCCCAGCATCTGAGCATCCGAGACGCCTTGAAACAGCAGGTAGTCGTTTTGCGTTACTTCATCAGTCAAGAAGGTATTAAACATCTCGTCATCCATGTTCCCTTCCACTGAGTTCTGTGTCTGGGAGTGGGTGTTGTTTGGGTTACTGTTACCGCCACTGTTGTGGTTGTTGTCCTCATATAGGCGCTTGTCAAGGAACTCGTCCAGGATGTCACCGTGATCTTCTGAAGCGGGCGGCATCTCCACGACAGTTGTATTGTTCATTGCGTCCATGACGGATTTGTTATTCAGGCTTGTTGTGAACTTGTTGTGCGACTGGTGATGTCGATTGTGTAGTAGCGTAGGCGGCGCAAAAGGGGGGTCAAGAGCAATGGTATGAGACACAACAGGTTTGATCGAGCTGAGGATGTATGAAGCTGTGAAAGTCGAATAGAGTGGAGAAGCTACGTAATAGTGATGTGCTGTCCTCCTCTGGCCGTGCAGGGTAGGAGTTTATGGAGCGGATGGTGTAGTAGACACTTCGTTGTCGTGTATTTTTGTTGGTGCGTTCTGTCCCTTTTCTCCGCTGATGGGCAGTGGGCAGTTGTGGTCAAATTTGTTGTGCGGCAAATACTGAGGTGCGGGTAGGGACTGGAAAAGCTAGTCTGTTGTCTTACTCTTGAGTCCCTTTCCTCTCAAACCAGCTGGGAGCGTCCACTGCGATCTGCAAGGAGTTCGCGAAAGACTAGTCTGGGAGAGGAAGTCAGACCAGTCTGAGGGTGCAGAGGTGCACACAAGGGGCTCAGCCTAGTTACCCTACCGACACGTCATTCGTCTCACTACAAAACCCAGACACCACTTGACAAGCAGGTTCGCGGCACCAAAAGTCAACGGTGTGAAGGCGGCGTCAAGCCAAAGGGTTCGAACTAAAGGTCAACGCAAGGATTTGAGAATAATCGTGATCTAAGCGGGTACCTAGCTAATTATGGGTTACAAGAACACTCTCTACGTTACTGGTATGTTTTGTTCTACATTTTTGTGGGCTGCTGTTCAGCGCAGTAGACTAATTATATCCTCCCAGGTTTCAGCAGAGATGCTAAGGCTAAGGAGCTCGCTCCAGACTTCGAGAAGTAAGTACATTGCAAGTGATCATGACTTGAGTTTGGGCTTTACCCTTGTTCTAATTTTCTTGATGTATTCGACTTGTGCCAGAAGCTTGTCCTCACGTCGGGGTGCCGTTGATCTTCAATCATTCTTGGTTGCAAGCAGGCGGTCCACAAGGCAGGCAGCTATTGGCATACGGTGAATAATGCGCTTTTGATACCCTTTTTTTCCTTGTTTTCGATACCCATTTTGGTCATGTCACACTGTCAGTTCCAGCCTGTGGTGCCAAACTGGCATGACTTATAACTTTGACATTGATACCCCTTTGAAAACACTCGTGCCATCAACATCAACACGACACACATGCAAACCTCTTCGTCCGAGGCATCATGACAGCATCGTTTGAGGAGAAAGAGACACACTTGACAGTTTTCTCCTATTCAGCTTTTGAAACACCTCCCTGTTCCCTCATCTAGCAAGTGCAACAATCAGGTTGACGTCAACATGTAAACCACATGTTTTAGCATCAGACGATTTTTCATCAAGCACTCTCAAAACAAGATTCCAGAAATGGAGACAAACCCCACTCATCTCGTACTTACACAACGCACACACATATCATATATTCATTCCTCAATCATAAAAACCAGTGTTGATACTAACATTTCACAGATTCGGAGCTCTTGTTAGAGTCGACCTTCCACCGCCAAGACATCCAGAGGCCACACCATATGCCTTTGTTGAGTTCGAGAAGAAGGAGGATGCTGATGCTGCCTTGGAGTTGAACGGTAAGCCATTCGGTGAAGACCAAAAGCCAATCACCGTTGAGTGGGCCAAGTCTGAACCACATCCACCAAGAGCCAGAGGTTTCAGAGACGACTACGGTCCACCAAGACGTGGTTACAGAGACGACTACGGCCCTCCAAGACGTGGATACAGAGATGACTATGGTCCACCAAGAAGAGGTGGCTACAGAGACGACTACAGAGATGACTATGGCCCACCAAGAAGAGGCGGTTACAGAGATGACTACCGTGACGACTACGGTCCTCCACCAAGACGCGGTGGCTACAGAGATGATTACAGAGACTACCCACCAAGAAGAGACGAATACAGAAGAGGTGGTGATGACAGAAGAGGTGGTGAGAGAAGAGGTGAAGATAGAGAGAGAAGAGGCGAAGACAGAGAGAGAAGAGAGGAGAGAGACACTTACAGAGCTAGAGAGGCTTCCCCAGCTAGAGAGAGAGAGGAGAGACAGGCTTCTAGATCCAGATCTCCAGCTAGAGATTGATCCGCTTCGTACTGTGAAAAGTAGTCTATATATTAAGTAATCAAGAACAGTTTCCTCGAATGGGTTTTATGCTTTGCATCGATTCTACAAAGGTAAAATGATATTCAACAATAATCAAACCGTTGATTGATATTTATATAAGGGATCAACCTCGACAACAAGGGAATGCGCCAGGCAAATTAGTAGGGGGCTTGCATAGGACCTTCCCTCTCAGAATCTCAGTTCAACAATGATAGAATTGCAAAAAATTCATTATCATCATGAAACAGTTATGTGTGTCCATCATAGCAATTTGATATCATATAGCAACTCACTTTTGAGGCGAAGAAGCAGAATATGGGGGGCCTTTGGCTTCATGGACCAACCCGTGTCATAAGGGGTCCAATCTCCAGCCAGACCAATCTGAGAGGGGTATGAATACATTATCACTGTCATCTGGGTATGGTGATGACGTGTGAAAACACGTTCTCGTAGTGTGACGTGTGACGTTGTGAAAAGCAACAGGTCACAACATCGTTGGGAGCGATTTGTGCAGTGGCAAAACAAACAGTAAAGGAGCTGCGGGGACGTACAAAACATCACAGGATCATATCAACCGAATTGATAAATCAGTTGAGAGTCTGGGGTGTGCATCGGGTCTTCGTTAGGGACGAGGACATATCGTGGCGGACGAGGGGCAACAACTTTGGTTAACCTTGGTGGCTGTCTCGAATACGGTGGAAGGTACTCAAAACTTGACTTAGGTTGTGGTGGTGATTGAGGGCCTCGGTCTGTGGTGATAGTGGTAACCGATTGATTGTACGAAGCCTTGATTGGATCAGAAGAAGAAAAGCTATCCTGGACCTCTGGTAATTGTTGAGGAGAAGGGATAGTGTCATCGTCGGAGCGAACAAGGGACGTGGTAGCAGTTCTTGCTGTGATTGCGGAGCGGGAGGAAGCTGTGCTTGTGAACAAGGAGCTTTCAGCGGTAGAACTTGAGCTCAGTATAACATCATCAATGAGAGGATACTGGGCAACATCCTAAGGTTTCTTACGTTTCTTGCGAGGGGCAAAGAACGACAAGAAGCTAATTGGCGAGGAGCTCGGAACGGAGGCAGTGGACTCAGATATAAGTAAATGGTCACTGTAGGAACGGGGCTAACGGAAATGAGGTCGATCGGGGGGTCTCGGAGGGGTCATTTTCGCGTTGATTAGCGTTATACAAGAGGCGAAAGCCTTGAAAAGAGTGCTACTAACTATTTTGAGTTAACTGGATTTATGCGTGCCTTTATACTCAAACCTAGCCGCCCTTGCGCTATCTGCACCACTGCATTGCTAAAACGGAGAAACATCCGCTTTCGCTAGGATTTGCAGATAAGGCGAGAAAACCTTTTCGCATTCGCGCAAAAATACAGGCCTAGATCTCAGTTACAGTTGAGCAACTGTATAAATGAGAAAAACACAGATACTGAGACGGTACCCAGCTCATGGTAGATCTAGTTGCTGAAACTCGGTAAGCTGTAGTTTTAGGACCATTCTGCTTATGTTACTCCATAAACATCTTGTACTATCCTACAGTGTCATGTTTATATTATCTGTTGTGTTATCATTAGGTTATGGCCCTCAAGATTAAATCACATCCTAATACTTAATTCATGGGTCTCCCTGCCCGGATTGGCAAATGCTCATCATCTTCCAGAATCTCTGTAGATCTACGTCGCCCTTCCCCCCGCTTGTTTTCAGATCAAAGTACAGACGTACAACACCCATGAACTCTTCATCTGTGCTGTCGAGATAGGGAGTGAGTATATCGACATATCTGATCTCTTGTGACTGCACAAAGATAGCAGTGACTTCCTCCAAAGTGAGCACACTGTTCTGGACCAGTGAAACGAACTTCGATACAACTTTGAGCTCGCCTTTCGTGATTGCGCTTTCGTCGATCTCTTCACCAGAGCCGTGATAATCGTGCTTCTTCATTGGCCTCTTTTTGAAGATAGCGCATACAATCTCGAGGTCTGCGTTATCTGTCTTCCCTCTGAACTTTCTAAGGTAACTTGGCTCGAAGTACGGACCGAGGCATCTCCACTCCTCCTCAGATAGCGAAGGTACACCCTTGTCGTTGAATCTCTGTCCATACACTTCATGGTCTTTCAAGCACGTGTAGATATGTGACAAACATTGAAAGAACCCTTTTCTGTTTCTTACTGATGTTTCCGAGAACTTCTTCTCCCCAAACTTGACATTCAATTTTGTTGCAATCTCTTGATACTCCCGTTTAAGAAATGACGAGCTCCTTTTGGACTCGTATAGGGATTTGAACTCCCGAGCGGCAGCCAAACTCGCGTCGTTAGACCAAAGCATTTTTCTTCTCTTCCTTCTAGATGCCGTCTGTGATTCGATGAATGATGACTCCCCAACACTTATATTGTATCCACCTGTGGAGTTACCGATTGATATGTTGGACCTATCGCTTGCGGTTTCCAGTACAGAATCTTGTTCACACAGAGACGACGTCCTTTGTAAGGCCTTGTGCTGCGCCTGTCGATGTGAAAAATCATCTGTCGATGTGATGTTGACAAAGAGCTCACTGTTCTTGCGAGTGTTTTGAACGCCATAAAGCGGAGTTCGTAGTTGCGTTTGGTGATGCTGTTGATGTTGTTGATGAAGAGAAAGTGGAGTCTAATGAGGAGCCGGCCGTGTAGGTGTACTTGCAGCCGATGGCGGAAGGGGCAACGACAGGTGACTGATTGGATTGTGGTGTGCAGTTTGGGTGTTCAGCTTGTCTATCGTACTTGTGATGACTGAGATGGGAGGTAGGGATAGCGGTGTTGCTGGTGGAATTGATGTCGGCCTGAGTGGTGTTGACGTGGGTTGAGCATGATTCAGCGTTGACCTAGCTTTTGAAGGTGAGCCTATCCTCGGTTCTTGATTAATTGAGCCCACTGGAGCGTCAGATTTCACAGTGGATGGTGCCGACATGTCCGGGTTGAGCTTGACACGTTTCACTGGTGCTCTGTTTACGTCCAGCTCGCCCAATGGTACCCTCTTTGATGTTGTGTCATCCTGCCTGTTGAGCAGCTGATTGAGATCCATGGTAGGTGTGATTGATTGTGAGTGATCTGGTAGTGACTTGCTTTAGGGGAAGAGGAATTGGAAATGTCACGGAGAGATTTACACTGAATTTAAGCCGTTGCAAGAGCCATCAGAAAGCCAGCTAAAAATGTTATGGCTGCGTGCGCGCACATTCTCCTAAATTTTATGCGCCGCGTAGAAATGTAAACAAACCCGTCGTCCTGGAGATATCATAAAATCGCGTTCTGCTTACATCATGATAGTGCTATACACCCGTACACCAACAAAGTCGACACAGCGGCTAAGACCAACATGCAATGATGGAGAAGAGAGATCAACTTCAGCCAAACATCAAAAGAAACAGCGGTGGCAGGATAATTCAAACCATCAAAAGCAAATTCAGATAACTTCAATGCCGCCACGCGTGTCAAAGGATAGGAAGCGCAACTCGCACTCGAGTGCGGGTAAAATGCCTGGGAAGAAGAGCACTAAGGCTAATGCGCCATCCTTGACTTTACAAGAGATTCTAACTACACTGAATCTCACATATAGCAACGAGCTAGGTGTTTTAAGTGGTGAAGCAACTACAGCTGTGCCGCCTGTGAATACCGTGGAATCTCTCCGCAAACTCCTGCTAAAGTTGAATGATCAGCTAGAGATTGTGTCAAACAGTGACGATACTCTGATCAGTGACATGCAAAGGATCTTACACGCTAGGGAAAGAGGCGAGTCCATTGAATCCGATTCCCAAACAGACAAGGAAGAAGAGGACAACCAAGAGGAGCAAGAGAGGCAGCAAGAGATCAAACAGGAAGAGAACTCCGTTGTGAAGCTAGAGCAGGATGGAGACGGCGATATAGAAATGATTGACGAGGAGACTGCCAAGGATGGAACTGCAAGTGAAGAAGTCAGATCAGATGGTGAACTTAACAGGAAATCAGACGAGGAGGGAGAGGATGGAGAGGTGTTTGCCGATGCTAATGATGACTTGAGTACTGCTGGATACGAACAGAAATCTGAGAATACAGAAGCTACGGAGAGGAAGTTGAGCATTGATCGGATGGAGAACGACCCATCGGTGCGTAATCCCAAATCTGAGTTTGTCACATCCCAAACACTTCCAGCTGCTGCACAGGCGCTTGGCCTATTCAATGAAGAAGATGGTGGGTTACAACAGAATGGTGAAGAGTATTTGAAGAAAAAATATGGTGTTTCATCCTATCCTAAGACTGACCTCAAGGACAAGCTACCAGGTGTGATACCAGATATTGATTTCTCCAAATCCAAACCAACCAATCAGGTACAGTTTGCCACATTCCAGTCCTGGTTCGAAAACTTCTATCGGGCGTTCTCTGAAGACGATATTAAGTTCTTGAAGAATAAGTTCATTATGCCAGACACACTAGCCAATGATCCATCATATGATCCAAACCTAACGCCATATTTGATACCAGACCTTGGTACGCTATACTCTGACATTTGGAATGAAGAGGAACAATCAGGGAACTACTCACCACCCCCAAACAGAATCACCAAGGAGGCAGTGATTCCTAAGAGATCATCAACTGAACTCAATGACGAGAACTTGGAGACCGAAAATGTTTCCTGTGGTCCGCTGGTATCGAGATTGCTTTCAGCTATCTTGAGGGAGGACTCTAGTGGAGAACCAAGTAATGGTGATGTGGATGAGAACGGTGAAAAACCATCAACTGTTAGCGCAACGGCTCTCCCGGAACAGCAAGGATGGAAAGTATCGAGTGTCAATGCAGACTATACAACGCTAGAGGAGAGACTGAAAAGAGAGTTGAAACACATTGGTATATTCATGAATCTTCCAGGAGCCAGCACCAAAGATGAGGATGGAGATGAAGCCGAGCCAGATTGGTTGAATCCACAGGACGATGAGGTGTCTACAGAGCTGAGGGCGCTGTAGAATGAGTTGAGACAGGCCTCCAAGAGAAATAGCAAGAGAAAGAAAATCCTTCTCCCAGTCATTGAGAAGCAGTTGGCATGGCAAGAGTATAATTCGATCCTGGATGACTTGGAAAAGCAAGTTGACCAGTCATATTTGAGAAGAATTAGAGCACCGAAGAATAAGAAAAAGAAGACCACCGGGAGTGGTGCCGTACCAGCTTCATTACAGGCTCAGATGAATGCACATGCTGCACAGCAGGCTGCTGCTAACACAGCTGTAAAATCGTTGTTAGAAAAGAGACAGAAGTGGATTGAGAAAATTGGACCCTTATTCAACAGGGATGGAAGTGGTCCTGAGAGCTTCAAGAAGTATCCAAAGGAGAGTGTGTTTGACAAGGAAAATCTTGATGAGGACGAAGAAGATGAGTACGACGATGGTGAGGAGTTGGTACTACAACAGCAAGATCACCAGTGATATCTGGTATATTGAGTGTATAATGTGTTATGTCAAACTTTCATTTTGATCAAAACTAAAAGCAGCATCTAGGTGCGTGAGAACATCCCAAAGTCTTATCAAAATGCTACACCAAACCACTGTTTATAATTTTATTGTCTGTTTGCCTATAACATTTCTAGCTCACTGGACACGGAGCTGGGCATCATTTCTTGCTAGCTTGAACTTTAAATTATCTTCTGTTGAGCTAAACCTACATGATCAGGCATGTGAAAGTTACGTATATACTGATTGAGATGAGCCACATTAGCTCTATTAACACTTCTACCACCACACAATGACAAATTAAGCCAGTGAGGCAGTGATCTCCTTCAATGCAGGTATTGTGGTGACATTACCCAAGGCAGCAACTGATACAGGTTTGCCACCAAGTCTGTAATTGGCCCAGTTGACTACGTCAGTCTTCGTGATGATGTCTACCTTCTCGAACACATCTTCCGGACTGAGTCTCTTTCCCGTAGTGACAATCTGTCTTCCAATGTCTTCGGCAATGGCTGTGGATCCATCAAGTGAAAGTAGCAGTGAAGCTTTCAGCTGGGCCTTGGCTCTCTCCACTTCCATATCTGTAAACTCACCCCTTTTCAATCTGTTCCACTCCTTCGTAATTTCGTCAACGACGTATTTCAGGTCAACCTTTTTATCAGCTGTAAGATAAACACCCCAGAGACCAGTATCAGAGTATGAGGTGGAGAAAGACATGTATGAGTTTGCCAATGGTTCGTTACCATCTCCGGAAACGCCACCTGCAACGGCAAGCGCAAGCTTTGATGGTGAATGGGAACCGGTACCCATGGATCTGTCCCAGTTTCCAACGATGGACTGCGTGACAAGTGCAGTGAAGTAGTCTGGGGCATTCCACGAAACACCTTCCAACGCCAAAACCATGTGTGTGTTCGGAATCGAGTCATCCTGGATCTTAATCTCATCTCCATAGAAGACAGGAAGCTCGCCACGAGGAGTTCCAAGAGGCAGCTTAGATGGAGATGGTGTCAAGTGGCCAAACGACTTCTGAGCAAATCTCACAAGCTCGTCATGATCCACAGCACCGGCACCGACAAGAACCATACGGTCAGCGGAGTAGTTCTTGGTAATGTAGTTTGTAAGGTCCTCCCTCTGAATGGACTTGATGTTCTCGATTGGACCCAAGATGGTACGACCAAGTGGCTGGCCTTTGTAACAGATAGCATGCAAATGATCAAAAACCACCTCGTCGTACATCTTATCCACTTCCTCAGACTCTCTGATGATGACATCACGTTCTCTATCAATGGCCTTGTGCTCCAACTTGGAACGGGTAAGAATATCTGAAAGGACATCAATAGCGCTGGCGATATCCTGCTTGGTAGACTTGGCGTAGTACACTGTGTTTTCTCTTGAAGTGTAAGCATTCAAGTGTGCTCCAAGGTTTTCAATCTCCAACTCCAAGGACAACTGTGTTCTGTTCAAAGTTCCCTTGAAGGCCAAATGCTCCAGAAAATGTGCTGTACCGTTGTTCTTAGCGTTCTCGGCTCTCGAGCCGGCATCAATCCACATCCCCACAGTGGCGGTGGAGATGTTTGGGATGTGCTCAGAAGCGACAACTAGTCCATTGGGCAGAGTGGATGTCCGCGTGGAGGGAAGAGCTGAGTTTGCAGTGGCGAGGGTTCTGTGGAAGCTGCTCTTGAGAGCGCTGTTGCTGCGTAGATATCTCAACATCTTTGGTGTGTGAATCAAAGTTGCTGGTGAAGTCAGACTATCAGTAGACCTTTGAACTTTGAGCGTTGGTAGCGAGGTACTCAACTTACTTATACTACAACCGAATGAGCGTGATTATTCGTCAGCCATCGCAGCTGTTTCGAGCCTGGCCGCTTGGCTTTCGCTTGCGCAATTGGCGAAATATTGCGCAAAGAGTTGGCAAACATTTTCGCAAAAACTCCCGAAGTAGCACTTCTCGCAAATCAACGCTCCTAGCTATAGCTGACATTATGATTCCCACGAGACAGTCACTCCTTTTGCGATGAAACTAGGTAATGCGTAGTAATAATTGCTATCTCAATTCAGCAACATGGCGCTGCTGTCGTGGTAAATGCGCTGGTGATTCATCCCCGTTGGCCTAGTAATAGCTGATTACGGGCTATAGTACGCTTCAATTGTCAGCAACCAATAGTTCCTATTCAGTCAAGGCCTCAGCTGGAGCAGATTTGATGGTTTGCTCAGACTAAGGTGACTGGTGAAACAGCATTGTATATTTCAACAGTTTTGCACACAATTATGGGGCGTGATGAACCAACTTGCTAATACTGCCGAGAAATAAGGGCAGGTCATCGCTAACCTAATTTTGCCAAGTGTAATGCATCCAAGAGGGCAGGACATGTACTTTACAGCCAGAACACAGGACCGTCGAATACCATGCTATCAAGCCGTTGCGTTTGAGCATGTTCCTAGTAAATCGCATGAACGGATAACCCACCCACAGAGACCAGAGCTCTAAGCACGGTTTACGTTGCACTTCAAATCACTGTTACACTGAACCCCCAGCATGACTCAATCCATATCGGCGTACAATGTAGATAGAATTGGTTTGATCTTACGTTGATGGCAAACAATGGTCAAATAGACGGGCCACGAGAGCAGCTGGTGTATGTAGCGATCATATAAGCGCATTCCCACTGGGGTCGTATGAGAGCCGTTGCCACAACTTATATAATAGAAGCTCTGAGTAGTAATCGGCAGAGTAGAGGACCATAAGTAGTATCTTTCAATACAACAATTCAGGAGAAATTGAGATAACACAAACAAATTTGACGCCAATCGATACTCGCATCACTTCACGTAATCCGAGGGTGACCGGAAGTGTGTTTTGGCCAAAACATCCGTACATTTAGGCCCGTAGCACATATACTTGAAGTACACTCGAAAGCTGTAACCCCACGTTGAAGTCGAACCCTTACTGGCTGATTACCAGTGTGTCAGACTCACTGAATAACTCTTGCAATAATGTCAGACGAGGATGACGATTTCATGATGTCCGATGGCGATGACTCTTACGAGTTTGAGTTTGAGGACGACGATGAGGATGATGCTCAAAACAGTGCTCAAGGCGAGGACGTCAGCATGGAGTCTGGTGGCAACGTGGGAACCAAAGCGTCGAGAAATCAGGATGAGAATGCTGAAGTGTTATACTATAACGCCAAAATGGTAAAACAGGATGACATGCCTGGTGCATTGGCTGTGTTCTAGAAGATCATCTCAATGGAGTCAGCTGATAACGAACATGAACTTATGGAGTACAAGTTCAAAGCAACAAAACAACAGCTGAAGATCCTTCACAAACTTGGGCTCAACCAGGAGTTTCAAACATGCCTTCAACAACTGTTTGCACTGCCGTTAGAGAGACTGCAGAGGTCTTACGTCGAGGAGTCACTTTCCAAGATGGTTGACAACTATGCCAAGTTTGATTCCCTGGAGCTCCAACTCACCTTCTATGACACCATCCTACATTACTACTCCAAGAACGACAGACTTACCACAAAAACGCAACTGAAGCAACTTCAGGTTCTGCTGGATCTTCACAGGTATGATGAAATGCTATCAACGCTAGATACTGTTTATATGAGACTGAACAAGATGCCAGAGATGACACGGAGTACTTATCTACTTGAACTTTACTCCTTGGAAATTCAAGCCCACAGCGTCACCAACAATGTCGCCAAGCTGAAAGAATTGTACAAGAAGACGCTCTCAATCCAGTCCACAATCCCACACCCAAGAATCAATGCTGTTATAAAAGAGTGCGGAGGAAAAATGTACATGAGAGATGGACAGTACGACCAGGCCACTGACGAATTTTATGAGAGTTTCAAGAACTATGACGAAATTGGTAACCAGGTCAAGAGAGTCAAACTATTACAATATCTGATAATATCCAGCATTCTTAGCGATGAAGAAGTCAACAAGTTTGAGAGTCAAGAGACCAAGTACTTCCTCAAGGATGAAGATGTTTTGAAGTTTGTTCAACTACTCAAAACATTCGAGGCGCTCGATCATACCAAATTTGCGAGATGCTATGAAAGACTACTCAAGAGCGAGCAGGATGACGAATTTATGATTGAGAATCTGCACAAAGTTGAAGAAGTCCTCAAAGTGCGCTTACTGGTACACTACATCAAACCTTTCAAGAGACTGTCGCTATCAAAGCTGAGTGACACTTTGAAAATTCCTGTTAATACCATTGAGGATACGTTCCTCAGCCTCAAGGCACATGGAGAGATACCGAACGTGAGACTGGATCTTGTTGATGGTATCATAACCAATGAGTAAGAGGTATGTTCACCACTATAAAATACATGAAGTAAAGTATGATAATTGAATGTACAAGATTATGGACAAGGGTGGAGGAAAAGGGACGACAGACTCAAGCAGATAACTGCTTAACTGGTGCAGCTCCTGTCAAAGGACCCAACAGCTTCATCTTAGTCTCAAAGTCCAAATCACCGTTTTTGTTAAGGCAGGAGACAACAACAGAGGCGTTCTGCTTCAACTGGGAGGATTTCATCTTGGATGCCAATACATCAGCGGAGGTGAGCTGGAACTTACCGGTAAGGATACCAGAGACGTCGTGGTCAGCATCCAACTTCAACTCTCTGAAAGCCTTGAGTACTCTCGATTGTGATGTCTGTGATGTAAGAGGGGAAGTCTCGAGTAGTGAGTCCAGAGTTGGAACCTGTGGGGTGTATGTAGTGGAGATGATCTGAACATTAGGATTGGCTTTCTTGATCAGCTTAACAGACTTTCTTTCACCACGTGGCGAGGCCTCCTTTCTTTGACGTCTCTGTTGTCTCTGTCTTGGTTGTGGTGCAGGAGTGGATGTACCTGTCGATGTAGATGATGCGGACTTGGTGACGTCTCTCAATCTTTGGTTGTTGTTAGGACGTCTTTGTCTCTGGGTTTGGGTCTGATTCTGGGTTGGCTTAGAAGCACCAGACTTGACAAACGATGCTGAAACGTCGGCAAACTCTGAAGATGAAGCTGCAAATGCCTTGGTGGCTCTTTTCTTCAAAGGGTTCTTAGACTGGAGCTTCTTTGCAATAGGAGCAGCGTCATTGGCTGTGATGTTCTTGACTCTTTCAAGAAGCTTTTCGATGTCCGCCTTTGTGTATGCGGAGGCAGTTGCACCAGTTGAGTAGGTACGTGCGGATGAAACCACAGACTTGGTGAAGGCAGTTCTCAACATCGTTATGGGCTGACGATCTGATTTACTGAAGTAATGGTCTTTTTGACGTTACTATCGAATCATCCTGTACTTTTCACTTGACCGATGGCCAAAAAAAAAAGAAAAAAATATGTCAGGCTACAATAGCTAAACCGAGGGTAGGTCATGTGCACAATTCCCGGAAGTGGATTGAATTGCCTTACCCTCTATTATTCTTCATCAATAAATACAGTATTATGCTAGTGACAAACAGTCACCCGACAACACCTCTGTCAGAAGACTTCCAAGATCCCTGGAATCTGTGCTCCACCAAACATACTGGATGTTGATCTTTCTTGCCGTTGAAGTAGTGCTCTGGAAGTATCAGGACGTCTTCATCAACCAACACTGGCTCTTTGATCTTGGTCACGTTTTCCCAACCGAATTGTGACCATTCCGGTTGTCTATTACTGTTGAATTTGAGATCTGGATTAGGTGCTCTCAGGTTTTCAAAAGTGGTTTCCTGGTCATTTGGGTTGATGGCCTTGACATCACGGATGGAGTTAACGTACTGGAACACAGTGTTTGAGAACTGACCGGGGCCAGTGAGGTACATGATACCGTTGTAGTAGCTGTCTTTACCTTTGCTAAAGTCGTACTCTTTGCCACGAAAACTCAGAATCTTGGTGTGTGAATTGTAGTTGTTGATCATCAGCTCGACGATGTTGCTGATAAGCATGGCGAACATGGGGTGGTATTGCCTGGCCTGCAATGTCCATTGACACAGCTGAACTCTAGAAGAGTACAAGTTTTGCCAGTCTTGACAGTCGCACTCAGACTCAATTCCAAGCACAGCGCCAACTGTGTTGGGGAGTCCATAAATGGTGTCGTTGTATGTGATCCAGTCCTTCAAAGGTTTAACAGGGTCTGTATCGGTGTCACTGTAGGTACCGCCTTTGAGGTACAGCGAAGCATACCTGAAGAAGTCCACTTTCAAGATCACCCTTGGGAATGCGTTGTATGCCTCAATGATCTCTGGAAAGGCTTGACCAAACCCTTTCAGCAACAATCTGTATGCCATCTGGTCATCATACATAGTGTAGTTGAACCCGTCCTCGACATTTTGTTTCCACTTCTCAATCTCTTTATTAGTCTTGCTTTTGCTCTTGTCCGTTTGGATGATGTTCTTGTCGAAGGGTGTTGATTCATCCGGCTTCTCGTATGGGAACACGACCGATAGGCGTTTGAGCAGTGGCATCTCCAATAGTGCATCGAGCTCGGGCAACGGTGGCTTCTCATAGTCTTCAAGACTGCTTTTCTGCGTTGTCTTAGCACCTATCGTAACAGAGATGGGGATCTGCTGCGATATTGTCTCCCCAAACATTACGAAAAGCTGGACAATAATCAGAAAAGCACACGTTGATATCAGTCCATTTCTGACGTGCTTTGAGGAGGGGCTAGGTCTCCATGACTGAACGCGCTTTAGCGCAGCCTCACCATATTGAGACAACACACCAGACATAGGGCAACGTTATGGCTTGCTTCAACTGCGTGTGGATACCTTCTCCTTGTGTGTAAATTGAACCTTCTCTTGGTCGCCGAACCGTCACACTCGCCCGCAAAACCCATCCCGAACGGAAGCCGTAACCCTGCATCTTCGCCTGTTGTCACGGAGATGTGCGGGTAAGAAAGTTCGCGAGAACCCTTCGCGAACTCGTTTGGTGCGCTTGAAGCCCACGCGTGGTACTTGACAGCATGCCCTTGTTCTGTATTACTCCTCCGGGCTGGGCGACTTTCACAAGTTTTGCATACAGCTAGTGGCAATTGGCATTCATAGCAAGTCAGTTGACTTATCAGCCTCAAAATGGAGCACGTGAATGCCGTGGCGAGACACATTGCGTCTGCTGTGCGATACCTGCGCAACTTCACACCCAACAGGCGCTTCATTAACCTCAATGTGTTCATAGCGGTGTTGTTGATCCTGATCCTAATTCAACAGTATCTGCTATCATCGTTCACGGCCTCATCCGAGACGGTCGTCATGCTCAAGAGCGATGCTCATCACTCGATCTACGACTCGTTGCTGCTGAAATACGGTGTGGACAAACTCATAGATCTTCCCTTTGGTTAGCGTTGTGATGCCTTCTTCGACAAGTTGAACGTGGAGCAGCCGGAGTGGACACTGGACAACTTTAACACAGAAGGTTATGACGATGACTATATCAGCTTTAGGGACTTCATGAAGGTGCAGAAAGAGAAGAACCCTAACGAGGAGTTCAATGAGAAGCGGATTGCCGAGCTGGAGAAGGACTTTTATGAGAAGTCACGTGTTGCTGTCAAAGTGGACCAAAGAATCAATGATGCCACTGCTGCTCTCAGAATCTTTGGAAAGTGTTACTTGGAGCAGGACAGCTCTGACCGCTCAATGTTCTCAACTGTATTCAATGGCCAGGGTAAAGATGCAAGCTCTAGACCTTCCCCAGAAAAGTGTGCTGGATTGGAGTCTCGTGTCTTTCCATGGTTGTCCAACAGACTCCCAATCTTCACCAGATGGGACGGTACAGAATCCAATGGTGTCCCTGATCTTGCTACTTACAATGATGGAAACTACGAGAAGTTTGGTGATATGAGCAACGGCCAGATGGAGAAGCGTGCATCATATACTGAGCCAAACTGTTTCCTCACTTCTTTCAAGAAGCAAATTAATGGTCGTGGATACGTTGTTTCCGCTTCCGACGGACAAGTAGATGAGTTGATGAAGTTTGCTCTCGTCCTCAGAGCGAACGGTAACACTTTACCTATCCAAATTGTGCATAAGGGTGACTTGTCCAAGGATAACATGAAGAAGCTTGTTAAGGAGTTCAGACGTGACATCACCTCGATCAACTTCAACACAAAGATGGCAGAGCAGTACAAAGACTTTGCCGGTGTGATCTTCCCTAAGCAGGAGGTTTGGTTTGTGAACGTGCGCCCTTGTATCAAGGAAGGTTTCATTCAGTATTTCTCCAGCTACGCAAACAAGCTCTTGGCTTACACTTTCAACTCGTTCGATGAGATGATTCTTGTGGACACGGACACTGTTCCATTTGTCAATTTGGAGCAGATTTTCCAGTTCCCTGACTATATCAAAAATGGTGCTTACTTCTTCCAAGATCGTCAGTTGGAGGGCAAAAACTCTCAGACCGCCGTGGAATACTTCAAACGTTTGATGCCTTCCAAACTGGACCACTATTTCTTTGGGGTTCCATTGGTAACTTCGCACACTCTGAAGAACAGATTCATGGATAGTGGACGTAACCACTTCATGGAGTCCGGTGTTGTCGCCATTAAGAGATCCACCCACTTCACCGGCATGCTCATGTCTACGCAACTGAACTTCTGGGACACCACAGTGAAGAAAATCCATGGTGACAAGGAGTTGTTCTGGCTGGGCCAGAGTATATCTGGAAACGAACAGTACACTTTCAACGCTCTTGGAGCTGCCAGTATTGGTGAACTCACACCCCCGGAAAACACTAGATTCCCCAACTCAAGGGCCAATGAGCTCTGTTCCAACCACCCAGGTCACATTAATGGGTACGACAACTCTACATTGCTTTGGATCAACTCCGGAGTGACGTTCTGTAAAAACTTCAATGCTGCTCAGCATGATGCTGGTAAGCCATTGTTCAAGAACATGAATAAGGAGCAAGTCGAGAAGCACTATCGTCAAAAGACCACCATCAGACACGCTATCGTTCCACCTCCTTAGGAAAATGATGGTACCAACATGGAGGGAAACCCAGATCTTGGCTGGAACAACGAGCATCTCTACTGTATGGGTTACACTTGGTGTGCTGTGGACTTCATTGGCATGGGGAAAGCCGAGGACCAGAGGGGATTGAAGATTGCATTTAGTGAACAGCAGACCAAGTGGTTTGACTTCATCGGTGACTTGTGGATGGAGGGGGTGGAAGAGGCTTAAATCGGTGTTTAAAATAGTACTACATGTCATCTATTCCGTGTGTATCTGTAATCGTTTGAATCTAGCACCAGATCCCAGTAAGCTGCTGTCCAAAAGCTGCAGGAAACACACACACACACATAACATTTGTCTGGCATACGCAACTTCTGTTCTGATGCCGAGTGGGGCTCAAAAAACGGGTGTGCTTTCAGCCGGGTGTTCATTGGCTGATGAAGAGACGCCAACACTTCAAGAGGCTCAGCGGTGGTCTCGATGAGTGATCCAAAACGCAGATGTCACACTCCACACTACAGCACACACACACACACGATTTAGCTGTCGGAGACCACCATTATGAAGGTAAAACACTCGCTCAACGCCAGATACACCCGGGTTTCGGTACTGTCGGCGGTGCTGTTCCTCGCGTTTACGACGCTGTGGGTTTATCGGGGCAACGGTATCTCCGAGCTGGCGGATGTAAGAGTGGACGACACAGAGTGCACCAGCTTGGTGGCCAAACTGCGGGACTCTGAGCCATTACACATCAATGGGGAGACAGTATTTCTGGATACCACAGTGGTCAATACAGTGAGGCGATGGAACCACTGCATCTTCGAGAAGGGGGTTAAATGTGACCGAAAGGCGGAACAGGCAGTCTTCCCGTGGCTCTCAGGACAGGCTCCCGTGATCTCGGGCTCAAAGAGACGGAAAGAGCCCGTATTTGACGTGGATGAGGAGCAGTGCTTCCTGACACAGATGAAGGATAGTCTAGCTGGAAGAGGAATTGTTGTCACCGCTGGAGAAAGACATTTCAAGGATCTCATCCGGATCATTTCACTGCTGAGAACACTGGACTCTAACCTTCCACTCCAGATCATCCACAGAGGTGAAATAACGGCGTTTTCACAGCAAACCATCATAAGGACTGCTCAGTCGGACTGGAATAGCAACCGTGAGATCACAAACCTTTTGCATAACGATTATTTCTCCTCGAAGTATCCCGCCATTGATGTTACATTTGTTGATGTCTCACGAGCCGTACACCCGGCTTACCTCACACGATTCGACGGATACAACAACAAGCTGCTGGCCAACTTGTTCAACACATTCGAAGAAATGATCCTGATCGATACAGATACCGTTCTACTTCAAAATCCATTAAGTATGCTGGGACTTTCAAAGTATAAACAAAGTGGTACGTATTTCTTCAAAGACCGGTCGTTGACAAACGAGCACTCAAGAAGTGACACGATGGACTATTTCAAGGCCCTTTTGCCCTCCAGAGAAGATCATGATATTTTTGGCATACCACAGGTCACCAAGTACACCATGGAGTAGCGTTTTTTCAAAGGATTCAGACACCTACAAGAAAGTGGTGTTGTCATCATCAATAGAAGGCGCCACTTCCACACAGCTCTGATGGCAGCCACGATATGCTTACATACGACATCACTAATGGACCAGATCTGGGGCGACAAAGAGCTCTACTGGCTATCCTTTGCAGCATCGGGTAATGAGAACTACGTGTTTAACAATAACTTTGCTGCATCTGTTGGTGAACTGACACCTGATTCTCAGCACTCACATTATCCACATTTACCACATATAAACGAGCTCTGCTCTTCTCACCCGGCTCACATTGCTGACGACAACCACACATTGCTCTGGATTAATTCTGGGTTTAAGTACTGCAAAAAGACACAAGTGCACGACCCTACCAACCCTTTCTTCCAAGGTTGGTCAATAGCGGACGAGAACAACTACAACAAAGGACCACTACAAATCACACATGTCCTCGTTCCACCAGAACCTCTAACACCAGGGATCCCGAAAACTGTTGACGATACTTAGCCGTTTAGAGGCTGGACGCCTATGGAGTATTGCGAGATGTATACGCTATGTGCATATGATGAGGTACCAGGGTTGCCAAAGGGTCTACTAGTGGAGTACACATCAAAGGAGCAGCAGTGGTTCAAGTTTTTGGCACATAGCTGGTTCAAAGCGCTAGAAGTGGTTGGCATTCTTGCTAACATTAATGAAAAATGATATACAATAAACAATCATAACCTAACGCACAATGAAATTACAATTGTCTATACAATAGTGCTCACAATCTCACACTCACACACTCAGTCATTGATATGGGTTTCCCTAAGTGTACGGGTTGGAAGCAGCAGTATTAGGTCTTATACCGTACTGTTGAGGCAGCTGTTGCTATTGGTGAGGAGCCGAGGTAGGCGGGTATCCACCTTGCTGCTGCATCTAAGGAGGAGGGCCCCTTCTCTACCCCTGCTGAGGTGGGTAGCCATGCTGCTGAACAGGTCTTCCGTGTTGCTGTGGTGGAGGGCCAGCTCTCTGCTGGTGAGAGGGTGGGTATCCCTATTGTGGAGGTGGCGGTCTCTGTTGCTGTGATGGAGGCTGAGAGGAGTACCCGTATTGCTGCTGCTGCTATGCTGGTGGCCTCTGCTGTTGAGGATATCCCAAAGGAGGCCTTTGTTGATATTGCTGCTGCTGATTTGGTGGCTGAGAACTTGGATACCCTTGAGGAGGCCTAACCCTTGGCTGCTGCTGTTGCGCAGCTGGTGCCTGTGCTCGTGGATATTGTTGCATAGGTTGTTGTTGACTTGGTCTCTACTGCTGATACTGTTGTTGAGGTGGAGGCTGCTGCTGCTGTGGTGGTCTCTGTTGAGTCACTTGCGGCTGTGCCGGACCGTAAGAATCAGTTGGGTAAGGCTATTGCCCACCTCTGGCTGGTGATTGCTGTGCTGGGGCCTGGCGTGGACCTTGCGGCTGAGGAAGACGCTACGGCGAATTCTGCTGCTATGGTGGTTGACGCTGCGGTGATCCCTAAGGGGTGAAAAACTCTTGAGAGCCCGGTGGGGTGAACATCTGTTTCTCAGATCTTGGGATCGTCGTCTTTGGTGGTTGAATTCGACTCGACTATTCGGTAACAGGTGCCGGAACAGGAACAGGAGCAGGTCCTGTTGAACCCTGACCACCGTCGTAAACATCACGAACAGGCTGTCTGAACTTTTCAGCAGTAGGTTCACTTGGGCTCTGGATCCTACCGCTCATGTACTTCATTTCTTTCTTCATTACAGGCTCTTGGAAAGCTTCAGTGGCAGGTTGTGCCTTCAGTGGCTTCTCAGCAATGGCATTCTTGGCCACATAGTCCGGTGTGAAAAGATCAACACCACCTGAGTATCTCTTATCATCCATGGAGAGAGCTGAGATACCTTTTTTGAAGATGTCATCGTCGTCGAAGTCCTCATCAATCTCTGGCTCCTGTGCTCTGTATGTGGAATATGGGTCTCTAGGGGCCATTGGCGAGGGTTCAGAAACCATGATAGCTGGCTGGTGTGATGGGGGCATAGGTGCCGCACGGTGTGGTGAACTTGGAGCAAACTTTGAGCCGGTAGGCGTCTCTGGCTTGCGTGGAGAGTATGGGTCCTGCGCAGCAGCACCACTGAAACCAATACCCGAACCCTTAGGTGGTTGAGATAATACAAATGGCTCTTGTGCTCTTTCTGAAGATGCACCATTTTGTGCCATTTTCGAGACGTTCGAGTAGTCCTCATAAATCTGAGAAATTTCGGAGTTTCGGTTGCCACGAATGTTTGGTGGTGAGGCATTCAGGTCTTCAGTTGAGCCAACGTTCAGCGAGGAGCTGGACTTTGACATTGTTGAGTCTCTGAATCTTGGTGCAGGGAAGAAGCTTGGTGACAACGGTGAGATTGGATTCATCGCAGTATTGTTTCCTGAAAATGCTCTATTACGAGGTGCCGCAAGGAACTCATTAGAATTGATCGCAGGTGAACTGATTGCACCAATGATACCATGACTTGAACCACATCCAGTAAATCCACTGGCAACTTTTCTTGCCAGTACTTCTTTAATCTTGTCTCTCCACTCTGTGACTAGCCAGTCAGAAGAGCTGTTATTACTAGTTAACAATACAAGATCATCAACCTCCAAGTAATGGACGTGTGGCAGTACAGGTAGTCCAAACAACAGTGAGTTCATCTCTGTTTTGTTGGCGTTCAATCTCTTTGGTCTTCCGTAGAGCACGAAAGCGTTCAGGAGCGGAATCAAGAAACGAATAAGTGTGTCATAACCTGGAACAGCATTATGCTGCTCCGGCATGAAGTACACTGAAGCCTCTTTAGGTTGAGCATTCTTACCGGTATCAAAGTACACTGTGCCTTCCAGCTTGATCATTGTACTATGATCAATCATCTTCACCGAGTTGGGATACAACGCATAAGTGGCTTGAGCATCCTTGATAATTGCCATTGCGGTTTTCTTTTGTTTCTTTTCGTCCTTGTAGAAGGACACAGATCCCTTAGCAACTTTGCCTTTCTTAGACTTCTTCTGTGGCTGTTCAATGACTGCATAACATCTTTTCCATGGCATACCTGACCCGAATCTAACACTAACCCAGTCTTCATGATCGAATTTCGTGTCAGCCAGAATGGTTCTGATATCAGAGAGTTTGGAACCTCTGGCGGATAGCAATGCACCGGTGTATGCCTCTTGTAACGATGTGTACTCGAATGTAGACAATCTGAAAGCCGCATTCCATTTATGGAAGTCTTCAATCTCTGAGTATTGTAAGAGGAACTGGTTCTTGAGCGTTGTGGAGACAACGATCACGTTCTTCAGACCATTTGAACTATCTAGTTTCTCCACTGCCCTAAACGAAGAGTCTGTGAAGTTGATATAGTCTGGCTTGGAGCTTGCGTTCATAAGGGCATCAGTGTCGTTCTGGTGCTTCTCGAGCTCTTCGACGTTCCACACGGCGAGCTGAGTTCCTAATAGAACACCGTAAACCTCTCTCCATTGGCGATTTGGCACAGGCTCTCCTTCGGAGTTGATAGATTGAAGCATCATGAATACACCCTCATGGTAACGGCGGTGCGCCTGTGCGCTAAGCAGCGTGACGATAGGTGCTAGCTCTGGAGAGATCTCAGGGTCATCCGAGAAGCCAGTACTCCCAGAATTTGAGTTGGACATTGGTGTGCTGCTGAAACCTTCCTGAGGTGGCTGTGGTGTGGACTGTGAATTGGAGCGAGATCTACTTGATCCACCAATCTTTGGCGAGCGGCCACCCGAGAAAAGACGCTTCATGCTTATTTCGAGGTGTCTGAATTGGCTTTGCTGGTCCGAAGTATCTCTTGGTGTTTGGGTGTCGTGTAGGATCAGGATATTTGGAAGTTGGGTGCTTTGCCTTGTTGTCGTGGGAGCCAGAGGCGCTGTGCAGCGGTGATGAGGGGGCAAGCAAGCGGTGAGAGGAATGTGCTCAATGTGATTGAAAGAGGCAGATTTGGGTCAATCCAACAGGAAAAGTGATAGCTTTAGTGATCAGTAACAATCCTGGCGGTTGTGTTGGATGTGAACGTGGGTTCAAAGCTGGTGGTCTTTTTCAAGCGTTGATGTTTTCAACTACAACCGGCGACTGCTTGTGCTACATCGATCCGGATATGGCGTAACGTTTGGCGCACTTTGGCTTGCCTTTGTCGCGTTGAACGTGTTTGCGACTTGCCCGATCTAGAACTCTGTGCAATATGTTTGCGCGAAAACTGGCCTACTTGCGCTAGAGTGCAGCACTGTGCAGTTACAAGCATAACATCTGGCCAATTATGTCATTGGCGCAAACATCACTCAGGACCCTTCCTGCCAAATGGCAATCAAACAACTTGGCGGCGAAACGCACTCTCTAATTTTGTAGACTAGATCAAAGGTTTGCAGCGATGACGCCACAGCTCCGCACCCGACTGATTGTTGAAGCCCAGACTTCTGACGTCAATCTCATGAAGTTCGTTCTTAGTCCAAGCCATGGAGCGAGCAGCTGAATACCCTCAGGGCTGGGAGCTTCCAGGTTGGCGAAAACCTTGGCCTCACGAAGGGGCTGTGCATGAGCCTTGGGTAACAGGGCTCGTCGTTCGGCGCTGTAAGACGACGTGCTCACTTCTCAAACACGTTAACTTCTAGCGGTTTGATCGATTCACTAATAAAGACCTGATAATCATATTTTGTATTCTGTCAACTCAAAAGATATCCACATGTGGTAGCTTCTTCTGCGCTCTCAATTTCCAGTAGTCACCATTGTACCTCCAGTACTCCTCCTTCGTGACTGGATGGATATCTTTGACGAAGTACTTGGGGTTGTACGCTTCCCCACTCTCATCACGCTGCTTTCGGGCAGTTCTCTGCTTGTCCTCCAATGTGTACTTCAATTCACCAGCCTCATCGTATTTGCCATCCTCCATCGCACGCTGATCTGGTCTCAGTCTCGTGTCAGAGCTGGCAAGCCATTGTGTCAGCGATGGCTGTAAAGCGTTCAGGCTGATTGCATACGTGGTCAAGTTGAAGGGAACAGTAGGTCTCGGCACCGGAGTCCACATGACAAACTTCGAACCGTCAAACGTAGGTGTTATACCATGAGAACCGACCTTAGACTTACCCGTGTCGATCTTCGCGTCACCATGTACCACCCTTTTAGCATAAATTTTAGAGTTCCAGTGTCCTCCAATAGCCCACTGTTTAGTCCCATTCTGGTCAGATACGTATCCATTCAGCTCATACGCCTGTGATGCTCTCCATCCTTTTGGAATGCAGTTGATGTAACACTTCTCTCCTGTCTGATGGTTCGTGATCTCGATTTCACCATAGTTGTCAATAGATGGACTACCGATGATAATACCAACAACAGATGTCTTGAGTTTCTTCCAAGAGTACACTTCCTCAGTATCGGAGTGGTCTGGACGAACGTGTAAGTACCAAGTAGCAACAGGTTGAACGTCGAAGGAACGTCCATTGAAACCGGACTTCACCAGTGTGTCTCCATAATAATCCCATTTCGGATGCTCAACATGTAATGCAGAGACTGGTGGATGATGACTGACTTGTTCTGTGAAGAATCTGAACCCTTGATCAGGTCTAGCATATTCATATGTCTCCCCCAACAACGGATTGAAGGGTTTAGCGACACGGTCAATGGTGGAAGAGTACTGAGAAACGGCAAACACACCAATGTAGAGCATTCTCAAGCAAGGGTCCTCAAACGTACAAGCCTGGTCAAGTAATGAAGCGTATTCGAAATCTTCCGCGACTCTTTGAAGCATTGATGTTGGTTCATTGAAAGCCACTGGCAATGTAATTTTTGTGATATCCTTTCCAATCATAGATTTCATAATACCCCACAAACTAACTTTCGGACGTTCATCAACCTTCAACGGCAATTCAGTTCTAGGCGGTTCTTCGTATCCCTTAAACGATTCTTCGGCATCCAGCATCTGCATTTTCTGTTTCTGCATGTCGTTGTAGTACTCAGCCTCCACCTCAGACTCAGATGTGAGCTCTACTGGTGATGTGATCGCAATTCTCTCAGTCTGTGCACTCTTCGGTGAAGTGATCTCGATAGTTGGAACCACGGATGAATAGTCAGTATTAGCCTCTCCCTGACTCGATTTCTCTTCAAGAGGAACTCTTTGCTCCTCTTCCTCGTCAGTGTCAGAGAATTCATCCGCATCGAAGAATTCATCTTCCGATTCACCGTCATCATCGTTCAAGAACTTTGATATTTCAGCTGCTGCTGATAACTCCACTGATGCAGATAAAACTGTGCCATCTTCTGACGCAGTCTCATCAACTCTTGCCTCCAGGCTTTGTACACTGTGTCCAAATCTCTTCGTGAGCACCTTCTTGATCTGCCTTCTTTCAGACTCGAATGTTTCCAATTCGTTGTTTCTCTCCATCAACTCATTTTCCAAGTCCCTGATCGAGTTGATCCATAGTTCATTGATATCTCTCTGTTTACGAAGTGCCTTCAGTAGTTTTTCATCTCTCTTGGACATTAATGCTGAGAGCTCATCAAAAGAACTGATCAATGAATTCACTGACGTAAGTGAGTAAGAGAGGGCCTCTGAGCCCCCATTAGCTGATGTTGCAACGTTTTTAAGCAGATCGCTCAATGACTTCAACTCAATGGTAAATTGGCTTTTCAGGACGGAAATTTCTTGAGCATGTGGACCATTGTTTGTGTCGACATTCTCGTTATCCTCATTGATGCTGAAATCGGCAGATGCAGTGTCTTCATCATCCTCATTATCTTCGTCGTCGGTATTGTGAATAATATCCTGTGACGCTAATGAGCCAGCTCTCTGTGGCTGTGAAGGTCTTCTCGACATGTTTCTATGTGGTAGGTCTGTTGGATTTGAGCTTACAATGTCGGCAGCAAGCTTCAAGGACAATGCACTTGGCGATCTGTTTGGACCAGTCGACGTACCATTTGCCAAATCATTGTATGCTTCTGATAACTGTGTAACGGCTTTATTCATTGCGATATCCTTGTCCTTAGCAAACCTGATTGCACCTTGCAGCGCCCACACCCATCTGTTGGTCTCAATTGGGTGGTTACCTTTCAAGTGCCATCTGACCCCAGAGAGCCCAATGATCTCAAATTTCATCTTCTCCGAAGAGTCCAAGTGGAGCAGTGCACTTTTCATATTCAACGAACCACGACATGCATTATTCGTATCGTCTTGAGACTGATAGTAGGACAGGATTCCATTGGCATCAAGAACAAACCAACGCAGTTTGTAACCACCAGCGAAATTTGTCCATTTCCTCAGATATCCCTTGTAAGTTGGAGCAGTGATACCGCCAACTTTGTCCATATTGATGACAGTCTGGTCCTTTGAGGCATTGCGCAAAATTTCCTTCATGGTTTCCTCGGTCTTACCACATAGATCGATGGGCAGTTGTCCCTTGCGGTCACGCTTGAAAGGATCACCGCCATGAGCCAAAATCCACTGTACCATACCAACATCGTTCTTCTTGATAAACTCATGAAGCACCGTATCACCCGTCTCTGGGTCGTTTCCGTTGATATCGAGCAGCTCGTAGTTACGTGGTTGCGCCATGATCTCGTCCAGTGTAGAGAAATCATGTGTGGTGAAAGCTACCCTTAGTTGAATGGCCACTTTCTCCACGTACTTTGCCCTCTCGAACTGCAGCAACTCCACCATGTTCATGTCCTTGGCCAGGTCTAATGGTTGTTTCATAGCGTCGTTTAAGAGCGTGTCGTTGATACGTGGATCTCTAAGGAGAATTTGTGCCACATCCAGCCTATTGTTGGCGGCAGCAATGTGTAAAGCCGTGTTTCCAGCGCTGTCCTGATGATTGATATCGATAGCGAGCTGCTCATCGTGTAGAAGTCTGTGGATGAGTTTTGGAGATGCAACCTGGACAGCGAGGTTGAGCACCAGATTCTTCAAGGACAGCACATCATAGTCGTTGCCGATCTGTTCAATTGCAACAATCTGTGATCTGAGTTGATCATAGTTATTGTACTTCAATGAGTCCAGTAATTTGAGCTTGAATAACGCTGGATTGACGCTGTTACTCGTATAGGTTAGTAGTCCGTTATTTGAGTGTTTTGATCCGCTTTTGATCTCGGTGGGGATATCAGGGTTCACTACTCACGTTGAAGCTGCACTGCCATTAGGCGGAGCAGTATTTTGTGTATCCGTCATACCAAGGCCGTTTTTCCCTCCTCCAATAACTTCAAGAGCCAATTTGAGGTACTGAACGCTGGCAACTTGAAAGATCGGCCATGAAAGAAGGTGGAATTGACAGCAGATTGCCAGGATGGCGATCCCGAGGGCTACATAATCACCATATTTGCTTATGTAATTCATTAGGTGTATGGTCGCAGAGGCACTTGCGATTATCATCATTAAATACAGGGTGAAAAGTACCTTATGGTGTTTATTTATGATGTATAGTGTTGGTTATTACTTCAAAACCGTCTGGAAACTTGAATTCACATCTCCCTTGCCCAGCGCTGCTCTCTTCACTTGTCTTGCGTCCTGACTTGCTGATGCATCCATTGGTCTCTTCTTGGTACTAACGCCGTCCTCAGTATTGAAGTTGCCAGCACTGACGCCAGGTTTCAACCCATTGACAGCATTGCTGTTCTTGTTGTTGTGAGTTTGTGAGATCTTGGTTTTCAATTGGGTGTCATAGTCATCCTGTTGCTGAATTGCTCTCAGACTGCCATCTCCATCTTCACCACTTTGGCCACCATTGAACAAACCAGTACCGTCATTGACTTGAACAGTGAATGCCAGATGCTCGCCCTTAGCTACATCATTGAAAAACATCACTTCATCGCCGTTGAACACCAGTGCCTTTTTTCCCTTTCCAATCTTTTGACCGTTGATGTAGCAGCCATTTGTGCTGAAATCCAAAAGCCAAATGTCTTCCAAACCTTGGGCAGGCGACTCAAATAGCGAGTTACCAACCGGATGACGTTTCTTCGTGAAGGCACAGTGAACTTTAGACATTCGATCCTCCAAAATCTGCTTATTGCAAGCGACATGTCTACCAATAAAAAACGGCGACAATCCTTGGGGGATGAATATGGGTGATCTAATGAGTTTGTTAAGCTGTGGTACAAGTGTGAATCTCGTTCCTGTTGGAGCTTGTGATGATGGTACAGTTGGGCCAGATGAGGAACTGAAAACTTGCTGATCGCTAGATGATGTATCCTCTGCAAGATTATGCTCAATTAATGATGTTCGGTCGAACGATTGTACATCTTCCGGAATCACTGACAAGTTTCTGTCCTCTTTAATGTTAACTGCAGTTGTATTATCTTTTGACGTGGTCGATGGTGGTGTTTGAAGTTGTGCCGTAGTGAGTGGCTGTGAACTTTGTGAATGCTGCGAGACTTTCTGTTTTGTTGTAGGCAGTGGAGGCATAGGAACTTTGAACACAGGTTCAGCGGCTTCCGTATCGGTGTTGATACTTTTCATCTCTGTTTTATTCAGCTCCAGCTGTGACAGCTTCTTCTCCGTCTCCAGTCTCTGTTGTTGTGATTGTGACTGAGAGAGAGAAATTTGAGATCCCAGTTGCGAGTTCGATTGAATCCATGGGTGCTTCAGTGCAGCACTTGCCGTGAGTCTTTGCCTTGGATTTACTTGCAAGAGAGCATCCAGAAAAGATCTCGCTTGCGCAGAGGCACCGGCTTCTTTCAAGGGAGGTTCGTGGTATGAGCCACGTCGTATTTGTTTGTACAACTCGTCTTGTGTACTTCCACTAAAGGGTAAATGAGCCGTCAAGATCACATAGAGCAGACATCCGAGCGACCACATATCCACCAGACTTGAGTACTTTTCAGCATCTGTAGTCTTGATGTTTCTCCCATCAATTACTTCAGGTGCAACGTATGCAAGGGTTCCGCAAAATGTTTTCATAAAGGTGCCCTAGTCAGATATCTTGGCCAACCCAAAGTCTGTGATCTTGACCACCACTGGATCATCTTGAGCAATGAGGATGTTGTCCGGTTTCAGGTCTCTGTGACTAATGTCCAGTGAGTGGACATACTTGATAGCTTCAAGGATCTGTTTGCAAATCTCTTTAGCGGCGTCTTCGCCCACTGATCCATGAGCTGCAACAAAATCCATAAGATCACCACCGCTCACGAACTCCATAACGAGATAGTAACTGTCTTCATCTTCGTAGAAGCCTCTTAACTTCACAATACCCGGGTGATCCAGACGTCGCAGAATCTCAAGCTCTCTCGTAACACCATCTGTGTTGTTCATGATCTTTCTCTTGCTAATGATTTTAACAGCGAATGTTTTCCCTGTACTTCTCTCTACCGCTTTTTTGACAATAGCAAATGCACCTTGTCCGACAACTTCGTCTTTGATGGAGAACTCCTTATGAATGCCCTCGTCGCAGTCATCGTTCTTGTCACTTGTGTTGGGGAAGAATACAATGAACCGTACTACGTCCTTCGGAACGCCAATCCCCACACTGATCTCATCTCCCTGATTCAAAATGTAGTTCTGTCCTTTAACAATCCTCTGCTTGTTCACCCATGTTCCGTTTGTGCTAGTGTCCTAGATCAGCACGTTTTTGTTATCACCAGCCCATATCTTGAAGTGGCGATTACTCAGCCTTGATGTGTCTGTATATGTGATGTCGCAGGCTTGATTACGACCAAACGTCCACTCTCGCACTGTGTTGTTCTTCTTCGGCTTCAAGTCAATCTGTTTCAGCTATCCAGTTGTGCATATTAAGCGACATACGGTGTTGGCGTCGATATTCTCCTGTGTGAGCGAGTCGAGCAGGTTGGCCTGCGTGGCCTGCGTGGGCTGAGTTGCCTGCGTCGGCTGCTCCATTGATGCTTGATTTCGTGGAACCTGTGATATGTACTCAGCCAGCTTTATGACAAAGAGTAACCCTTGGTTGACCTGATCGTTAGGAGTTCGAACTTGCAATGGTCGCTAGTGCCGTCTCGGCGTAGCCATGGCTCATCAGACGCGTTTTTTCTCCAGCTCTGTCGCGTCTGTTGATGGAAACGCGTCAAGTCCACTACAATATGGCTCTATCACACTGCACCAGCGATGCTAGCTGAGTCACCTCATTGACAATTCCCATGAGCTGTGAGCCTGGGTTCTTGAAATTTTGTGAGCTACGTCTTGAAATTTTGTGAGCTACGCCTGTGAAAGATGGGTCAGGTAGCTACTGAAGCTGGCTTCATTGGCTCCCTCGCTAACCTCTCTCTATCCTTCGAATTGGCATATCACAATATTGTGACTGGTTGATCACTATCTTTGTATTTTGCTACAGTACATACACTGGATCCTTTCAGCGTATAGTATTTAGATGTGGTTTATAACTTAGCATTCCGACGCTGACTGAAGTTCATTGTTCCAATGTTCGAGTTTTGCAGTACTACTTATATCCACTTAACGCTGAGCGCCACAGTTGTGATCATGACGCAATCATCAGTCATACAACCACATGATGGAGAAGATATTAGTTTGCTTCTTATTCCTTTAGTTAGTACACTGGTGACCACTGTCGAGGGTCTGTGTCTGTGATCCATACATCTTAGTGCAATGACCCAGGCAACAATACCGTCAATTGACTTTGCTTTGGCACAGTCTCCAGGCACAAAGCCACAATTCTTAGAACAGCTCAGAGATGCCCTCTTCCACCATGGCTTCTTCTATCTCAGCAACGTTCTACCCCAGCAAACGTTCGAGCAGATCAAGAATGAGTCTCTAAAGTTCTTTGACATCCCATCAAGCGAGAAGCAGCGGATTGCAATGGTCCAGGGTAAGCACTTCCTTGGTTACAACGGCCTTGGTGATGAGATCACGGCCAAAAACGTAGACTGGAGAGAACAAGTTGAGTTTGCCACAGAACTTCCAGAGCCAACCATCACATCTGAGCAAGAACTCTATAAGAACATTGAAGGACCAAATATGTGGCCTAGTTCCGAGCTACTTCCGCAATTTCAGCCAGTGGTGTCCAACTACATAACCAGGCTATCTGGGCTATCTCGTCTATTAACTCGGCTCATTGAAGAATGTCTTGGTATCGAAGTGGGCGTGCTGGAGTCCAAATTCTTCAAGGAGGTGCAGCAGGCAAAGTTAAAGATCATCAAGTACCCAGATCTTGAGTCACTCTCTCAGGAAGTGCTGAAAGTGGAAGAGGAGTTTGAAGGTACTGAGTTCCAGACCAACAAATCCCAGGGTGTTGGCGAGCACAGAGATAACGACTTCCTGACTCTGATCTATCAGGCATCACCGCATAACTGTCTACAGGTCAAGAGCTTTGATGGTGATTGGATTGATGTTCCCCCTATTGAAAACACTCTAGTTTTCGCTGTTGGTATGACTTTGGAGTTCATCACTCAAGGAGTGTGCATTTCCACTGTGCACAGAGTGCTAACCCCACCACCTGGTCAAGGAGATCGCCTGTCGATTTCATTCTTCTAGACAATCAACATTGACTGCCACAAAGAGAGCGTTCCAGTAAGCGAAGAGTCCAAGATGTTGGTCAAGCAAAGAGATGCCACACGCTCAGAGAACAAGATCGGTTTCCAATTTCAGGTGGATGAAAGTAAACCTGTTGGCTACTCTGTTTTCCTTAACAGACTGAAGTCTCATCCTAAAGTTGCCGAAAGACACTACCCTGGCTTGCATGCCTGGATACAAGATCAACTTGCTAACACAGATAAATTATGACATGCATGTATAAATAAAAGTTAAGGTAAGATCTGAAAAAGATCAAGGATTAGTCATGAATGTGAAGCTGCTTCTCATGGCTAAGCCTTGAGACTCAATAACACCTGTGAAATAAAAGCCTATCATGACAATGCAGTATATCAAGATCAACATCGATCCTTTGAAGTAGTTTGACTTGCCCTCAGCATAGATGTATGTGAAAAGAACAACACTCACAACAGATGCAATTACGTCCCAGTTAGGGAATATGAGTGTGAACATCTTGTCTTTGACATTCCACATGTTGGATTCCTCAGGGTTGATGAAGAACAAGGAGTACAAAACCAATGAGGGGATTTGAATCAGGCAAACTTGAAGTGCATACGCAGAACCAATCTCCATTGACAAAGCCACATTACCGTGGGTGGCGAATGAGATGGCATTCAGGAACTCGGTGGTGTTTGGAACAAGAGCGAAAATTGTGATACCAAGGAACTTTGGATCGATAGGGAAGTCTGCCAACACTGCATCAACGCAGTCAACGAGTATCTCTGCAATGATGGCGTACAACAATGTTGCACCTAGCAAAACAAAAGTAGATTTTGATCTAGACCAGTTTGGTGCATCGTGGCCACCTGCCTCCTCATGCACAACAGCACCTGGTTGAGGAGGCTGGGCTAGAGCATGCTGATGAACATTTTCAGTGGATTGTGTAGTGATCATCTTCGGTTTGGCGTCTGTGATTGGTGTTTGCCAGATAAGCGCAGCATGTGTACGTAAAGTGAACCAGAGCCCCACGGTGTACGCTAAGAATAGCAAGATTGCACACACAACGGAGAAAGGTTTAAGTACATGCTTGAACAACTCATCAATCTGCAGTGGTGGCTGGAAGAAATGACATGTCTGACAGTTCGTTGGCATAGTACTGGCATCATGAAGGGAACAAGGTGTGCACTTGATCTCGTACGTTCCATATATCTGATTGAACAAAGTTGGTGCAAACATCACACACAGCGAGAAGAGCAACATCGTACAAGAGACACCGGCAGATGCTGGGTTATATCTCTGGGTTTTTCTTATCAATGCTCCTGCACACATGGATAATCCAGGAAGTAACAACACTGCAGCCAAGATGGAGCCGATCAAAGAGCCTTCCACAAGGCTACCCTTATTTTGATTGAGGGCAACACAGTACAAGAACACTTCCACCACCGTGGAGAAAAAGGCATTGATCACTGCACCTACACCCATTGAAGATTGAGCACTAATGGAAGCCACAGCTTGGCCAATGAAGTATGCCAATGGAATGATGGAGAAAAGACAAAGGGCAAAGATCACAGACTCATTAGTCAACATGGTATCAAGCTCAAGGTACTCCTTGACAAGATAGAAATCAAGGATTGTAAAGATCACAACGGCCATGAGGTTGATGAAAAAGATGTTAGTACCATCAACTGTATACTTGTAGTAGTGCAACCCACATGATCTGTAGGTGCAAATGAGGATGTTTGAATCTTTGACTCTCTCAGATGGTAGAATGCTATCAACTTTGTAAAAGATGGCGAGTGGATGGCGTCTGAGATGGTTGTTAAGTGTCGAGATGACCTTGGCCATTGGTATAGTGATAACTCCAAGCCAGCATGCAAGCCACACAACCGCAGATGGTGGCCCCAAGATGATGTAGAAGTACAAGTAAAACACGATTCTTCCTAGTGACCACTCACCTCTTCCAAAATACCTCGTTTTGACGTGATCGTCGTCCTCCTCCTCTTCTGATGCAGTTACCTGCATTGGTGCGTGGTTCGACTCCAATCTTCTCAGAGATGGTAGACGTTGGCTGTTGGCGAGATTGTCGCCCGTTGCTGGTGGTAATGATGGTGTCATTGGAGTAGCATCTGGGCCATTGTTATTCTGTGAGAATGCGGAAGAGAAGAAAAGCTTGTTCTGGTCCTCATCTCTCCATCTTTCGTATTCGCCGACTGTAGTGCCTTCATTTCTATCCTCATCGAGGTAATTCTGATCTCTTTTCAGGTGAACAATCTTTCCGAATGGAAACATAAGATACTTTCCCAGGTTATACATGACCCTGGAGTAGGATATAGATCCGCACATAATCAGGATGGCAGATCCCATAATGCAAAGTGCCCAGAAGACAAGCCCAATGGTGAAGGACCAGATGCAGTTCGTTAAATGGACCTCCCATCCAATCATCTTCTTGACAGACCCTGAGTCATGAATGTCCTTGTCAGCTTCCCTTTGGACAGACCGCACTTTCTTGTACAAAGCCGGTTTCCAGATTCTAATACCGAATGGGTGGGTTTCATTGATGGCATCCTGACGAGATCTGAGAGTGAAGGACTCATGTGATGTGATAGAGTTGTGATCGGAGTTATCATTCTCCTCATTCTCTTCATCCTGAGAATTGTCGTCCCCTGAATCGGAATCCATTCTGCCCTCCTGGCTCTCTGTTCGTCTTTCATAATCATCGTCGCCGTCCCCCTGGTAGCCAGGAGCAGAGACGCGAGGAATGATGGTGCTTGACTCGTCGTCTTCATCTTCAAAATTGGCCACCTGCTCCATTTGAGGAGTGGCAGATTGACGAGGCGTCAGCTCATGCATGTGGTGTTTGTGTTGATCCACCTCACGAGCCTCCAACTTCTTCAACTGCTGGTCAGCATTGATGAGGTTGGTGATCACATCATTGGCGATGCTGTGGATTTCGTCTTTGCCGGTTGAATCTGTGGTGGATCTGAGATTTCTGGTGGACTTCTTGTATCTGTGTCTCAGAGCATCATTGTAGCCCTCCATGTACTCACGCTCCAGGTCGAGCTCCAATTCATCGGCATCGTCATCTACAGAGTATATGTACTTGGACTGAGGACCGGCGCCACCGGCAAAGTTGTATGATGGTGTCTTCTGGATGAGTGGCCGGTGCTGCTGAGACTGTGGTGGCTGCTGCGCTTGCTTTTTGCGCTTGATCGATGACTTGTTGGTGTGAAAGTTAAAGGACGAGGTGTTGGACTGGAGGTCATGGCCCGATGCTGTAGCTGTTGAGTTGAGCGTGTTGCTGTTGGTGACGTTGTACGTGCCTGTGAGTGATGTTTGGCGTGGCTGTTTGGGAGCCGCCGCTGGATCTCTGGCCTTCGAGGCGTCCTCTCTGTCAGGCATCACTCAACTGTGTGGAAATAGAGTAAATAATATCAATTATGGCTCAATAAAGCTCCTGCTTAGCTCAAATGTTTGTGTGCATTTCTGATAGCTACTGATAGCGCGTGTGGAATTTGCAGCACAAGAGGTGAGCTCACGGTACACCCCGCATGTGTATAAAACGTGTTCGCGCAAACACCAAAAATAAATAAAAACAAAAAAAAAAAAAATGCTGCTGACCAAGCGCTTAGCTAAGGTGCAGATCAAGGGAAAAAAAAAAAAAAAAAATTCAGACAAGGCTGAGCAGCTTAGCCGAGAAAACAGCGAGGAAGAAAAACACCAGAAAGTTTAAGCTGGGAACGCCGATGGAACGTGGAAAGAGCAACAACGACATAACCGTGCAATTTAAAAGAAGAAAAGGCTTCAAGTGTGCAAATTCCACGTTTGACCCCACTGTATTAACACTCTCTGCATTCGCTTGAGCATTCATTTCCTGTTTGGAGCCACACGCATTTCACGCTCGCACAAGGCATAAACAGCTCAACTGACACCGTTTCATTCACTCACATCGTACGCGTGTTTTCATATTTGATCCCACCATTAGCTCATCTGGAGAGTTCTTGACCTCACTTGCACATCTCTCTGAGACTCACACACACATACACACTCATACAAAATGAAGAGTCCCGTGGTTGTACTAGCGGCCTTTGTTGCTGCTGCTAATGCGCTCACCACATACCAAACAGTCATCACAACCACCAACGACCTCGCCATGACAGTCACACTGACACAGACCATCACATCTGGTACCACTACCCCTGCTGCCGCTGCTGCCGCTGCTACTACTACTGCTGTGACAACTGCCACTACTCCAGCTGCTGCTGCTGCTGCTCTCACCACCACAACGGGCACAGGCACCGCTCTCACCGGTACAACAACTACTGCTGCTGCTGCTGTTGCTGCAACCAACACTCGCACGAGCTCAACCTCCTCCACTGCAGTCACTGGAACCGCCACAGGCACAGGCACTAAGCTCACTACGGGCACCGCCACAACTACAGGGACCGCCAAGGACACAACACAGGGCGAGAACTCCACCAACGGACGTACCACCACCGATCTTACAGTCAACTCTGTGAAAACCACAGTTAATCCCACATACACATATTCCGACTCCACCACCACCTACATCACATCCTCTGCGTGGACCTCGATCTGGGTCACTGTGACATATAGCGATGGAGGTGTTGCTACAGTGCAAACCACATACTCGCAAAAATTCACATCGATGTACTCCACCGTGGCAACACCAGCTTCCGGCTCCATTGGTTTGGGAACCATCAGTGGGTCTGTTGGTGTTGTTAAGACCAATAACATGGTTACATTGACACAGAATGGTGCTATTGCTTTGAAGAGCACTGTGGGTTCCGGTTTGGTGTTTGTTGCTGCTTTGTTCTTGTTGTGATCGAAGCAAGTGTTCTATTATTATCATTCACAGGTTTTACTTATTGGCTTTTACTCAGTAAGCATATTGCGTAGTCCATTTTAGGTAACAAGCCTGCGATCTATGTGTTATGACAGCGCTCTTCTTAGCAATAAACTTACTCAACAACGAGTCCTGCTCTTGTCAGCCTCACTCATCCTACTCCCTCCTAGGAGAACTGAAAACTACACTTCTACTCAAATGATGGGGTGTTCGTGACGTGTATAACAACAACAAGATCAGCTTAGATCATCATCATTGGCTTAGCACCCTTGACCTCAGAGTCCTTGTGAGCGTAGAACTCGATCAATTCAGCAGCTGGCAACTTCACAACCTTCTTGAACTTGTCACCCAAGTTGAACAACTTCTGTCTGTCACAAGACTTGGTCCACAAACCAACCTTGTAAGCAAAACTTCTGATACTGATCACAACACCGTTGACCTCATCCTCATCATCCTGAATGGTCTCACCAATGAGGGCGAGACAGGATCTGAGCCAGATGTCGTTGAGGTCAGTGTTCTTCTTGTCCTTGAAGGAGTATGTGAACTTACCACCGAGGGAGTTTGCAACGTCTTCCCACTCTGGCTTGACACCCTCTCTGAACAAGTGGTAGTCGGCCTTGAGGGGTAACTCAGATGGCTGTGGGATGGAGTTGAAAATTCCCCAGAACTCCTCAACGGTGTTGAAGGTGATAACTGGCTTCAAAAGGTCGGCCCATGACTCAGACTTGTCGGACTGTGGCTTGGTGTACCAGAGGGTCCAACCGGAGTTGAGCGGGTGCTTGAGCTCTGGCTTCTCAACATCGGTAAGCACAGTGGAGCCGGCGCTCTGTGTCTTCTGCTCCTCAAGTGTGAGGTCCTTTGTGGCCTGGTTCAATTCCTCGGACATTATATGTGTGAATGGTTTGGTGAAAGATAAAGGGGTTCGTAGAGACGTCGTTCTCTGCTGCTGAAAGGAAAAAGCTTCCCCCACACATCGTTGGTCTTTGTGGATGGCTTGCCTAATTGGTGGAAAATTTTCCCGGTGGATGGGCGACGTGTGGAAAGCGCCTGGTGTGCGGGTGTTTTCGTTCAACACCCACCAGTGCTCATAACGCACTACTGAGGCTAGATAGAGTGTGATAAACACAACCTTCTGTATGTATGGGACCATCGAGCATAAGCATACCGTTCTTCGATTCTCAAACGGGATGTCCTGGGATAACGGACACCAGCTCAGCTCCTCGCAGGGCTCGCGGCCCAACAACACTCTGGCGAGACTTGCCTTCAACATTTATGGGAACTCGACGCCGGGGAACAATAGTAGTGGAGCTAGTGGCAGTAATGCCAGTTCCTCGGGCTCAGTACCATCAAGAGCTCCAAGTTTCACACCCCTCAGTCGCCACTCACCACCACCGTTACCATTGCATGGTCTCACTGCACTTCATGAGTCACCACTGCCGGCCCATTCAACTGGTGTACGTTACAAAGCGGGCTTCGAACTCACCGGTTTCACAAGGCTCTATGGCTCTGACCACCAAGAAGGCGTTGTGATCGCTGGAAAAAATGCCCTTCAAGTGCTACTAGTTGGGAGCGAGATTACTATGGTAGACGATCTGCTCACTGGTGCGGCTTCAATGAAGAACAAGCGAACTATCGGCTCTATACTGGATGTTAAGGCTGGGTATCAGACATATTCGAAACTCGTGGCTGCATCTACAACAACTGGTAATATTGTCATATTCAACACTGCTGGAACCTCGCCTAACAAGAAAATGCTATACAGGTTCAGTGAACATACCAGAGCTGTCAACACAATTGCGTTCAACCAGCTGGATCCACACTCACTACTATCGGGATGTCAGGACGGTACCATGAAACTTTGGGATCTCAGGTCATCATCGGGCAAAGCCGTACTGACAATGCACGGCAGCTCAGATGCCGTCAGATCATTGCAGTTCTCGCCCTTCCACAATAAGAAACTCGCAGCCATCTTCGACAGTGGTATCATTCAGCGTTGGGACCTGAGAACCCCCTCACTGTTTGAGAGAAAACTCAATGCACATACAGGACCCGGGCTATCGCTCGACTGGCACCCTGAGCTGGACTACATTGTGAGTGGGGGAAGGGACAAGCAGGTTCAAGTGTGGAATATGAACGCAAGCGATACTAGGCTACCTGAGCACGTGATTTACTGTGCTAATGCAGTCAGTAAAGTCTCATTCAAGCCATCCTAGAATATTGCAAACATCAAAGAGGCTGAAATCGCTACAAGTTTTCTCAATAATGAACTCGCTGTGCAAGTATACTCTCTGAAAAGAAAGTACATTCCCATGTATACTGTGGAGTCTCACTAGGCTCAAATCACAGGACTTTGTTTCAGGGATGACAGATACATGTGGACTTGTTCGAAGGATAAGTACTTCATCAAAGAGGATTTGTACTCCCATCCAATGACAATCGACAACTTACATCTTACATCCGCTACCTGGGCTCCGAATAATGATCTTCTCTTCATTGACCAAGACAAGAAACTCGTTGAACAAACGGAAGTCAGAGAACTGGACCAACCACACTCGATTCTTGGTATGTCAACATCACCGTCCTCTGCATCCACAACACCGACAATACCACACTCCTACAATCAGCCATCACTTACGCCCTCCGTTCAGTCATTCAGTGACCAGATGAGCCCGCGTCCTGGATTGTCTCGAGCTAACACAGCGTCCATTAGGCCATCGTTGACGAGAAATCACTCTCATAACTCAAACCAGCATCATGTGATGTCCTCGTCGACACCCGTAATGAATCCTATGGCTGTTCCTGTACAATTACCAATAATGAAGGGAGAGGATGCTCTCAAATTCCTGACGGATAACTACATCATTGACTGTGCGGAGAACTTAGTGGAGAGTTGTGAGCGCAACGCAAACATTGCCTCCCAAGTCGGGAACAACAGAGATTCACAGACCTGGAACGTTATCAAGGAAAGTTTGATGTGGGAGCAGCAGCTTGCACATGACCAGCAGTATGACAGTGCCCTCTTGAATAATGACGGAAGTGCGCTCGGTGAAATTGATGCCCCCGGTGGCGATGACGACAGTCTGAGATCTGAAAAGTATCACTATTCTACATCTAACTCCACCGGGTATGGGGGCAAATCACCGGCATTGTCTGACTTGTCTGACTTTACAAACTCGTTCAACTCTAGGGAGGCTTCTTTTGCAGATAAGACTAAGCTGAAGAATTCGTTGAGCAAACATAGGTTTTCTGGAATCGAGGAGTCCGGAGAGGAGGAGGATGAGGATGCTTCAGAAACTGACTCTGTCACAACTAATTCCCCACGCAGAACTGAGGTTCTTAGATGGGCTGATGCATTGAGACCTTCGAAGCAGGAGATGGAGAACAGCAAGTCTGCCGACGTCACTCTCACTAATGACGACAACGAGGAAGCTGTCGAATTTACAGATACTTTGCCTAAGCCAATCGCACTGCAACAGCGTAAACGATCACACAGAAATTCACTGCTCGAGGCTATACTACACCCTGAAACATCACCAGGTGGGAGATCAGCTTCGCCGTCATACTCAATCTCATCATCGCTCTCTGCTGTATCCCAAGTGAGACCTTACACGCAATCACAGGTTCCCTTCATTCAGCATGCTAAACAGAAGCTCGAAAACAAAGACTCACATATGTCAATGTTAACTAAGCAGCTGACAAACCATGATGAGCAGAATCTAAATGAAAATGGTGAGCTTCTTCCACCATTCGCTCCACGCATGATGATCTCCAAAGCGGTGGAGTTTGCCAGTGCGCAAGGCGATCTGATTATGAGTTGCACGTTGCTGCTATTATTCAACGACAAGTACAACATATATCCACCACAGTTGATGAAGCAGTTCACATATCAGTATCTGGAGTACTTACAACGTTTGAGACTCTGGACAACACTGACTAAAGTCATCAGAATGTCCAAGTTCGACGACATTCTACAGATGTCATCAAATGCAACTTCGGTGAGAAGGTATTGTGCTCAGTGTGGAGGGCTTGTGGTTAATGAAATCGCCAAAGCCAAACATTTACAAGATCCTGAGAACAAGGCGTTTGGGACATGGTTCTGTGAATTGTGCGGCTCAAGATCTCGCTGTATTTACTGTAACGAGCCAATCAAGGGTCTCAACATCTTCAGTTTGAGCTGTGGTCATGGTGGTCATTTCGGTTGTCTACGTACATGGGTTTTAGAGGAGCAAATGGACTGTTGTCCTGCAGGTTGCTGAATACATATATAGATGATCTCACTTTTAAATGGCATCAATGAAGTCTTTCACGACACTCCAGTAGTCGGGAGCGATACATGTGTCGTTGTGGTGGTAACCCTGGAACACAACGCGTCTCTTTACCTGGGCAGGTGAGAGTTCGTGCAGTCTGGCCATGTGAGCCGGTGGGACGATCTCATCTTCAGTAGCACAGAGGAAAAGCATCGGTACGTCAGGTGAAATCTTTTCGATATCATGTTCAGAGTCCCAGATTTGATGGCACAAAAAGGTGAAGCGAGACAGGAACGGGAAGATGTGAGGAATGCACTTGCGAATACTGAGGAACGTGTTTTCCAGTATGATGGACTTCACCTGTACAAAATTTTTGCTTCCGATGTAAATGGCCACTGCACCTCCCAAGCTTCTTCCATATAAGATTAGTGACGTCTTGGAGAGCCTTGGATGCTCAACAATGAACTTCATCACGGTGTCAGCGTCGACCTTCAGTCCATTCTCATCTGGCTTACCAGTTGACTCTCCATAGCCTCTATATGAGTAGATAATGACGTTGTGGTGCATCTGTTTGTAAAAGAGCTCAACTATGGGTAAAGAGTGGCCAATGTTACCAGCGTTTGGGCAGAGGATCATTACTGTCTTTTTCGTGTATAGGGGATCAGCTGCATCATGCATCAGGATATAAGTGTGAAGCTTCTCGCCATCTGGTGTCTCCAACATTATCTCCTCGAATGGCATTCCAAATTTGTCAGGTCTATCGGTTGTGGCACCTCCGTCAACAAGTCCAGCAGGATACACCAACTTGTTCTGGAACTTGTACAGCAGGGCACCGATAACTGGAACTGCCGTGAATACAGTGGCAGCGAACATCTTCAGGACTGTGACTAGCCACATCTTATACTGTGCTTGAATGTGTGCCAGGGCAAAACACAACACTAAGTCGTTATGAGTGAGCTTAAAGCTATTCGATGTTTTGACCACAGCCATGGAGAGGAGCTGGGCCGGAGCTTCCATCCGGAACATACATCTATGGGGTGTACGGATGATATGCCACACTAAGTAGCGATAAAATGTACGCATGTTGGAGATTCCGCTGAGCTTCTACTCTACTGTGGCACTTATTGTGTTTCTGCGGTTGTTGTGTATGATTGAACACTTTTAAATTAATTGGGCCAGTCCTTCCAAAACATATCTGCGCACCGCAGAGTAGCGCAGAAGATAGATACCCCCACCCACCAGGTCAATCTCTTCCTCTCCAACAATGACACTCTCCATGATATCCTCCAGCATTTTCACGAAGACGGGTTTGTCCAAGTCTGGCTCGTCGATCATCGAAATACCACCACCGGTGTCGTCCAAAGCTTGCAGTGTTTCTGGCATTTGCGAAAGAAACTGTGAGTTGTACAGTTGCACTAATGTCTTGAAATGGTTCTCCATATAAGCTGTCTCCTCTGCTGATAATCTCTTCACCACATCCTCTGAGCTTCGAATGTAGACTGTATACTTATCAATCTTTGATAGTCGTGTTCGCAGATACGATCTCAGTAAAAAGTTCACCCTGTCGAGTTCAGACTCCACAACCATCAGCTAAAGCTTGATGTCCTTCTCTCCTGTCTGCAGTTCGATGGAATTCATTTCTATGAATTCTATCTGCTGTCGTATTCTTTCCAGCAGTCTTTCGATTAGCGACTCTTTGTAATCCAAGAGCTCAGGACACATTCGTTCTGAAATCCATGCTTGCGTGAGCTCTTGCAAGTCGGCACGTTTCAGCTCTGTCGCATTGAATGACTATGGCCTTGTCTCACGCTCAAACTCCTGCAGGATATCGTCGAAGTTGACATCCATATCGATGGTGGTTATGTTTTGTGCTTTAGTTCCTGGAACCTGACCCTAACAGTCAATCATATATTAGGCTTGGACCGAAGAGAACGCGCTTTGTTGAAGTAAAGTCGACGCGTGTCTGAAGAAACTTGTCAGGGCACGACCTTGATGATTATGTAACATCACTTGTCATCACATTTCCTGGCTAGTCTACTTCAAAAACATTAAGGTTGGCTATACAGTTTACAAATCAGTTGTTGTAGGGTTTTGTGGATTGATTATATCGACTTTAAAGACCGGTAACGAAAGCGGACTTGTGTTGGATGAGACTTTTCATCAGCCATCAGGATCACGGACCTCATTTGTAAGGGGCAGTCTCGTCCCTAATCCATTTGATCAACTTCTCAGCCAACCCGTTTGAGCAACCCAATAAGATATCAGGACGTATTCTTCTTTTCTGACCATATGGCCCCACGTATGTTTGTCCGTTGAGTTCCATATCATAAAATTCTGGACTCAAAGCAGCTGCAAGTACGGAGTATGCTCCATATTTAGGAGGGGCGAGCACCCTATCAGCAATCCAGCGAGCAGGAGCACTCCAGTACTGAGACAAATTAGTGGCCAAAACACCAGGGTGCACTGCGGATGTCATAACTTCAGGGTGCTCTTTTGCAAAGGCTGCCATCATGTACACATTACCAGCCTTTGATTGGCCGTACGTGTGTTGTGCATTAGCCTGTGATGCATCTCTAAAATTCCAAGCCAGCCCTCCATTTGGTGGGGCTGTCCAGTGACCAGACGAAGACAGTATCACGACTCTAGGCTTGTTTTCCAATTCAACGGACTTGTCAACTAGTGGAGCAACCAGATCCAACAGCAACTGGTGGCCAATAACATTGGTACCGAACTGTGCTTCGTATCCTTGTTTGGATGTGGAACCATTCGGTGGGTGCATGATACCGGCATTCAGGATGACAAGATCGAGATGGTTCGTCTTCTTGCACACCTCCTCCGAGGCGGCTTTTATGGTTGTGAGATCCATCAAATCTGCTTGAACATTGATAACTCTTTTCTGCTGATCCGGGGAGAGTTGGTACACCTCAATGATCTCCTTCAGGGCAGCAGCGTTCTTTTCGAGGTTACGGTTAACTGTTATAACAGTTGCATTCTTAGAAAGTAGAAGACCAGTAGTTGCTTGGCCAACACCAGCTGATGTGCCTGTAATCAAAGCAACCTTACCTGTAAGGTCTGGGTAGTCGACCTCTGTGTACTTTGGTTTTCCAGGTGTAACCTCCTTGTATAGTTCGTAAAGCAAAGACATGGCTGACCTGTTCGTGTCTCGGGGCGATTGATGATATAAGAAATGGTTTTACGGTATTCTTGGACAGCAGTAAGTGGTTGATGCCAGGTTTATATACGCTATTTCTCTCTATACCTTCTCTCGGCCGAGCAGGGCGCTGCCCATAACTTGCATGTCAAGTTCGGCCGAGGTCTATGCCTGTCGGCCGAGCATTCGGTGCGGCCCTCGGCCCCCAGTTCTTGAAAGCAAAACAACCATCAAAGCCTTTGTGGCAAGGTGCTGATTCAGTCTACATGGACACAGCTTGAGGGTTCTAAGCAGAGTGTTAGTTGTACAGCAGTTACTTTCAGCCGATTGTGCTAGGAAATCTGTACGCTGGGAAAGTTGTTGGTTTCAGCGGTCAGAGCTGAAACCAATACAGGATAATTTTGATGGCATAGCTCACAAACGATGGAGTAAAAACTATACACATACATTCTTCTGTCATTATTTTCAAGTCTTTCTCAGCTATTTAGAGTTCGATATCTCAAACCGTACAAAGTTTGGTGTTTTCTTAGGCTTCTGAAGGCTACTCCCTGAACCATGTCGCCCCCACAACGTGAATATCCCTCCTGATCCGACCCCACTCTTCAAACACTTCAATCTCATCACACATCTCCTATATTGATCTTGTACCACTGGATCTTCTTCTTCCGCCCTCCATGGTGTGTCTGGAGTCGTCATTGTGCTGAGAAACATTGTAGCTAAGCTTCTCCAGAGCTGGAAGACTTGTCGCACTCAATCTCGAGAGCGGCGTTTCTCTATAGCTGAGATTTATCTCTTTTAACTTGGGACATTCTCTCAGTTCCAGCTCTCTGGTGTCAACATTTAACGTCAAATCCTCCAGTAGTGAGAAGTTCTCCAATTTCAAAGGTGCAGTATGTCTCAATGTGGGATGTTCTTTTGTCAACGTAATATCCAATGTTCTCAAAGAGTCTTTGAGACCATGCAGCGATCTTAAAAGATGTCTGATCTGGCCTGAAGCCTCTTCACAACTATCAGTTGTACATCTGTCCAATCGAATCTCGGACAAGGTCATGGAAGACAGGTCCATACACGCAAACAGTAGTGCCAGACTTTCCAGTTTCATGCTGTATAGGGAGAGTGATGTTAGCTATGACAGAAACACACCGGGCAGGCAGACATCACTGTATTGACTGCAGGTTCCAGAAACAGTCAATGAGCTCAGGTATGGAAATTCCGATGCCACATTGTTCATATCAAGCACAAGAGCTGAGTCAGAGGATCTAGCAATTGATAATGACTCCAAGTTCGGTGCGCTGACATTCAGCATCTTTGGTTCATCCTCCTCACCTGTGTTTCTCACATCATGTATTGTTAGATTGTTCAACTTCGGGAGTTGCAACTTTTCGCATCCTGTGATCATCTGAAGGTCTTCTCGCAGTCCGGATATTACAAGTGATGTTACTTCATTCATGGCTGCAGCATCCAAGTGACTGAGTGCGTTGACGATATTGAACTTTTTAGCCCTTGGTGCTTTGAATCTCCATCTTTCGCCATCGTGTACAACCTGTGATGTCGTGCAGTCTCCAACCTCTTTCGGTTGATAGTTGATGCAGAAGTGGTCACACACATCTGGTAGAGCTAGGTCTGTGATGATTGGGACTTCCTCATAAGACCAAATATCAACTTGTCTCACTCTCGGGATGTTGAGGCTCTCCACATGAGGGATCACACGCCCGGTGTCCGAGTAGGTTGTCATTACTGCATATAGTTTCTGAAGCTTTGGCATGTCCAGATCGGTGAGATGATTGATGTTTCTCACTTCGAGCTTGAGTAGCTGTGGGAGATACAAGTTGTGAATACCATCAATAATTCCAGCATCTTTGATGTTGGAAGGGTGGAAATGAAAGTTTGCTTGCCCTTGTAGACCTCTTGACGGTGCAGCGATACGAAGATCTTCCAGCTTGGAAAATGATAGGCCGTGGAACAACTTGGAGGAGCAGGTATCGAATGTTAGCTTCTTCGGTGAAATATCCAATGGATGGTTTCCTTCATAGTCTACCTATGTCAATAAAACAGTTTCTGCATTTGGTGCACGGACAACGGTGTCCTGAAGGGTTTTGTTGAGCACCTGGATGCTCGGCTCTGGTGTGATGATGACGAACTTGTCGTTGAAAACGTTCGCAAGATGTTTGATGGTCCAGTTCATGTACATCATAGAGTACTCGGCTTTCAGTGGTGTTCTCGATGTGCGTTTCTGTGGAACAACCAACCCGATGTAGTTCTTCACATGCTTTTGCGAGCGAAACGTGTCTGGTATATGAAGCTTCTCAGTTGGGGAGTACAGCATCTCCACGAGATTAATGGACCAATCTGGGACATTGTCATGAATTAAGCTTCGCTCACAGAAATCGAAGTTGTTGAACAGAGTCAACCGTTCCGAGTGGTTAGTCACGACGCGTAAAAATTGCGATAACTTGAACCTTAGCTCCTTCGACACCCTACTTAGGCGTACAAGGTCCTCATGATTGTTCAGGTTGAGGCAGATCTCATAGAATATCTCGGAAGGACAGTCAAGCAAGATCGAATATTGCATTATTTGTGCTTATCGTGATACACCAGTATGGTCAAACTGACGTTTGTTGTCACGAACAACGAACAAAGAGATAGAAAGAGGTGTCAAATTAAACCAGGTCCGGGGTGCCGGGTGTTTTTGATTACGTCATACATTACGGATCAAGAAATTCCACCGCGATAACACGTGGTGTTTGGGTGTTGTAGAGCTGGTAGGGGCACGGCGGTTTGTTGTTGATTGTTTTTGTTCTCAAGGCTGGAGGACTTGCGAGTGAATTACGATGATATTTGTCTGATTGTTCTGGTACAAAAGTACAATACACCACGGAATGTCTTCAAGGAGATCTGAGATTGAAGCCAAGCGCCAGCGGCTGGCTGAGCTCAGGAAGCAGCGTGAAGAGAAGGAGCGCCAATACCGCAGTGGCTCATCACCGTCTTCCACGACATCAACTCCTCAAACAGATCTTCAGAGAACAAGAACACCGCCAATCTCACCAAGCACAGATGGAAAGGAGAACATTGACTAGCTTGTGGACTAGCTTGTTGGTAGCTCGAGGCGAAAGAGCGGCAATGTGGCTGGTAATATGCACCGTTCAATTTCGATCCAAACTGACAGCACGGAGACGATGGATCAGGCAAAGACAGTCACCAGTATCACGTATAATAAAGCTACGCAGACAGATCAGGTAGAGGAGCTTCCTGATGCTTCAGATGAGAAACAGGATGGTACAGATGCCAAAGAAGAAACAGATCTAGCTGCCCATGATGTGGTAGTGGAGAATACTGGAGAGGATGCCAGCACACCGGTAGTCGATACCGTGGATGACTCTGTGTTCTCTTCATTCCTTTCGAAATCTCTCAAAATCATCAATAGGGTAATGGAGGAGGACGCTAACCGCGACGTTCTGTCCACGTATGAGCAAAAGAAGAAGCAAGCGCTGGAGGAGTCTCAACCGTATGTACTCCTCGACTGTTTGAAGTTTGACTCCCCAGTACGAAGTATCGATACATCCCCATTCTTCCCAGAACTTATTCTCTTATCCACCAACAAAACTGTCAAGGTCTACAACACCACGTTCCGCACTCTAGAGAACCAGTTTGATGCGCAGACACCCATCATCAAATGCCAATTTTCTAAACATCAATCCAACTTCATCTATGGCACTGGCTATAACGGCAAGTTACACATATGGAACATGCAGTCATCATCCAGTTTGCCCTATCTCACATCAACGGTGAGTTCCTCCACGCACTCTTACCCTGTGTTTTGTCTTGATCAAATCTAGGAGAACCACTCCACAGTAATCATCACGGCATCCACAGATGGAAAGATCCTTCATTGGGACCCTCAAATCCTATCGAGACCCTCTCAGATTCCTGTGAAACTCAGCGTACCTAAGTCCTTGACTTTGACCTATGATGAACTGACGCCCTGGTGTATCGCACATCTGCATAAGAACAACGGGTATTTGATTGTCGGGTGTGAAGATGGAAAAATCTTCAAAGTCAAGAGATTCAACAACAAAGTAAACTCTGACAATGATGCTATTGACCTTGTGTTCCAAGGACATGATGCACCAGTCACCGCTGTTGATGCGTCTATGGAGTTTCCACAGCTCTTTGTATCAAGTGGGCTGGACTGGAAGGTATATCTCTGGGATTCCAACATTGAAGAACCGCTGTTGAGCATATATAAGTCCAATGGAATTATGGATGTTCAATGGCGTCCAGGTCACCCAACTTAGGTTGGATATATCTATGAAGATAAGCTGGAGATAATGGACCTCAGCATTGATCCTGTTATACCCAAATTGAGGATTTCCACTGGTCAGACTTTAACTGGACTTCGCTTTACTCATGGTGATAATGTGATCCTTACCACTGTTGACGGTGCTTTAATGGTTTACGAAGTTTTGTTACAAGATGTCAAGTCTGATATTTCAAAGTTCAAAAGGCTCTATTGTGCTACTAATTAATGTTTCTATGTGATTAGAGTTTATTTATCGTAATATCGTGTGATCATGACCTATTTGACTTATGGTGTCCCGTTCAGTTGCCTGTACCGAAGAACTTGTTGAAACCAACGAGTGTGAATCTGTATCTGACATCACCCTTATCCAATCTAGTCAAGGCCTGAGAGACATTCTCCTCGGAGATGTCCAAGCACTCGACCCATGGTCTGAAGTTGTGCTCAGCAGCCAGCTCCATAAGCTCGATGGCCTCTTTCTTGGAGCCTAGCACCGAAGCTCCGAAGGAACCACCGGAGCCAAAGAAGGAGAATGGAGAGAAGACCAGTGTCTCGTCAATATGTGGCAAGCCAACAGTAATGAATTTTCTGTTGACCTTCAAGGATGAGAGGAATCCACTGAGGTCGATGTTGGTAGAGGTGGCACAGTTCAAAATAAAGTCAAATGTGTCAAAGTGTGCTTTGGCCCAACCTTCATCCTCACCAGTTGCGACAAAGTGGTCAGCGCCCATCTTCAGGGCATCCTCCTTCTTAGCGTTAGATCTGGAGAATGCTGTGACCTCAGCACCTAAGGCCTTTGCAATCATGATAGCCATGTGGCCGAGACCACCGATACCAATAACACCAACAGTTGGCTTCTCGCCCTTAGCTAAGACGTCCTCAATACCCCTCTTGATAGGAGAGTATACGGTCAAACCACCGCACATCAGTGGAGCAACCAAGTGGGACTCGAGCTTCTCTGGGATTGGGAAGACCATGGCCTGGTTGGCTCTAACGTGTGAAGCGTAACCACCCTGTGAGACGTAACCATCTGGGTAGCGAGAAGCGTAAGTGCCGACTCTATGTGGGCAGTACTGCTCGTTATCGGTGTTACAACGACGACACTCAGTACAACAGGAAGCAGCGGCACCTAGACCGACTCTGTCACCAAGCTTGAACTCAGTGCACTTCGTGCCAACCTTGACAACCTTTCCAACAATTTCGTGACCGACACATTGGGTCTTTGGGCCGTAGGCAGAGGATTTACAAGCCAGATCACCGTTCTTGGACCACTCGTTCTTCAATGTGAAAAGCTCAGAGGCACAGACACCGCAACACTCAATCTCGATGTCAACGTCGTGCTCCTCAAACTTCTTTGGCTCATAAGATGTAAGCTTTGGGTGGGCCCACTCAGAAGGGTCTGAGATAGAGAACCCTTTGAACTCTTGTGGATAGTTGACGGTAGTAGTGGACGACATTGTTTTGCTCGATTGATTATGGATGATGAGGTGATTGATGCCAAAAACCAGGGCACAGGGCTCCTATTTATATATCCCAAACTGATGGAATCCCACAGAGCTCGAACACCGGCAGAAACTTTGCTAGAACCTCCGCCTACCGGCATACATCTGAACGGCACCCGACATCAGGAAACGTCATTCCGCCTGCTCTGGTGTCCACCATTCTGTGGGACTTTCGCCAGTGGGTTAGGCCGGATATAGGCTCGTCCTAAGGTTGCTATTCTATGTTCCAGTGGTCCAGTTTTCTACATTACGGAACTTTAAATGTTCGTCACAGCCCCCAAAGCTCGCTCCAGCTCATCTCATCTCTCTGTGTGTTGCTGTGGTTACGTCACCGAAGAAGCCGCATGGGAGGCGGAAGTGCAAGCATTTGTCAGCTTACGACGGAAGTTCGTATATCCGAAGCCAATGACCGATGAACCCTCAGGTCTCCGAAGTCTAATGATCTGCATGAAACGCAATTCTTCACTTCCTCTCGCCATGAATGGGATAGGGTTCGTGCGAGGTTCCAGGCTTCCGCGGTCCTAAGCGGAGGACACAACTGCGAAAACACATATAAAGCTTTATTGCGAAATCAAGGTGTAGTTGAGGTTGCTGGTTGTTAAAGCTCTTGATAAATGATATCGAGAATGTTACCAGTAGTTTGAGTTGCCATTCATGGCTTGTAAAAAGAAACTCGAACGAGCTTTTATTATTGTTGAATCAGTTACCAGTACCGAAGAACTCGTGGAAGCCGGTCAAGGTGAATCTGTATCTAACATCACCTTTGTCCAGTCTCGTCAAGGCCTGGGAAACGTTCTCTTCGGAGATGTCCAAGCACTCGACCCATGGTTTGAAATCATGCTTCGCAGCCAGTTCCAGGAGCTCAATTGCCTCCTTCTTGGAACCGAGCAAAGAGGAGCCAAAAGAGCCACCGGATGCCATGAAAGAAAATGGCGAGAACACCATCTTCTCATCGGCACTTGGCAACCCCACTGTCACGAACTTTCTGTTCACCTTGAGCGAAGATAAAAAGCCAGCCAGGTCCAGATTGGTGGATGTGGCACAACTCAAAATGAAGTCAAAGGTGTCAAAGTGTTCCTTGGCCCAGCCCTCGTCTTTACCTGTAGCAACGAAATGGTCAGCGCCCATCTTCAAGGCGTCCTCCTTTTTAGCATATGATCTAGAAAAAGCGGTGACTTCGGCACCAAGGGCTTTAGCAATCATAATGGCCATGTGACCAAGACCACCGATACCAATGATACCAACAACTGGTTTCTCACCCCTGGCCAATACATCCTCGATTCCTCTTTTGATTGGCGAGTAAACAGTCAAACCACCACACATCAGTGGGGCAACCAAGTGAGATTCCAACTGTTCAGGGATTGGGAACACCATTTTCTCGTTGGCTCTGGCATGCGAAGCATAACCTCCTTGGGAGACGTACCCATCTGGGTACACACCACCATATGTGCCAACTCTGTGTGGGCAGTACTGTTCATTATCGGACTGACAACGGCGACACTCTGTGCAACACGACGAAGCGGCACCAAGACCAACTCTGTCACCAATCTTGAAGCCCTCCGTGCACTTCTCACCAACCTTGATCACTTTACCGACAATCTCATGGCCCACACATTGGGTCTTTGGCCCATAAGTGGAGGACTTGCACTTCATCTCCGAAAGCCCCCATTTGTTCTTCAGGGTGAAGAGCTCGGAGGCACAGACACCACAGCACTCAATCTCGATGTCGATATCACGGTCGCCAAACTTCTTTGGCACGTATGAGGTGAGTTTAGGGTTCGCCCACTCTGAAGGGTCAGAGATAGCGAAGCCCTTGAACTCGTGCGGATAGTTGACGCTAGTGGTGGCAGTCATTGTTAGTTACAGGCTCTTGTGATGACTTTCAGGCAAGAGCACCTCTCATTTGTAACCAGGTAGACGGGAGAAAGAACATAACCAAGTCAAATCTTCCAGGAGATGTCGACCCCATCGACGACGACCCACATCGCACGTCGCTATCATCGCAGAGCTGTTCAAGTTGGGAAACTACACCATGGAACTCAGTCGCTGGGAGATTCCTGATATGGAAGCGGGCCCCGACAGTGTATATGGTCCAAACCAATTTCTGCTTATGTCAGCGAAGCCTTCGCAGTCCGCCAACGACTAAAGGCGAGCTCGGAATAATCTCCCTCCTGCTCCGATGACACCGGGTTATCAACACCCCGAACACTCCGTACCCACTGGCCATATACGGTTAATTGAGCGGTGTGCCAAGTTGGCAGAGGGTTTGGTCTCCGGAGTTTGGAGCAAAGGGGCTAAGGCAGCTAGGGGTGAGTGTATAGTACATCGCACACATCAGTGGTACCTTAGAATGAGTGTTGGTGCTTGTCGTTTTCACTGTTCGGAGTACACACTTACGAGATCAATCGCTCGTCCCTATCCGGAAGGTGGGAACGCGGGTATCTTGCCTCAGAGTAATAGCCCGTAGCTATGGGCCTGAATAGCTACGCGGTGACTCAACGGTGCAACTCGAATATGAAGGGATCTCTATTATCTATCTTGCGGTCTATAATCCCAATATCACTGCTTTCCGGTACCGAAGAACTTGTTGAAGCCGACGAGTGTGAATCTGTATCTGACGTCACCCTTGTCCAATCTGGTGAGGGCCTGAGAAACGTTCTCCTCACTGACATCCAAAGTCTCTACCCAAGGTCTGAAGTTGTGCTTGACAGCCAAATCGAGCAGTTCGATGGCCTCCTTCTTGGAACCCAAACAGGAAGAACCGAAAGTGGCACCGTTGCCGAAGAAGGCAAATGGAGAGAATGAAACCTTCTCGTCAACATGTGGCAAACCTGCTGTCACGAAAGTTCTGTTAACCTTCAAAGTTGTGAGAAGTCCATCAACGTCCATGTTGGTAGAGGTGGCACAGTTGAGCATGAAGTGGAAGTAACTGTAGTTGTCCTTAACCCAGTCCTTGTCCTCGCCTGTTGCGATGAATCTATCAGCGCCCATCTTGATAGCATCTTCCTTCTTAGCACTGGATCTAGAGAAAGCAGTGACCTCACAGCCCAAGGCCTTAGCGATCATGATAGCCATGTGACCCAAGCCACCAATACCAATGATACCCACTTTTGGAGTAACCTTACCAGCGGCAATGATGTCTTGAACACCTCTCTTGATTGGAGAGTACACAGTCAGACCACCACACATCAATGGAGCCACCAATGGGGACTCAATGCCCTCTGGAATAGGGAATACCATCTTCTCGTGAGCTCTGACGTGAGATGCGTAACCACCCTGAGAGACATATCCATCTGGGTAACGGTCAGCGTAAGTGGAAACCTGGTGTGGACAGTACTGCTCATCATCTTCAGCACAACGCTCACACTCAGCACAGCAGGATGCAGCAGCACCGAGTCCAACTCTGTCTCCGAGCTTGAAACCCTCAGTACACTTCTCACCAATCTTAACAACCCTACCAATGACTTCGTGACCAACACATTGAGTCTTTGGGCCGTAAGCAGAAGACTTGCAAGCCATCTCGTCGTGGGACCACTCGTTCTTCAAAGTGAAGAGCTCGGAGGCACAAACACCACAACACTCGATCTCAATGTCGATGTCACGATCACCGAACTTCTTTGGTACATAGGAAGTAAGCTTTGGGTTGGCCCACTCAGAAGGATCAGAGATGGCGAAACCTTTGAATTCTTGTGGATAGTTGACAGTTGTTGCAGACATTGTTGTTCCAGTGCTGTAGGCTTAAAATGGGTGGCTAGAGCAGATTAGTATCTGTGACAAGCACACAGCCAGGCTATTGGCATCCGATGAGGTGGCCATGTGGTATTTATACTCTGAATCGAAAACGTCAATCTTGTCAATGCATGCATCATGTGCAATCGAGCCAATTCGGGAAAGTGAATCCACCCCCTTCAGAAATTCTATTGGCGCGCGGGAAGAAGCACTCTTAGATTAGTCCCCATTGATTACGTCAAACTTTAAAGGTTTGGACTTTTCATTTCCTTCTGGTAGCCCTGTTGCTCATTGATCATTTGTCTGCTGGCACAGTATATTCAGCTTACCCAGGCACCTGGTCCAGGGCTACATCCGCTAGTCAGGTTGCTCGTAACTCCGATTCAGTTCGAGTGTGAAGAGTCTGTAGCTATGTGGTTCGCGCGCAGGCCATAGTTGGAGACAGCACTCGAAGGTTTCAGGAGTATCAAGTAGGAGGGAACCATGTATCAAAGAAGCAAGTAGCATAAGGTGATTCTCTGTTGCGATTGGCTCACTAGTAATTACGCTTAAGTGCTTGCGGTTCAATCTTATATATATAACCTTCGCCCTCCTGAACGGCTTGGGATTTTCCAGTAAGCCCGTGAAACTTCAAGTAGTCAATATAAGCGAGGACTGGCTGCCCCGTGATCCTGATGTGTGAAATCACCACCTGCTAGCAATTAAATTTGAGGTTAAAATGGGTGAGACGTCTAGGGCTGAAGTATATATTACTTCTGAGATGAGATCAATAGATGCTTTCATGAGTAATGACCGAACAAGACATTCACAGCCAGAAAAATCCAAGTGAAATTATGAACGATAAATATCAAAATGTTCATAAAAAAGCTGGTGGCACCAGATACATCCCAAACGAGTACTAAACCTCTAAACACATTCTTCAGATGTTATTCAGCTGTATATGAATCCTGGTACTATTCAAAGAATTAGATGTACGGATGTTTTCCAGAGCTTTGTACCGTGAGCTTGATGGTGTGCTGATGTAAGTGATTGACTCGTAAGTCTGCCACATGAGGTCTGAGGTTTATTACTTGGGCACCTTCAGGAAAGCTCCGTTCTGTGGATCTAGCCATATTACCTGGAATGGTCAATTACGTTTTAAGGTTTATGGCGTTCGCCCTGCAGTTTTGTATACAGACCACTTGACGATTGTCGAAGTGGTAGATTTGCATAGACCTCAGCCGATTCCAGCAAGAATCATACACGTACAGTTTCAAAACGTGAGATATACTGAAAGCATGATATTCTGGTAGATAATATATGTACACGTTCCACCATGTGAGTGCATACCGGGCACTTTCAGATCCATGTTGTTGTCTTCTGGGCTCTTCTCTCTAAGAGTCTCTTGTACTTGTTACCCTTGACAGCCAAAATCTTCTCGTCAGCCTTTGCAACTGCCTCCTCGATAGCAGCAACTCTCTCGTGTTTCGTCTTGTCGTGCTTCTTACCCTTTGGTCTCAACTGGCCCTTCATGAAGCCATTAGCGTCGTACTTCTCCTGGTAGAACTTCTTGTCGCCTTGCAGCTGTGGTAGACAGTCTGAGACACCAAACTGATGTGCGAGTTTCCAGAGCTCGGATTGTCTTCTGAGCGAGTACTTAGGCTGGTGGTACTTCTGTGTTTCTGGGTGCTTGTTTGCGAGGAAAGGGTTGGCGTCTTCGGCCGTTGTGAGGGTTGGCTTGGTTGCGTACTGCTTGAAGGGCACTGGTGGGTAACGCTCAAAGAAGCGCTGCAGCTGTTCTGGGAGTCGGGCGAAGACTGCAGCGTCCGAGTGTGTGGCTGCCTGTGTGGCCTGCTGGAGCAGTTGTAGTGTGAATCTCATTATTGCACTTGTATATACCGTCGAAGTCCAGCTCTTTCAACGCCTGTTCTCGTAGTTGATGGTTCTCCATTCACTGCTTTTCGCACAACCATCGCGCTCAAGTGGGAAGAAATTTTTCGGTTCGCGCACTCTGAGTTGAGATAGATGCCCCGAGCTCCGAGCACCGGCGACTGATTACGGGCGCGAGCTTCGATTACTCACACCTTCACACTCAGATGGAGAGGTGTGATATTGGAGATTTTCAGTAAGAGAAGCACTCACTGGGGTTGTTAAACGCCATTCTCACTACTCATACACTATGCTCAGAACATTTGCCAAAAAACAGCTCCTCAGCAGCGCGAGAAGAGCCACTACTGCCTCCCAGAGAGCTGCTCTCCACACCAGCGCATCGCTGAAGAACAAAGCCCTCTCCAACCCAGACCCTTCTAGTGAGTCTGAGTCGGTGAAGTTCATCACAGAAACATCCAAGTACTCCGTCACCACATACTCCCGTCCATCGGTCGTTTTCGAGAAGGGCCAGGGTGCGCACCTGTGGGACATTGAGGGCCGCCAATACATCGACTTCACAGCAGGTATTGCCGTTACTGCCTTGGGCCATGCTCACCCAGAAGTTGCCAGAATCATGTTTGACCAGGCTTTGACGCTTGTTCACTCTTCCAACTTGTACCACAACCTCTGGACAGGTGAGTTGTCCCGTCAGCTTGTCGAGGCTACCAAGGCTTCCGGAGGTATGCACGATGCTGCTAGAGTGTTTTTGGCCAACTCTGGTACTGAGGCCAACGAGGCCGCCCTGAAGTTCGCCAGAAAGCATGGTAAGAAGATCTCTGAGGACAAGACAGAGTTCGTGACATTTGAATCCTCATTCCACGGACGTTCGATGGGTGCGCTGTCTGTAACTCCAAACCCTAAGTACCAGGCTCCATTTGCTCCATTGATCCCAGGTGTCAAGGTTGCCAAGACTACTTTGGAATCCATTAAGGAGTGCATTACTGACAAGACCTGTGGTGTTATCATCGAGCCAGTTCAAGGTGAGGGTGGTGTGCGCCCTGTACCAACAGAGTTCCTTGTTGAGTTGAAGAAGCTCGCCTCGGAGCACGGTGCTCTCGTTATCCATGATGAGATCCAGTGTGGTTTGGGTAGAACCGGAAGACTCTGGGCTCACGGAAGATTGCCAAAGGAAGCCCACCCAGATATTCTGACCATGGCTAAGGCTCTTGGTAACGGTTACCCAATCGGTGCCACCATGATCACAGAGAAGGTAGAGAGTGCCTTGAAGGTTGGTGACCACGGTACCACCTACGGTGGTAACCCATTGGGTGCCAGAGTTGGTTCCTACGTGTTGTCTCAAGTCTCTAACACTGAGTTCTTGAAAGAGGTCGCTAACAAGTCTAAGATTTTCACTGACTACTTCGCTGAATTGCAGAAGCAGTTCCCAGAGTCCATCGTTGAGGTTAGAGGAGAAGGTTTGCTTTTGGGTATCCAGTTTAAGGAGGACCCATCCAAGATCGTTGATGCTGCTAGAGAGCGTGGTCTTTTGGTTATTACTGCTGGTGGTAACGCCGTTAGATTCGTTCCAGCCTTGAACATCGAGGACGACGTTATCAGAGCCGGTCTTGACATCTTCAGGGACTCTGTTGCTGCTGTATTTAAGAAGTGATTTATGAAGATACAATGCATGTTTTATTGATAACTCATTCGTATATCACAAGTCTTTTAATTTCTCTGTAATCTGGCTCACGCTTCTGCCGTCTGTCCAGTCCGAGACGTCCTTGAGGTCCTTGATTTCATCTGTTCCACCAGAGCGCTTTTGGACATCGTGTATGTCTCTGTCCACAGCGGTCTCTGGTCTCCACTTCCATCTTCGTTGTTTCTCTTCGCCTAATGACTCATCACCATTCAAAACAACGGTGGAGATATACTTACCGATTGTTGGCATGAACTTGAATCCCTGACCAGAGTCACCAGTACCAAGGATAAGGCCCTTGTGCTCAGGGTGCGTACCAATGAGGAAGTCTCTATCAGCGGTATCGGTACACCAACAGATCTTGGCGACACTGAACTCCCTCTTTGACAGCTCTGGGAAAACCTCACTCAAGAATTTTCTCATGTAAGTCTCAGCTTCCTGAGGGATCGCCTCTTTGTATAATGGCACAGAGTCCTTGCCCTCTGGTCTGTGGATGTAGCCAGGGAACTCATTACAGAACTTCAGATCACCAACAGAATCTGGTTCAAATAGGAACCCATGATCGTAACTGAGAAGCACCGGAATGCCCTTGATTCTTAGTCTCTCCTCCTCGTCAAGTCTGATATGACCCACAGTCCAGCACTTAGCAAGTAGTTGACCTTTGAAGTCGAGGAACTTGTAAGATTGAGCACCGGCACAAAGGACAACCTTATCAGCTTCAATAATGCGATCCTCGGCACACTTGACACCAGTAACGGCACCCTTGTCATTGTACAAAATCTCTTGTGCCTCTGACTCAACGATCTTACCACCAAGTTTGATGATTTCCAGCGATGCAAGTTCCAGAGCCTTAGCAGCCCATGTCCAGCCACAAGACTCCGTTTGGTAAAACCCCTTCCAACCCTTGAATCTGTCCGGAGATGCCACCTTGGACGTGTCTGGAATCAACTTTCTGAACCCATCCTCGTCGACATCTTCACAGTTGAGATTGTTCTCCAGTTTGAACTGCTTACTCTTCTCGATCTCGTCCCATTGGTGTGTCGATCCATACAGGATTCCTGTTTCGTGGAAGGCTTGCTTGAAGACCTCATCATTTCTCCACATCTCCAAAGCCTCCAGTGCCAACTTACCATAGAATGGATGGGTGGCAGATGACTGCATGATCTTGTTCACGTCGTTACCAGCGGAAATAGCAGATGGGACAGGGTATGGGTCCACGAGTGTGACGTTGGTGCATCCTTGTCGAAGCAGATGTAGCCCAGTTGAAAGACCGAAGGTTCCAGCTCCGATAATCACAATTTTCTCCTCCTTGGTGGCCATTCTGATAAACAATTCCTAGAGAGTAATACACACTCACTGACCGAATGAGCTGTGGGGTTCTTGATGTTGAAGGCGGATTAACTGGCCTTTTATGTGTTTTGAGATTGGAATCCGCCCGATAAACGCACCTGCGGGCCGGAAGCGGCCAGATCGCCGAACTCCCCTAAGAGCAGGCCCAGACGAGCCCACACGGAAACGAACTACGACGCATCGTGAGGAGGTGGAGGTGGCGCCACAAGTCACTGTATGCCATTGTCGACTATCTAACCAATCACAGTGCATAGCCTGTATCTTTTAATGTGGTACCACTTTGAGAGAACTGAAAAGCTCATGCCTTGAGGCGATAAGCATGAAGTCTACATCTGAGTACTAACGTGAGATTGTAAAATGAAGCATATCGAAAAGAACCCAAAGGGCTAGAAAGACTCGGGGATCATATCATATCACAAGATGTTGATAGAAGCACGTTGTTGTTGGTTGCTTCATGACTTTATGCAATGACACACGGGTTCTCCCAGAAGTTGTGCTTGAAAGATGGGAGCTGAGTCAAGTTGTCCTTGTTCTCAGTCTTCGTGCTGGGAATAGCTGAGGAGAAAGCATGAGAAAGAGTAGTGTGAATAGATCTGATTGAAAACATGGTTTCTCTTTACTTGTATGTTACTTGCGCGACGTGGTGGACCCCTGAATTTTGACGAATCAGCAAGTGGTATGAAAGAGTGTTCACTGTCAGGACTTATATACTTCTGCTCGTAACTTGAGGCGCACAGATCGACACTTCAAGAGAAAGAAACAGTATTTGATACAGTTGCCACAACAACAGAGTCGTTTCATACCGAACACAGTTTTGAGTACATCATTCATAACGGCTTCCATTGTGATGCCCGGATTAGGAAATCGTGATGATGCGGTCAGAGGATGATGTGGAGTACACACAGTCAATTCGGTGTGACAGGTCTAGTCAAAAATGAAACGTAATCCACAAATGGATACTACAAAGCCTCTTTGACTAGATTTCTGACGATGATGAGATGAGTGCGACACCATGTTCTGCAGGTTGTTGGGTGTTGGTACAACTAAGATGTACACTCAACCCACGGGCTCTCTTGAATGAAACCAGCTCGACACATCTAAAATTTGTATCCAGACTCATGGTGTCTGAAATGATCATATTTAAGGCTACACAGCCCATCTCGTGTATGTGATAGATCATTTAGTGTAGTTAAGGGGTCAGTTATTTACTGTGGAAAACGCACATATGTTCCTCACTAGAATCGCACGCCTCCCAAACACTTGGAGAAGATCAGCCTCCTTCGTCAAGCCATGTTTCCAAAACATCCCACAGCCAATTTCATGGTTCAATACAAGATGCTTCACCGTTGACTTCTCCCTTGAGAGTGCACCACTCAAAAGACGCCCCAAGCACAGAAACAAGGAGACAGACCTGAAGTTGAACAAATATCAAGACCATCACTCTCGTCGAGACTCTCTCCTGAAAAATCCATCCAGTTGGGGATTCACAAACTACGTCCAAGTTGTCAAAGACAAACACAATGACCTATTCGGTGAAGCAAGGAATATGGTTAAAAGCTGCATCAGCCGCAGCCCAAATGTTATCTCTGCGTAGAGAGAGATTACACTCTTCGAACACCTCTATGCAGTATTGATAGACAGTGCAGGCAATTCCATGGAGCTTGCTCACCTGAGTAAACATATCACCAGAATGTGGAGTTATGTACGCAAGGCCGACAAATCAATCGTTACTGAACTGCTTTCGTTCCCCTTCGTGTATGGTACACCGTCGAAGGAGTCCACGTTGAGGGGCGCTACACGACGCAAATTGATGCGCAAAATGAAAAAACACATCACGACCCGAAACGCAGGTAAGCTCACACGAGTAATGTCTACCGATCAGGAGATTGAGGCCTTCAGATAGTTCCTAGTTTATGGTTATCCCAGACTGAGACACCTGAAGAGGCAGTGGACAGAGAAGATGGTAGCGGACTGGATCGTCGATATCTGGAACAGATTTCCAAAAAACAAGAGAATGATACTAAAGAAGCTCATAGAACACCATAACTTACGCTGAATACCAATACCAACAAATATATGGACACTTCAATCATTGTTAATTAAGGCAAGAATTTGTTTCGCTTGGTTTATGTAATCAACCTCTCACAGTTAGGCAGCACTGCTCCTCAATGATAGGGAAATTTTTCTTTATGTGCGATGAGCTTTAACCGGACCATAGAGGACAATAAGCTGGGGAAGTATTTTAGACACAGCTATACAACATGGGAGGATCATCATCTAAGAAGAAAAAAGATAAACAGAAAGATTTTCAAGTATGTGGGCCGCCTTCGAAAGCTCGAAACTGCAACGGCAACTAACAAGATCATACAGAAAACAAAGCTGAAAGTCGGTAAGACTAAAGCTAAACCAAGCAACTACACGGATACCTCATTCACCTCAAAAACAATCTCACTACCCAATCAGTCTCTTAGTAGAAATGTTGAGGGTGAAGCAGATATCATTAAGCGTTTATCACTCGTGAAGCATCATCAGAACACAACAAGAAAGGAAACACTGATCTACATCGAACAGCATCTCCCAGAGAATCCATCACTGTACAAACAGATCCTCACTGCTGTTATCCCTTTGATGATTGACACATCTGCATCAGTACGTACTGCTCTTGTGAGTCTCCTCGTTGCTGCTTCTAAAAAGCAGCCGAACCTGATGGAGCTCCATGCTCGTTCTGTTGCACTCTTTGTGAACTCAGCCATGACACACATCACACCTGCCGTCAGAAACGATGCTGTCAAGTTCCTAGATGTTCTTGTTGAGCACGGCCCTGATGCTCTTGTCAGAAGTGCCTGGGTCAAGACTCTCAGAGCCTTTTTCACACTCCTGAACTGGACAATCACAGATTCGAAGCAGTCTGTGTCCCTGGCCATTACAACAAGCTCAGTCACCAACACCTCTTCAAAAGCCAAGAAGCAAACACTGGACTCATTACACAAATTCCTCAACGTTGGTTGTCGTCCATCGGAGTCAGAGACAAGGAAAATCGTTGTGAAGACTGCTCATCCATTAACGCAAAAGTACCTCATCCCAGTGACACCACAGCCCTTCGCACACCTGAAGTTGTACACCCGTGAGCTCACCAGTGGTAACAAACAAGACTCAGATGACATAGACCAAACCACGGACCTCAACACAGTTGCCTGTGAGGATTTCCTTACCAGAAGACGTGTGTACGTAGAGTTCTTTGCGCCACAAGTGCTGAAGAATGTGCAGAACATCATCAAGGAAGGTGGTGAAGCCGGCAAAGCCGCCAGATCTGTTGAGAAGCTCACAGAGGAGCTGATTGCAGAGAACGAGAAGTATGAGACTGAGCAATGAACAAACTACCTGAACCCAACATTAATCTGTAATTCTGAGTAGATGACTTGCGTAGTGATGATTAAGTAATGGTACGCGCCACACTTTCAAAACAACCGAGATCAGAAAAGGAGAATTGAGATATGAAATTGTGCCTGATCAGAGCTGGAAAAGTGAATAATTCCGCACCATAAACTCTTTTCATCGCAAGCTATGGCGGAGATATCGTTCGACTCGCTATCTTTGAGAGATGGGTCCATTTCAAGCGGAGATCGCTCCTCCAATAACCCAGAAGAGTTGATTCTGTCAGCCACCGAGAGCCTGAGTCTCCAGGATGAAGAAGAACGTCAAATCTCCCATTCTTCGAACGTGTCCACTCCCTCGCTGAGTAGAAACTCGTTTCTGAACTACTCTCACCAGCATACACCAAGGAAGCCGTCACCACTCAAGAACACACACTCACACGAAGTTATGGATGATGTGGAAATGCTGGATGAAGACCACGATCACGATAACGATACATCAATGATCGATGCATCGCCAGTGAGCTCAGCTTCGAACCTTGCAAGCCCAATCATGGATATCTTTAACCCAACTGCCCTTGGTGCCCGTGTTGCGACAGCTCATAATTCTCCAAGGCTCGAGAAGCTGCAACTGAAAAGCCACAAGGTGGAAAGGGACGATGATGGTCACCTGCTGGACGCGTTCGATGACTCGAGCGATGTCACAGATCGATCATTAGTGCTCTCTGATACCTCAGCATTGGACTCGCCCTCGGTGAGCACCAGAGAAAGGCACAGGAAGCACAAGCCTAAAAGTTCATCGAGACTCTCACAGTACGTCACCACATCCGATGAGGAGACAACCTCCTGTACTGTAGATGACACAGAGTCCATACCTTCTTCCTCCGAGCCAAACTCCCCATCTCTCTACATGACACCTTGGTCCAAATAGCCTATGCAGCTTGAACTCCACCAGCATCATCACCACTATTACTCTCCGCAAAAGGATAACACACACGACAACGCCGTGGTGCTTCCCTCCCCATGGTCGCAGAACGCAGAACCGAAGGCACCAACACCATATCTTATCAGTTCATACCTCCAGCTTCTCTTCAACGCCTGTACATCTGGTATAGCCATCTATATCCTCGTGTCAACTATCCTCACTGTTCGCTCTGACATCAACCTCAAAATGGAGGAGTACGCTGCCGAGATCGCTTTGGAGGTGAGATCGTGTACAAGATCGTACATGGAGAACCGCTGTGATCCAGAGACACGTGTTGCTGCATTAGAGGAGCTTTGTATTGGCTGGGAACGCTGTATGAACCGTGATCCAAGAGTACAAGCCGGTAAGGCAAGTGTTAGTGCAGAGACATTGGGGCTTATTCTCAACTCACTAATCGAGCCTATCGGTGCTAAGGCCATGATAGTATTTGCCTTGGGGTTCATGGCTTGGGCATTCACGTCAAATTTCATTTTTGGGTTTGTCAGAGCCAAGTCGTACTATGGATGGAACGAAAACCAGAACAATTAGCATCATCAACAACAACAACAGCAACAACTGAGCTATGCACAGCATCAGTAGGGTCAACAAGTGCTTATGCCACAAGTCACAGAATCGCAATACCAGTTGGGCCCTCCACAACAGTGGACCGAGCACTACGATTCTCCCTCAAGGCGTTAACGTGATATATACCATTGAATCAATTCTATTTATCACACTTCCATACATCCAGCCCGTTTCATTCATTATCTTCCTGGTCAAAAGGAATACCGTTGTCAACCAATTGTTGCAAACTCAATCTCTGAGCCATTTCTAGCATCCTCTCTTCATCAATAGCGGCATTGATCAATCTTGCATCGATAAAGTCGGCCAAGTGTTCAACATTACCTAATTTTGGTGGTAAAACGTCGAACTCAAAAATCTCATTTTGCTCCCAGATCTCCTTTGGGATCTTTGACATAATCTTACCTTCGCCAGATAGGATGGCAAAACGAAGGAAGTTATCTGGGATTACCGGGCTCTCCTGTATAGGTTCCAATGTACTCTTAGCGTTAATGATCTCAAGTAACGAGTCATGTAGGAAATTACGCTTGGATACGTCCTTCCACACAACTGGTGCTCTCAACAAGTATGCCTCTGTGTGCAGCTCCGTCTCAGGACCAACTTCAAAGATACTGTAATCGTTGACCGGGATATCATCTGCAAGCCCAATGGTCTCCAAGAGCTTGTAGCCGACAAATGGGTGCTTGCTAAAAGCTTTTCGCAGTTCAACCTTAGCGGCATTCTCGTTCCCTAGCTCCAAGTGGGCAAGGACGGTGGAGTACGCAAGACCTGGTGTGTACCATTGAGCGTACGTTGCTACCAATGGTGACTGGACAAAATTGACCAGCCACTGGAATTGCCCAGCCAATAGCGCATAGAAGTCGATGAAGTACCTTGTGCCAAGTGGATCATCAGCTGGTGCCAAACCTAGAAGAAGCTTTGCGTACGTAAATGCCGTGAAGTATGTGCCCTTCTTGGTTAGAACCTCAATGTATCGGAAGATGGCGAGATGGAATTGACGATTAAGGTAGTAGTTGAACGGAAGGCGTGTCAATCCATTGGAGAGCTCTAAATTTTGCTTGAAAGCCCTATCAAAAGCGAAAAGTGCCCTTTCAACAAGACCGTTACTGTTGCTTTTGTCACCCTGTCTGATAAAGATAAGAGCAGCCTGGAGGATGGTCTCAACGTGGTATGGGAACCTTGGGAGCAATTGCATCAATGTCTCGTGGTTTGGTGCAGTAACGACTGCCGAGTAGAAGCTGGAATTGACAACTTTGGACTCTACACCTCTTTCGAATCTGTAGTATCTGATACCATGTCTCAACTCGTTCGAAACTTCCTCTCGGATGACATCTGCCCAGTCTTCCGTGGCTTCCAGGCGGTCGTCAACGAGCTCTTTAGCTGTTAGCTCCTCCATGGTCATGTCCTTCTTGTTGGTAGGGATCCAGTCATCTCTGATTTTGGTCAACACAAGCTTTCTGGTAGTACCCGGAATAGATCTTCTGTCCCTTCCACCCCATCCTCTCACCACACGAGCAAGTTTTTTGATTTGTTGGAGTTGATCCGGTGGGATTGATGTGGATGTTGTTGAGTCGGCATCGTCAATCGCTTCTTGCGATAACTTACCAAACAACTTCTTGAACTCATTATCAGGGTCCAGGTCGTGAATGTCAAACTGGAGCAATTCCGTGCATCTCACTTGTTTCCTAGGAGTAAAGTACCGGAAAGAAGGGTCGATAAAGGGATGAGTGATGTTAAGCTCGAACTCCTCGTTGAAAGTGGGTTCCAAGTTGTTATCATAATCAGTCGTTTTATCAACAACTTGTTTTGTATCAACTTTGTACTGTCTCAGGACTTTATCAAACTCGGCGTCTTCTTTTTCGTTGAGCTCGTCATCACTGTCATCCAAATGCTGGTGGTCCTTCTTCTTTGAAGTTTTCTTCTTGTTTTTCTTCCTCTTCTGTGATTTTGTAGGCAGCGTGACCTTTACTGGAACTGGTTCATCAGCTTCACCTTCTGATGAGCTAGCTGAACGTGTCTCCTCATCATCGTCATTGTCGCCCATCAACGCAAATAAGTTGGCCTTCTTCTAGTTCTGGTGCGCAATCACCGGTACATCCTCCGTCTGCTGGTTTGTCTCCTCAACATGAGCCAGTCTTTCGGCCTCACGCTGCTTCTCCAGTCTTCTAAGAGCTCTTGAAGACATTTTCGGACCAGGAGATTTATCTTGATTGGAAATAACACCGAATTACTGGCTGCGTTTTAATGGTAGGCTTCATGAGGCCGATGTTGACGATGCGAGGCCTCGATGGGGGACCGGGGTGTAATGATGTAGCGTCATCAATTACGTAAACCGGGCCAACTTGCGTGTTCAGCTTAAGCAGGAAGGGTCGCATCATAATATTCATTAAATTCAATTAAATAGCATCATAAGCTTAGGCAGCATCTGCTGTTCTTACAGGTTTCTTGATAATCGTAGCTTGCTCTCCAGTCCTCACAATTCTTCTTCCCTCAGAGTCCTGTTTCAACGGGACGTCTTTATTCTCCTATTGCTGTTGCTTCCAAACAATCTGTTCAGTACCACCACTCAGCACAGCAATACGCATGGTGGCAAGAAGGTTATGAGCTGCAGTAGTATGATCATAGACTGCACCATTGAACGCGGAAGTTGCATCCTTTCCGATCGAGGTACGGATAAGTGCCAATCCACCAGGATGGTCATGCATGAACGGTGTAACGTCGTGCACAATACCTGCCACGGCTATGAGTGCCCTATGAGGTGCTTCTTCCTTTGCAAGCTTCTTGAACTCCTCTGGAGATATAACGGGCAGCTGATCGATTGGAACACCCCAATTCAACTGTGATCTCTTACGATCAATGAGCTTTTGTTCTTGCTGGATGATGCACTGGTTGATAGAAGTATCTGAAGCCCTGTACAGGTTACTCACCAGCCCTATCCACGACATCACAATCAATCCCCATTTCACCGGATCAATGTCATACCAATGAATGCCGTTTCTAAAGTCTGAGGAGAATTCGTGGTGAAAATTGTTCATACCCTCACCGAATGTCAAGAATGAGAGAGGCCAGTTGTTCCTATGGGACTTTCTGTCATCGAAAGGCTGTGTACCAATCAAGTGACCAATGGAGTTCACGAAGAAAGTTGTGTGTTGCAGAACAGCAGCTCTCAATAGGCCAGCGTATACCAGCCCACCGACGTAGTCTCCCCATCCTAGCCCACAGATAACGGTTGGAAACAGGAACTCAGTCAAGATAACAAGCTCCTTGTAGTTCTTGTCTTGCCAGTCTAATAGTGAATCTGACTCCAGATCATCTCCAATACACTCCTTCACCGAGTTTCTCACCTTGATGTGCGTTCTAGCCACGGTCCATCCCATGTGAGCAAACCAGACACCACGACGGATTGAGTGCGGGTCCTTTTCAGTACCCACATATCTGTGATGAGCACGGTGCATAGCAGCCCACTGCTTAACGGATCCAAGGCCGCAACTAGAGCCCAGGCATGCAAATACGATCTTCACGGGTGCTGAAGCAGTGTATGCTCTGTGTGCCCAGAGTCTGTGGTAGCCTGCTTGGAAGGCAAATGCTGTGATGACGTAGTACCACACTGAGAACTTGAGTGTGTTCTCTACTAGTGGAGTATGCAATGCACCGTATAACCCTAGAAGAGGAAGGACAATGGTGATGAGAAGCCCGGCCCAGTTTATATGTCTGTACCAATTCCAAAGCGTCCAGTGGGTCTCGTTAAGCTGTCGCCTCAGCTGCGGCGTTAGTGTCTTCTTTGTAGCACCAACCCGCATCGGCGTCGTCTTGAGCCGTGTGTTTGATGACATTCCTTGTGGTTATCTATTGGATTAAGGGGGTGAACCGTACCAACTTAATACCCTAAACAGTGGCTATGAAGTTCGTTTCTCTCGTTGCCGTTTCCTCCTCTTCCTTTTGACGTGAGGCCGTTACAGTTTTTTTTTTTTTTTAAGTATGCTTTTTTTTTTTTTCTTAGGACTTCTACGTGTGATTTTATGGGCCGACCCCTAACACCTCATCCAACCGAACTCGTTTTCCAACATATTTTGCTCTGCTTAGTTCGGTCCGAACAGTAGCTCGACGATAGAATTTTCTGGATAGTGTGATACACCATATGTTGGTCTCTTCGTTATGACATAATCGAATCTGAGCGACGGCTTCCCCTAAGTTCGTGACGTCGTCGTACCTTGTGGAACAACTGATTTGCTATGGGGCAACAGCCCCGTACATAGCAAGCGTCCAGTCCCCATGTTTTAGCAATCCCGGGTAGTGGGGCCGAGCCACACACCCACTAAAGTGTAAAAGGTATAAATAGGCTCGTTCATCCTCCTCCTCCATGTAGCCGATGCTGTGTCTTCTTGTAGCTCGTCACTAAGACTAATCCAATCACTAGATCATCACGTAACAACAACCCCCGCACTACACACCCAATTGAACACATAATGTACGACGACGTCCTCTATCCAAACAGCCAGACCAACAAGTCTCAGAAGCAGCGCAAGAATTCGAATGCCTCGTCAGGTCCAGTCAAATACTTCTACAAGGGCCAGATCAAAGACTTTGTCATCTTTGTTGAAAGTGAGGATATTGCCAATGACTACTTGAAAGACTCCACCATCCCATTGTCGGACGTGGTTGGTAAGTTTAAGGTGTTCACATCCCCACAGGGAAGAGGATCAGAGGGTATCCTGGAAGAGGCCTCAAAGCAAGAGATTGAAAACGAGTTTGGCGTCAAGCACGTTGAGGATGCAATTGTGAAAATCTTGAAGGAAGGTGTGGTTCAGCACGCTACAAATCTCAATAAGAAGGAGTACTCATCCACAAATGATTCATATGGCGCTTCTGCTGCCCACTAAATACATAGTCAATTCCACTAATTTAGTTAAAATGTGTCCGTAGAGGGACCTCATGCGTCATTGAAGCCAGTAAAGAACGATCGAAACACGTCCCCCACCATGAACGATGTCTTTCGCATCAAAGATAGGCGTTTACTCGGCCCCAGTACAACAAGCTCAGAGTTCTGCAACTCACTTTCTGGTAAAAGATTCCGGTCAATGTTAGCCCTTGCTTGATTGAGATTTAAAACGCTCGCAGTTATAGACCTCAGATGCTTGCGTCCTCGGTGTGTCAGGTCACGCCTATCGCTGATTTTAGCGTTCAACAACTCATCACTCCATAAATCCTCTAATAAATTTTGTACTTTGAACATCTCAGACATCCTCAAGACCAAAACCTTTGCTCCAGTACGGATATCCAGCTCATACAGCATGAGTCTAGCAGAGGTGAATGATCCGTGTAAACACTCATTCGGCTCAATAATCAAGGGGATAATCTTGTGGAAGTAGCATGTCTCATAAACCGGATTATAGTAGTGATAGTGTCTTCTTACACTTCCAGTGGAAACCTTATCGAGTTTGGCATCGAGAGATTGCATAGCGACAGGTAATATCGTTGAGGCAGATTCACCTTGCTCTTGGCTCAATTTGGACGATGAGAAATCAAACTTGTATGGCCCGTTCACCACATTTGTCAAGATCTCGATCTTGTCTCGCCAAATAGTGAACTCATTCGAGTCAACTGCTGTCAACATAAGTTCGAAGAGCTTGTAGCGGTGTTCAAAGACCAACTTGAAGCTGTAATCATAGTTGCAACTTATCCCTCCACTAACGTCATCAGACTCAATCACTTTGCATACCGAGAGCGGGATGAGAAACTTCACATCAAACTTTCCTGGCCTAGCGACTTGCGTCAATACGAAATGGGATTTGAACAAAAATGCACCATATGGCTGACAAGTCACCCCGCACTCCTTGGTTTCAACCCACGAGGTGAAGAGTGCGCCTGACAACAATGGGATGCCCAAGTACTCAACAGGAAATCTCAACTTCGTGCCATTAAAAGCCAATCCATTGAATATATGTTGCGCTTTCAAGTTTTCCAGTACTCCATATCTGTTCACCTCGTTAACAGCGTAGTCCACCTTGACAATAGAGTCTCTGATCCGGCGATAAGATCCCTCAGATCCATCCTCACACCCATTTGGGACTTGTATAAATTTGCACAATGCCTCGAGAAACAATTTGTATTTGGCGATTCGAGCAACAGGTTTGGAAACCAACGAAATAAAGGAGAGATCCATCCGGGCGTTCTTCTTCTGTGTGGACTCGAGGAAGCATTGGTATGCTCTAGTCACTGTAGAGCCCATTTCAGGATCATCTTGTCTGGACTCCAATAACTTCAACATCAAATCATGGACGCAGTTATACTCTTGATATATGAACACAGGGATAGCCTTTCTACTGATGGTCTCAGCGATCAATGCAGCGATTCCTAAGGAGGTGATATACGGTGTGCCTCTGTTTTCTGAATTAATGTTCCACAGCTCTCGGTACGGCTCACTCTAGTATAATCTTCTTAGATCTATGAGCATATCCTCGTGAGTCTGAATGAGAATCTCGACGCAGGAATGAATCGCACGCATGGGTACTCCGTTGTTCCCCTTGTTGATGAGCACCTCGAGGTAGATACCAGAGAGCATCTTCAATGAGCTGATATAGGTGGCCTCCGTGTCAATGATCTCTTCAACTACTCTGTGTCTCCCAAGTACCAACTTCATTTCCGGTGATACAGTGTCATGGGTAATTGTCTGCGGTGTAAGCTGGGATGAGTTAGTGTAAACTTCTGAACCAATGATGTAGTCGTCGGCTGTCAAATCTGTGCGGACATCAGCGGAATTGATGAGCAAGCCATCCAAATCAAGGGCTGTGGATATGTTGCTGCTTGATGCCAGTTTTGGGGGGTTACTGGCATCGGCGAGCCCCTCCTTTGTGGTGGTAATAACATCGATGTCTGCGTGTGTGTGCCGTATGGATGACTGGATTGACCACGCTGAAGAGGGCAGTGAGCCCTGTACTTCAAAGCTTGCAGGTAATGTAGGAGATTGAGTCTGCACGGACATAGCGAGAGCTTGCAATGCGTAGCTTACGGTAGCAATTTGGTGAATGTGAGGGCCAGCGCTGGTGAGGTGCTTCCCAGTTCTCTACCTCAGCTCACTTCAAGATAACACAACCCCTTCGGCTCCGTCATGAGTGCTTAAGGATACCACAGGTTACCCGCATTATTTTCATGGTAACAGTAAGCACAGTGCTTGACTCAGCTGACCAACTGTGAGACGAACTGGAACTCTGTGAAAGTATGCCACAAAGAAGAGGCTTTGTTTACCTTTCATCATGAGGCCGGGTAACCCCTCCGATATGCTGCGCGCGAACCCGCGAATTCGGGAAATGGCTGAGCGCGGGCTCTGGCGCTCTGGCGCTATCTAAAACGCGGACATGAGCAGCCATTACTCGCACACAGTTATCGAGCCTGTTGGTCAGTGAGCGCCAACTTCCACTGCTTATAAAATGGTATGTTCTACTCAATCAGATGTTAGGTGTGTGGGTGGCTCGAGTTACATGCCAGATAATGCGTTTGCGCTGCGCAGATTGGTTGACCCTGGCGTGGTGAGCTCCCCTCGAGCTCTCTTGTGACATGCCACGGTCAATGGAATCCCCAGCCAACATGAGCCTTTCACTTACATGTATCATCTCCGGTGGCATTTTGCGAAGCAGTACTAACAGCCCATTGCGAAGTCTACACAGTCAGGTATCCAAACACTTCTCAACGCCGAGAAGAAGGCCCATGAAATTGTCGCCAATGCAAGAACATACAGAGCACAGCGTCTCAAAGCGGCCAAAACCGATGCTGCCGCTGAAATCACCGCATACAAGCAGAAGAAGGAGGAGGAGTTGAAGAAGTACGAGGCTGAGCACTCTGGCTTGAATGAGACTGCCGACAAGGAAGCTGAAGAGCAGGTTAAGTCCGAGCTTGAGGCTATCCAGAAAACCGCCTCTGCTAAGAAGGCCGACGTTGTCAAGTTGCTTATTTCTGCTGTAACCAAGCCAACTCCAGAGTTGCACATCAATGCCGCTTAATTGTGGTGAAAAGTTCCACTACTGTTTCATTTCTCTTCACCTCCCCCACACGGGCGACACATACTGAGCTGGCTAATGTCCCAACGGCTTACATTTGGCGACTATCTTACGTCACTCAATTTAACAACCATCGTTTTATTCTGTTGTTGCAAAATGCGATTCAGCATTGGTCATGATAACTCTGCTGTAGTTTCCGTCACTTCATCCACTGCCGTGGTCTCGGTGATGTCCTCTATCAAGGGCTTTGAAGGTTCATGGTGAGCCTCTGTAGATAAGATGTCAGTTAATGGTGGTAAGATTAGCTTGGATGACTCCTCTTCCGGTTGATCATCACCACTGCTATCTGCTTCCTCGTTTTCACTCGATTCAGAATCAGAGTCATCGCTGCTTGAATCGTCTGATGAATCCGTATCGCTATCAGTTGCAGCCTCCGGTGTAGGCTCCCATTCCTTATAACCCTTCACCTCTTTCTTCGTGGACACGATGAACGTTGGGTATTCGATGACAGTTTGATCTTTCAGTACTTCACCAATAAGCTTTTGATTATCCAGGTGGATGAACTCAGGTGCTGAAGCTGGCTTGTCGATCAATTTGAGGAACACATTCACCGAAGACTGCTCGTCAGTTCCCAACTTCTCCGCCTGGTCATCGTCTTCTTTTGGTTTGCACAACTCTAGCATCTTGAAAGGGACCGTGCCTCCAACGTTAGTCTCCTCTGTGACCCTTTGCCTTGTTTGTCTCATCAATTCCTGGCCTGTCTCGGCATCAAGCATTATGAACTCAATGGTCCAAACAAAAGTGTTTAGCTTCTTGTCCCATTGCGACTTGTTCATCGTCGCCCTTTGCATTCCACGCGGCAATTGTCGAACGTGCACACCTCGACGAACAATTGTGTTGTACTTAGGCTTTGATGGGTCCTCTTCCTCTTCATCCTGTGTGACAGCACGGTGCTGCTGTCTCTTGTTTTGGTGCTGCTGGTGCTAGTGTTGGTGATACCCTGTTCTTGGGTTAAGGATTCTCTTGCTCTTCTGTCGCACGTCCTCCTTCTGCACATGGATAGACCTATTTAGCTTTGACAGGAAATTGTAATCTCTTTGCACAAGAACGTCGTTCTCCTGAAACTCGGATCTCCCAACGAAAGTGGTGGTGTCCACTACACCGTCACATTGGGATCTCTGCTTGTGCTGTTTGACACATTCGAGACAGCACGTCTTGGTGCCACACTTCGGGCACTTATACTTGTGCTCGTTGGCCAGACATATCTCACAGTGCTTATCAACGTCTCCCTCGGCACCAGTGTTCATTGTTTGTTCTCAAAACTCAGGGTAGTAACACAGAGGACTCAGAAATTCATAGCCATCATCAACCTTTAAAGAGACGACCCAGAAATTTTCTCCGCGTCTCGGAGCTCGTGCTGGAAATTTGGGACCTCGCCATCTTTTCCTCAAAGATCAACCCAGAGCAGATCATCAACCACCGTCGATTGGTACCATCACAGCAAAGGAAAACAATGTTCAGACGCATACTACTCGCAAAGCCAATCACAGTGGCACTCACTCACAGAACATCCACCATTGTGCGCTCCTCGGTGCCCCTCCGCTCGTTCTCCGTCTACCACCCTCTCCACAAGAAGGCAGCAAAGGCATCGGGAAAGGCATCAGGAAAGGCAGCCAAGGGAAACAAGAAGGCCGTAGAGGAGGAGGTGGTTGAGGAGGAGGATCCATCTGTTGTTCTCAAGCAGCTTGAAGCGCAGTCTTCAGAAGCTCTGGAAGCTTTCAAAAAGCGTGCTGCCGAGACAAAGCAGGGCACAGCCAACCCAAACATCTTTGACAAGATCGACGTGATGGTGGGCCACAAGGAGACACAGCCATACACATCCGTGGCACAAACTTCGATCAAGGGACGCAACCTTATCATCACGGTGTTTGACCCTGCCAACACGAAGCATGTTGTGTCCGCTATCTTGGGCGCAGGGCTCAACATGAATCCTCAAGAGGTGCCAAACTTCCCTCAGCAACTGAAAGTCCCATTGCCAGCCCCAACGGCTGAGCATCGTAAGGAGATTGCTAAGGAGCTGAAAAAGGACTTTGAGCACTTCAAACAGTCTCAGGCCAAGAACTCGCTCTCCTCTGCCAGAGCTTCAGCATTGAAGGAGCTCAAGAGCTATGTGAAGAACGATACTGTGAAGAAGGCCGAAAAGGAGGTTGAAAAGATCCACAAAAAATTCGTTGATGAACTTCAAAAGCAGTTCAAGCAGGTCGAGAAGAGTGTGCTTGGTTGAGCTGCCGGATAACCTCTATGTATATACAATTTAACGTTTCATCCATGTCTTGATGACTTGCATTATCTCTAGCTACAGTAGTTGTTTTGTGGTAACGATTTTGCTTTTCTTCTAATCTGAATCTAAGTAGATGTTAGTTTACTCTCACTTGGCGTTCTTGGCCAAGGTACCAATAGCCTTGACCTTGTTCCACCAACTTGGGTCGTAACCACCAACGTTCAAAGCCTTAACGAAACTCCAGGCCTTGGTCTCGTCCTTGATTGGGTAGTCCAAAGGTGGTGGAATCTGTGTGGCAACGAATGGGATCTTGTCGTAACAGATGGACTTGGCATTACAGAGTCCCTGAAGACCCTCAGCACCGCCAAACTTTCCATACCCGGAACCCTTGACACCACCAAATGGCAACTGACACACGTAATAAGTGGCAAAGTCATTGATAGAGACATTACCTGTAGTTACAGCGTTAGCTACACGGTTCAACTCGTTCCAGTCACTGCCAAACACAGAAGCACCCAATCCGTACTCAGTAGAGTTGGCAATTCTGATAACGTCGTCGTTGTCCTTGGCCTTGAAGATGGATAAGACAGGACCGAAAACTTCCTCCTTAGCAATCTCCATCTCAGTAGTCAAGTCGACGAGCATAGTTGGGGAGAAATAGTGGCCCTGTGGATAGTTTGGATGTTGGTACTTAGTACCACCGGTAATCAAACGGGCACCCTGAGAAACAGCATCTTGGATCTGCTTAGACAGAGTGTCGAATCTGGCATCGCTGATAGTAGCACCCATATCGATCTCCTCCAATTGGTCAATGTCTGAACCCAAGCGCATTTTTGGAACTCTCTCGGCTAAGATGGCAACAAGCTTGTCGTAGTTCTTCTCAGTGACAATAACACGTTCAATACCAATACAATTCTGACCAGCAGACTGGAAAGAACCACGCATAATGATGGATGAAATAGCATCAAGGTCCTTGACGTCATCCAAAACCATGAAGGCATCCTTACCACCCAGCTCAACGACAACAGGAGTTAGCGACTGAGCAGCAGCTTTACAAACGTGGTGAGCGACAGGTCTGGAACCGATGAATGTGATGTGCGACAACCCTTTGTGGGATGTCAAGTAATCAGCATCCTGGGGCCAGGTGCAAACCAACTGGACGAGATTTGGATCGTGACCACATACTTCCAAACACTTCTTAACAACGCCAATGTAGAATTGAGAGGACCAAACAACCTGCTCAGAACACTTGACAACGATGGCATTACCAGAGAAAAGCGCAGCGATTATTGGACCAAGAAGGTTATGGAAAGGGTAGTTCCATGAAACGAGAGCAGATACAACACCCAATGGCTCGTAACGAATCTCGGCACCTTTGTAGCACATCAACAGGTTGGCTGGACCCGGTCTCTTGGATGGACTCAATGCCTTTTCACCGTGCTTGATGATCCAGTTCAGTTTCTCCAGAGTCACAAGAAGTTCACCCATGGAGGCATCAACCATGGCCTTACCACTGTCTCTGCAAGCAACACGGGCAATGTTGTCCTGGTTCTTAAGCACAAACTCACTGAGCGATCTCAATACCTGGCGACGCTGAGCAAATGTGCTTGTTTTCCATGTCTGTTGAGCCTCAGTGGCCTTAGAGATCATTGAGTCGATCTCATCGCGTGTGTTACTCTTGTACTTTCCCAAGTACTGGCCCGTGGCTGGACAGTAACACTGGATGAACTCTGGCTCCTCCTCGTTCTTGATTGAGACAGGGTGGATTCTCTTACCCTTCCAGTGTGGGAGGGCAGCCTCTGGGATCTCCACTGAGAATTTGATAGGCTTCTCCTGGGTGCTGGATGGGGACAGAGCCCTACGAGTAAGCAGCCAAATGAGAACCGGGATGATGATGGATCCGGCGAGCGAAAACGTAAGCTTGTAACCTTCCATTGCTGGTGAGTTCAAGTACTCGAGCACGGTCTCGTTGAACAATAACTGCGTGGCGTTCATGTACACCTGAATGTTTTCCATGGTGGGGTGTGTGATATGGGGACCCTTCTCGTATAGCTTTTCAAACACGGCTTGCCAACGATATTGAAGTCTCCGGTAACGTGGACTTTGAGTGTTTCTTTTGTGAGACTCAAGCACCAAGCAATCCAGAGCACCAATTGGGTCAATCGGGTGAGTTGGTAGCTGAATTGAGTGCAGCAACTTAACCATTGGGAGCTCTTTGGTACGAGCATTTTCCCGACGTGTTCCCGCCTAACTGGTAGTTGTTAGGTTATGAGCCCGCGCACGCAATGGCGGTGTGTGTGTGTGTGTGTGTGTTTTTTTTTTTTTTTTCATTTTTATTTTTTTGAACCCGGCTCGATTTCTAGCACTGATGAGCTTATGATTTAAGGCTCCATCAACTTCAACCTCTTGCTAATCTGACGAATCACTTGGCAAGATGAGTGCTCACGATGGATACTCCTCAGATGAGGAAGAGATTGCTGATATCCCGAAGACATCAAGCGTCTTCCTTGGCTTTGTGGATGCAGAGATTGACCCAGAAGGCGATGATTTACCAACTATCGAGGACACATTTGTCGGGGGCCAGCCAGTATGGCTCACTGAGAACTCAGCCCCTCCAAATGAGCTTACAGTTTGTAAGAACTGTCAGTCTCCGATGGCGCTGATTCTCTAGGCGTTTGCCCCACTTGAAGGTGCCCTCTATGACAGGGTCATCTACGTCCTTGGTTGTAAGAAGCAAGGCTGTACGAGAACGGAAGGATCCATCAGAGCAATCAGAGGTGTTTTGAAAGACGAAAAGAAGATTGCTGAATTATAGAAGCAGCAGGAGGATGAACTAAAGGCCCAGCTTGATGAGAAGCTGAAGCTTGATAACTCAAGAAACTTTTTGTTTGATGATAACAAAGGCAAGGACTCCAACCCATTCGGAGGGTCCTCTTCTAACCCATTCGACACGAATCCATTTTCATCAACCTCGCCATCATCAAATCCATTCGGCTCCAGTCCATTCACTGCACCAAAGCCAAAGGAGACAGAAACAACGGCATCCTTCTCAAGCGTGGCAGCAAAAGCCGCTCCTCCAAAACCACAATCAAAGAAACCATCTACGGGGAGAAAACTACCAGAGTATCCTGGTTACTTTGCTTACGTGGAACAGGAGAAGTTCAACAAGAAACTGCGCGACAAGAAGAAACTACCAGACAACGTAAAGATCTCTGATACTGCCCTTGACAACGACGAAGGAGGTCCATCGATCGAGAAGGATGCTGGTTCTGCAGAGGCTCGTGCTGCCACAGCAGGACTGCAAGACCAGGTATTCCAGCACTTCAGTGAAGTTGTAGAGTACAATCCTTACCAGGTCCTTCGTTATGACCTCGGTGGTAAACCACTTTTGTTCTCTTCAAAGGATGAGACTGCAAAGAAAGTTGTGAAGAACTTGATTCCAAAACCCGGTTACAACCCATCGTCAACCCGTCAGTTCGAGTTGCAGGTGATGCCAAAGCTGATTTTGGATTTCGAGAAGGACGATGTGCAGATCGAGGGTGGTATCGAGTGGGGTACAATCTTCGTTTACACTGATGTGGAAGACTTCATCCCAGAGTTTGATGAGTCTCACGCTGGCTATGTGGAGGAGTGGGTTGGTGTTCAGTGGGAAGAGGCTATTCAGAAGCGTCGTTGATCATCATATGTACAGTATATTTAAATGACATAAGCTATATATAACAGGTTTCGTAATCTTGTCGTTGCTTACAGGTATCTTGGTATTTCATGCTCATCGAAGTTTTGCACAATGTCACCAGGCTTAAAATCAGACCATCCATCAAACGACAGTCCACACTCCCTACCTTTCTTCACCTCCTGAACGTCATCCTTGAGGTGCTTCATCGTCACAAACTTACCTCGGTACACTTCTTCACCATCTCTCATCACTCTCACTGGAATGCTTCTCTCGATGGCGCCAGATGTGACTTTTGAACCAGCAATCTTGAAGGTAGTCTTACGTTTACCCTTGATTTCGAAGATGGCTTTGATCTCAGCTTCCGCACGAACCTTGAGTTCAATGACAGGCTCCAGCAGGCTCGATAACTCCTTTGTGACATCCTCAATCAGATGGTAAATGACATTATGCTCCTTAATGGTAACTCCCAGTTTCTGTGCCTTGTTGTCAATCTCCTTAGGTAGCTTCATGTTGAAAAGTAAGATCGTTGCGCCTGTGATCTGTGCTCTTTCGAGATCAGACTCCGTAGGGGCACCTGCTGAATGACTGAGCACAGTAAGCTTCACTTCGTCGTTACCAATATCCTTGATAGACTCGACGATAGCCTCTGCAGACCCACTCACATCGGCTCTAACAATGTACTTCACGTTCTTCTGGGTTGGTTCTTCGATCTGAGGTTCCGATCCTGAAATGTCCTCCTCAGCAAGGCCGTACTTTCTCAGCTCCTCCACTCTGTCACGTTCTTCAGCTTCCTTTTTAGCTTCTACTCTGACCTTGTTCATCACCTCAATGTCCAAAGCCTGCTTACCTCTTTCTTCTCTCAACATTCTGGTCTCAACTACGCGCTTGGCATGTTGTTCGTCCTTGGCCTGGAGAGCGTAGTCACCAGCTTCTGGGACTTCCTTCCAGCCCCAAATTTCCACAGGAGTAGCAGGCCCAGCCTGTTTAACCTGCTTTCCGGATTCATCTCTTATGGCACGCACTTTGCAGTAAGTCTTTCCAGCAACCAGTAGATCACCTTTTTTCAGTGTTCCCTGGCGAACAAGCACAGTGGCCAATGCACCCATACCTTTCTTTGACTGTGACTCGATGACCCAGCCTTCGACTGGTACTTTCTTGTCAGGAGCTTTGAGATCCAGCACTTCCGAGAGTGTAACTATACTCTCCTCCAGCTTGTCCATGTTCAGTCCAGTCAAACCTGAGACCCGCACTGTTTGAGTTTCACCACCATAATCCTCCACATCCACATCATTGGCAGCAAGATCAGCAATGACCCTTTCTGGGTTTGCATTATCCTTATCACACTTGTTCACGGCAACGATGCAAGAAACACCTGATTTCTTGATATGTTTTATAGCTTCTATTGTTTGTGGCATGACCGAATCATCAGCAGCGACAACAAGCACAACAATATCGGTCATGTGTGCACCTCTTTCTCTCATTTTCAAAAAGGCAGCGTGTCCCGGTGTATCGAGGAAAGTGATTAGTTTCTTTGATACTGGTGTCTTCACTGAAAATGCACCTATGTGTTGAGTAATACCACCGTGTTCGCCCTGGACGATGGATGACTTTCTGAGGTAATCCAAGATGGTGGTCTTTCCATGATCGACATGGCCCATGATAGTGACAATGGGTGGCCTTGATTTCCAGCTAGAAGTATCCTCAGGTGTTTCTGCGGGGTACAAGTCTTCGCCTTCTTTCTCCTCGAAGTAGTTGACCTCAAAGCCGTACTCATCGGCAATCAGTCCAGCGGTTTCCTGATCCAAGATGAAGTTATGTGTAAGATCTTCAAATCCCATATCGACAAGTCGGTCTAAGAGTCTTTCATAGCGCACACCAAGAATATTAGCTAGTGAAGAAACAGTGGTGAATCTTGGGATGCTCAGTGTCTTCTTCTTGGTCGATTTTGTTGGTTTTTTGGCGTAGTGTACTGTCGATGTGTGGAGCAGCGCCACTTGGTTGTTGCGTCTCTGTACTGCAGCAAGCGCTAGCTTCCCCACTGAGGGCCGTAGAGAGCGGGCGTTGCGTATGAATGACTGCAACATAGTCAAATGACTGGTTTTCAAGGGTTTAGATCCGCAGGCATCCCAAATTTGCAGTCATTCAAGTCACCATCGTCTACTAGTGAAGATGAAAAATGTTGATGATGTGATGTTGCGCCTACCATTACATTCAGCATCCGTACATCATTTATGATTAATCCCTACACCACTCATACATCCGTACATTACATTGATTTTTTTCAGCTTTTGAGATTTGTGAAACCGAGATTTTTAGTGCAACTTCAACAATTGTTCAGTTAAGATTTGGTAAATACCGGAAAGTGAATATAAACACATCAATGCGTCGTATTTGCACGTATAGTGACTTGTGATACAGTTGATAGTAAACTCTTCAACCAATCAGCCTTGCCAGTACATAAAAACGCTGGCAGGATACATCCTACAAATGTATCGAATCATGGTAAATAAAAAACTACACACCATAGCAACTCAGTTATGTTTGATGAGACCTATGCCCCACCTTGAATATCATATGACCTGCAGGTGCCCTGAACAGCTAATTTTGTTCACAAGGAGTACTGTGGTGTTATCCTAAACGACGTTATCAGATCGCACTAACGCTCAACTGCCGCATTGGGAAGGGCTTCTATTACCCGGCTGTCGCGCTCTACCAAATTTTGTTTACGTTGTGCAGGGGAGCTTGCCAGGCGCGAGCTCTCTCGGTAGCCGCCCATACAAGCATGGAACTCTACTCACCTGGAGCGACCCTTAAAGAAGGATAAAAGGACAGAGCGCTGAACAACTACGCGTCAGCTGACTAGTTTCAAGATAGCTGCTGGCACAGACAGCGACACTTTCTCATATTTTCATTTCAAAGGCACAAGGTAAAGCTGCTGCGATTCCATTACATTCACGACGTGGTTTAACCGCCAGCTCATTTTACCAACATTTTAAGGAAGACTACACCACGGGCGCTCCACTTTCTTAGCAACGATGGAGACAGCTAGGCAAGTACTACGGGATATTAGTACAAACTCTCCAAGTGTGAAGAGGCAGAAACCCAACGCCCCACGCGATGAAACCGAGAGGTCCCTGGCTCACAGACAGCAACAACAACAACAACAGCTACAATAGCAGCAGCATCACTACCAGAACCATGCTCAGCAGCAGCAGGCGCTTCCCTTGGGAGATTGGCAAGTGCGCTGGAGGGCTATCATGAAGACCACTGTTGTGTATTTTGATCTCACCAATGCGCAAGAGTACTCGAACAAGGAGAGAGAACATGCAAGCAGACTCTTTGTTCAGGCTGGCGCTACACTGGCCCCTTTCTTCGATAGCAGTGTTACAATCGTCATCACTAAAAGAGCCAAGACAGAATTGCCGAGAAGTATGATCAATGAAAACATTAAAGTGTGGGATTACAACAAGGTGTTCCGTTTCTTCAAGAACTTGGGTGAGAAGCTCCCTAACGAGCGAGAACGCGAGGCACACTTGTCAACAATGTGGCAGGATGAAAAGATTCACGGTGTTGCCGATAGAGATCCAAGTGCCAAACGTGATGACTTTTACTACTTCAAGTACCCGTTCTTCCACGTCTATGACCTCCGTGATATTGCCAAACCAGTCGCCATTAGGGAATGGAAGAAAGAGAAATGGCCTCAGTTGCACGAATCAACATGCGGACACTCGCTATTCCAAGAGGACCCTTCCGATATTTTTGATGAGCGTCGTGTCAGAAGACGTAAATTAAGAGAACAGCAGAACGCTGGGTACCGAAGAGAATTGAGAAAAGCATATTGTGAGGATAACACGCGAGACTCATCTGTATTCACATCTGGGTCCAGCAGCGAGAATGGATCTGACGACAGCACCATGCATACACATACAACAACACAGGCCGATCAGACGATGCCGGCCAGAGATCAACTTCCAGAGATGCGCCCTCCACAACCAGCATTTCTTATTCACCAACCAGCGGCGCTCATGAGACAAACATCTGGACTGCAGAAATTGATCGATGCAGCCAAGAGGGAAACGGGCGAGATCCAGGCGTCAGGTTATAACGGCTCAGTTTCCCAGCAAGGCACTGAAGTGCAGACACGAAATGGACTGGCACCAAGCATATCCACCGTTGCCTCCAAGCAGTTGAACAATCTCCAGAGACAGATTGCCACTACTGTCCCACCCAAGGGCCAGTCGTCACACAAAAAGGAGAAAGTTCCAGGTTATTGTGAGAATTGCAAGATCCATTTTGACGACTTTGACGAACACATAATCAGCGATAAGCACAGAGAGTTTGCAGTTGATCATAGTAATTTCGAACAAATCGATGATCTCATCAAGAAGTTGCAAGATCAAATCAGAAGCAAGTCTTGAAAAGTACAGCTACATTCATCTCAGCATCCCATTTTAATTGCATTACTATCGTTCACAGCATTGTAAATCTGTCCATGATGGCCAGCATTACACCTTCATACACAAATACATCATTTTTTGAGTTATTAGGTCAAGTATAGACCAACTTTAATCGCTAGAGACATCTACAACCCGAGGATAGAAAAACACAAAGAATTAAACGATTAAAGAATGACAAGTTATATACACACAGAATGCAAACGATGAGAGAGTATCAACCAATGACGGCCCAGAACTTCTCCCAGAGATTTTTAGGCTCTTCGTCCTCCCACACAATGTCATCGATTTCTCTTCTATCGGTGTCGATGTCAATCTGGTCGACTGGCAAGAAGATTGGGCATCTGAAGTAGATCTGGAATCCAATCCACAACACAAAGAAGAGAATGACGGAGACATAAGCGGTGAAGAAGTCCTCCACACTGAACTCATGGACAAAGGAACTGAATCCGTTGATGAGAATGATGATAATGATGAAGAAGGTGGAGTAGTAAGCACCGTATGGCATGAAGCGGGCCTTGAATGGCAAATCATCTCTGGACATGTTGCGGTACTTCAAACATTGCATGAATCTGATGTGAGATACGGAGATGAACAACCATGCGAACAAACCGGCAACAGCAGTGATGTTGAGCAACCAGTTGAAGACAGTGTTAGCACCGTTAGAGACAACCATGAAACCAAGGAAACCGAACAAGGCGGAGAAAACAACTGCAACATATGGAACACCTTCTTTGGTGGTCCATGTGAAAACCTTTGGTGAAAGCTTGTTTTGAGCAAGAGCGTAGAGGATACGGGAGGCCACGTAGACGTTGGAGTTACCAGCAGAGATGATGGTGAGCAAAATGACAGCGTTGAAGATGTGGTTGAGCACTGGGGTACCGGAGTTTTGAATAGCAATGACAAATGGAGAGGCAGAGATGTAGGAATCATCAGAGTTGAGCTTTGGGTCGTCAAATGGAACAAGCAAACCGATGAAGAACAATGAAAGGATGTAGAAGATCAAGATTCTGAGGAAAACAGTGTTGATGGCCTTAGGAACAGCCTTTCTTGGGTTCTTAGACTCACCAGCGGTGATACCGGTCAATTCAGTACCTTGGTAAGTAAAGGCAGCGTTGACCAAGGAGGAAACCCAACCACAGAATCTACCCTTAGCAGTACCTGGGAACAAGTAACCTGGGCCCCATGGACCTGGGTTTCTCCAATATCTGAAACCAACAGGACCAGTTACACCGGCACCACAAACCATGATGAAGGAGTAAATGATGAATCCAATAATGGCAATGACCTTGATAGAGGCAACCCAGAATTCGACTTCACCGTAGAACTTGACTGGGAACAAGTTGGCACCAGTGAGGATGACCCAGAAGATAGCAATCCAGCCAGCCAAAGGCACAGCAAATGTCCAGTACTCAATGATCTGTCCAACAACAGAGAGCTCAAGAGCAAAAGTCATGAGCCAAGAGAACCAGTACATGTAACCGTTAGCGGCACCGAGAGCTGGAGAGCAGAATCTTTGGGCGAAAACGGTGAAGGAGGATGTAACAGGGATGAATGTGGCCATCTCACCGAGAGATTGGGTGACGAAGTATGCGATAGAAGCCATGAACAAGTAGCCAATGAGGGCATTAACTGGACCAGCGTTAGCGAGTGGAGATCCAATACCAATGAAAAGACCAGTTCCAATGGTACCACCGAGCGCAATCATGGTGATGTGACGCTGCTTCAAGGATCTCTTGACTTCGGTGTCTCTAACGTTACCCTCCATGCCGTTGGAGTCCTGTGTGGTCTGCTTGGTCAGTGAGGCATCGGAGATGTTCTTGCTTTGCTGTTGGGACTCCACGTCCTTGAGCTCATAGGATGTTCCTGCGGACATTGTGTATGAGTTTGAGAGTGTGGGTGTAAGTGTTGATGATGGGGATATGGGTGAAGTTGACGGGAGCTGTGAGTAATGTGTACGCGGACGGGACGCTGTTTTTATAAATGGCCAGAAGGACCGAGAAGTGCCACTCATTCTTATCAGTGACAAAAAACAGCTCCTTTTTGCGTCGGAGTGTCTGTAGACTTAGGTGAGTGGTTTCGGCCAGAGTGCGCTTGAAGGTTGGCAAGGCACCTCTGAGTACTTTTCTTTTTTTTCCTACTTCCCCTCGTGCTTGGAGCAGCCTCTAATTTCTCTCAGGGGAGTGTTAAGAGGAGCTACAATGGTTCTACAAACATATAAGCTATACCATTAGATTCCTGGACTCATAACGAGAATAACAATGCCTTTTGATAACACAAAACTCCAAGTTATTCCCATGAATATAAGGGTTACAGAGAACGAGGATCTGCGGTTCCCCTGACAACGCGCGCTGGTCAAATGACGCACATTTCACGAGCTCTCCCTCTCGCAGTCCCAACTTGACCGCTAAGTGAAAGAACAGCCGGGATCAACACCGCTAAGTGATGGAACAAGCGAGATAGAGAAAAGGCAGGTTGGTTATCAGGTTATCAGCGTATTGGAGTGTGGAGAATGATAAGAGCAGCACAGGCGAGCTAGGCCTAACGACTCACGGGGAGAGGGAGCTCATAAACTCGTTTCCCACCATAAACAGGGGGCATTTGGGGATTCAAGGGGTTCGGGGCATATCAATGACAACCTGAAACCTAAGGTATGTAAATTCAGAGGGAATGAGACCCCCTGCCTTCTAGACTTCAACCGCGATGAGATCGAACAGAGCATTGTAGATATACGGGGGGTTCGGTCACCATGAAACAACAGAATTCCCAGTGAATCAAAAAGCATCGATGGCTAGAGACATTACATGGTACACAGTAGGCCCCGGAGGCCATTGACTATCAATCGACGCAGCTACGATCGCTGGCCTACACCTGGATGAACTACCGTCTGGGCGTAATGGATACACACCCAAGTCCCCATGCGTCAACATACCAAACACCAAGGAAAACTTTTCACCCTGAAGCCAGTCGGCGCTGGGCAACCCAGCCAAGCACTGAAAACCAGGAGCTCAAACCTCCACAGGAGATCAGCGAGGCCCGAAAATTGTGTCACCCACACGGCTCTCCGTGCATGATGAACTTATATTGGTGCATGACGCATGAGGTAAAGACGCCGCTTGAGGCACGACGGTTAAAATATCTGAAGCTTTGACAGCGCCGTATTACCACGTCTCGCTGGAAATGATATAATTTGGTGAGGAAAGAAGGGGACCGAAAGTGAGACATCGTTTGGCATTCCTCTACTCAGGTCTAGCTTCCTTTGAGGTCTCACTAAACAGACATTGAGGTGTAATTGTGCCACCCATGAAGCATTCCCACTTCTCCGAGCAATGCGCCCAGATGAACGGCTCCTGGTGAAGTGTTGATGCCTTGCGCGCCCGCTTGAGTTTGCCGTGATCACGTTGTCTGGTGGAAATGGGCCGTTCGGCCCCTATATACTTCACGAATGCTGTGGCTGAGCCCGGCCTGTTGACCGGTATTGCTAGTGTAGAGTGTGTGTATAGTGTGTGGCGAGACCGGAGCAGGCGTGCTCTATTGTTGGAGAGTGGGAGGCTGGAGGCCGCTGGAGGCCGCTAGAGTCCGTGTAAGCTGTAGGCTCTGTTGATATGCTACACAAACCCAGTGAGTCGTACGCCCAATGACTTCACATTAACAATTTCCCCAGAAAAACTACGGGGTGTTCACCACTTCAATGCCACTATCCGTAGACGGTGGATCCAGCGTAGTGTCTCACCAATGGCGATACAGCACCAGCACAAAGCATGGACAACCAATTCAACTCCATCAACCGCGCACCACTTAGTCATAAACCATGGAGAACCTACCAACAACTACACACACACATGGCCATCAACCATTGGCTTCAGTGCTCCCCCAAACTCCAACCCCATAGATCCAACCCCATAGATCAAATCACCATTCACACCAAAAGAAACGACTGTGACAGGCTGTCTGTGTGTCCCCTACCGATCCCAATCGCGAACACGTTTTATATATCTGCGCCGGAAAATCTCAAAAAAAAGAAACTCCGCCGACAAAAGCGCGGCTTCGATGGCAGATGCCAGGCGCGGCGCTCCGTTACAGGGTCCTCAAACCCACCCAAAGCTGTGCAAACAACCAATAAAGTGCGGTTAGTGGCGGAAGCGGCCCGCAAGAAGGCCCGGTTTCAGGTGTCTAATGCAGAGGGTGCGTCATATTAACCCGTACACCCATAGTAATCTCCTGCACCACGCACCTGTACCGGTGGGTGCTCCGGGCCTTTGGTGTCCTCGCCGTACCAAACCGCTCAGCAGCACCAGACAAAAGGAAGGAAAAACGCCCCGTACCTCTGAAGTATGACGCAGTGGCGGTCACCCAGCCATTTTTTGTACGCACAGGCTATGAAATCCGCTCATCCCACGCATACAGACGGTGAGCACTTCCAAATGGCATAAAACCTCATCGACCCGCACTATGCCTCTCCGGGAGCTTGTGTTGGTGAGCTATAGAGAGCTCAGTACACAGCATTACCAACCACACTACACAACACACAATGTTGCACGACGTTGAGAAGAAGGCTGGCACAAGTGCCATCCAGCTCAACACATTCGAGTCCAACGGCGACAGTGAAGAGAGTTTCCAGCCTGCTGACTCCAATTTCACTGGCTCATCCACCAAGAAGTCCGTCAAGTCCGACGACGTTGAGCACGGCCAAGTCAAGGACACACAAGTCAAGAGAGCCTTGAAGCCTCGCCATGTTTCTATGATTGCCCTTGGTGGTACCATTGGTACTGGTCTCTTCATTGGTCTCTCCTCCCCAATCTCGCTTGCCGGCCCAGTGAATGCCCTTATTGCTTACCTCTTTATGGGTTCCATCGTTTACCTTGTCACACAATCCCTCGGTGAGATGGCCACTTTCATCCCAGTAACATCCTCTTTCACAGTGTTCAACGCTAGATTCCTTTCTCCAGCCCTCGGTGTCGCCAACGGTTACATGTACTGGTTCAACTGGGCCACCACCTTTGCCGTTGAGCTTTCCGTTATTGGCCAGGTTATCGAATATTGGACTGATGCCGTCCCACTCGCCGCTTGGATCTCCATCTTCTGGGTTGTCATCACTGCTGTGAATTTCTTCCCTGTTAAGTTTTACGGTGAGATTGAATTCTGGGTTGCATCTGTGAAGGTCATCGCTATTGTTGGCTTCATCCTCTACTCCTTCATCATCGTCTGCGGTGCTGGTAAGGAAGGCCCAATCGGATTCAGATACTGGAGAAACCCAGGTCCATGGGGCCCAGGTTACTTGTTCCCAGGTACTGCTAAGGGTAGATTCCTCGGTTGGGTTTCCTCCTTGATTAACGCGGCCTTCACTTACCAAGGAACCGAGCTTGTTGGTATTTCTGCCGGTGAGACTAAGAACCCAAGAAAGTCCGTGCCAAGAGCTATCAATAAGGTTTTCTTCAGAATTTTGTTCTTCTACATCCTCTCCTTGTTCTTCGTCGGTCTTCTTGTTCCATACAACGAGTCCAGATTGTCTTCTGAGGAGTCCTACATTGCTTCTTCTCCATTCATCATTGCAATTGAGAACGCTGGTACCCCAGTGCTCAACCACATCTTCAACGCTGTCATTTTGCTCACCATCATCTCCGCTGCAAACTCAAACGTGTACGTCGGTTCCCGTATTCTCTATGGTCTCGGTATCTCTGGTAATGCTCCAAAGTGTTTCACATGGACCTCCAAACAAGGTGTTCCATACTTTGGTGTTGTCGCTACCTCTGCCATGGGCTCCCTCGCTTACCTCTGCACCACTGCCAAGGCTTCTGTTGGATTTGACTGGCTCGTGAATATTACTACCGTTGCCGGCCTCTTTGCTTGGTTCTTCATCTCCTTGTGTCACATCAGATTTATGCAGTGTTTGAAGCACCGTGGTATCTCTAGAGACGATCTTCCATTCAAGGCTCGTTTCATGCCATGGGGATCATACTACGCTGCCTTCTTCGTTTTCGTGATTGTCTTCATTCAAGGTTATGATGTTTTCTTCGACTTCAACGCCTCAGGCTTCTTCACAGCGTACGTTTCTGTCATCTTGATGGGTGTTCTCTGGATCGGCTGCCAATTCTACTACAAGGGCAGCTGGTTCCTCACTCTCGATGAGATTGACATTGACACTGACAGAAGAGAAATCGATGCCATCGTCTGGGAAGATGATGCCCCAAAGAACCTTTGGGAGAAGTTCTGGCACGTTTTGGCATGATTAATGCCTTTTTCTTGCTCCCTACCACACTCAGCTTACGACCGTCATGACCACTTTACACAATACAAAAGTTTATTATGTTTTCATTAAAGCGCAGTAGAAGTAAATTGTCATTAGTAAACTTTCATAAAGTGCTATTAGCATATCAAATCTATCAGGTTTTCAGTCTTTCAACTCTTTGACTGCCACATCAGCCGTTGGTGCAATAGTGGTGTCAGCTGCTTCACTTTCGTCGTCAACTTCGGCAATGTCTTCTCTTAACGACAATGAGGAATCGGTCTGCTTTCTTCTTAGCCTCTGCTGTTGTCTTAGCATCTGGACAGACATTGCACGATCTTCGGAACGATTGGAAGAGGTGCCTGCACCTTCCCCTCTCAACCCTTGTAGCAAATTTCTTGCCCTCGAGGCAACGTCATCTTCGGTCTCAGTTCCAGAACCACCTTGAGATACAGCGCTATCAGTTGTAGAGTGGACTACTGGGCCCGCCTTACTCGGCGATTGTTCTGCATCTTCGAAGATTTCATCATCATCATCGTCATGATCATCGTCGTTTTCATCTTCACCAATTTCAGTGGCGTGATCATCACTAGATGAGGATTTCGAGGTCGGGTCATTCTGCTTGAGTTTCAACAAATTTTTACGTGCCTGTGCCCTCTTTCTAGCACTTGCTGCACTGCCCTTCGCAGGGCCTGCAGCCTTTAACTTCTCCAACAAGGCATCCATGACGTTCTCACCGCTAGGATCTCCATTGGCTTCATCGCTGGAAGACTTCTTAGGTGTCTCTAGCATCTTCTTCCTTTTCTCATAGATCCTCTCTTCTTCCTCGCGTTGCAAGTTCTCACGGCGAGCCTTTTTGTAATCATTGACGAAATCAACAAACTTCTTGAAAAAGGAGTTTTTAGCAAAGGAGTCACTTGGATCCTCTCCAAAGTATCTCATCAGCTTATCAAACTCGGTCATGGTGATGTTTGCCTGATCTTTCAACAAATCTCCCTTACGCTTGGCCTCGGGCAAGATGGGCAAGACCTTTGAGAGCACCTTATCACTTGGATGGAACTTGGAGGAATCACTCAATTTTCCGATGTCAATAGATGCTTGAACGTTTTTGACACTGTTGGTGAAATCTCTTGCATCGTTACCTAGCTGTTCGACAGACAATTTCACAACATCAACAGCCTTATCAAGCTCACCGAGGAATGCCTCATGCTGTGGGAAGGCGTTTCTGATAATTTTTTCGACGTAATGTAAAAATGTGATCGAGTTTCTGTCATCCTTCATGAATGTTAATCTCTGCAATGTGCTCAACTTGAAACCCTGTGCCTTCTTAGAGCTGTCATTCATGTAATTACCAACAGCCAGGATGATGTCAAACACCCTTCTCAAGTGCTTAGCGTTTTGAATGCTCTCTGTAGCTTCATCGATGGATCTCAATTTGTGGACCAAGTCACCATATTCCTTCTCATAGGTGGTAATCACCCTCAAAGCTCTCATTCTGGAAGACCAGTAATCTTGCAAATTGTAGAACAGCTCCAAGTAAATACGATCAGATCTGTCCAGTTCACTAGGGTCCTTGTCGGGCTGTTTTTCCGAACCACGTACCCAAATTGTTCTGTATGGCTCCAAGTTTCTGGCTAAGTTATTTGGGACCTCACACAATTCCTGCTTGCCCAAGAACTCGATGACACTGATATTTTCTAAAACTGAGCGGTCACATCTCAAAATTTTGTTAACCAGCTGCTCTTCTGTCAAGCCATTGAAGCCATGCAAGTTGATCTGCATCTGCTGAGATACATCCTTGGGCAAGAATGTAATCTTGGCAGCTTCACCTGGTTTTCTCTTGGTGATCTGCTTGATTTCTTTGGCAGGGAAGATTCTCTCCAGCTCATCAAAGATACCTCTATTCATTAAATCCTCAGCAACCTCGTGTGTGGGAGATGCAGACTCCCAAAACGAGTTTTCCGTGGAGTCAATCTTCTCCCAGTGCAACTGTTTGAGTTTCTTCTTTGGTCTTGGGTAACTATCAAACAAAGATGGAGACTGTGGCAACAAAGGACTTGGAGTGACAGAGCGACTCTTGCCAGATGGAAGCGGAGGTGGTGGAGGAGGAGGAGGGGGAGCGCCCGAACCTGGCAGTGGGGGAGGAGGAGGAGGAGGTGGTGGTGGTGGTGGTGGTGGTGGACCACCTGCTCCTCCAAGGAATGGCGGCGGCGGTGGTGGTGGTGGAGGAGGAGGAGGAGGAGGAGGAGGAGGAGGCGATGAAGTTGCAGCAGCATGCCCCATGAGAGGTGGTGGTGGTGGTGGTGGTGGTGGTGGAGGAGGAGGAGCAGAGGAAGATACAGGAGAAGAGTCAATGATCTGATGTGAAGGTAGTGCCTGTGGTGGAGATAGAGATACTGTTTCGGCGTCGTCAACGTCGATGCTCTGAGGAGTATCATCAGAATGCGACGATACGATGCCTTTACCTTTCTTGGTAACTTCCTTTGAAGCTACTACCACTGGAGTATCTGATTCACATGAATCTTCAACTTTACCAACTGAAGAAGATAACTCTTTGAGGAAGTCTGGTTGGAATCCCCTGCTCTGTTTGATTTTGTCGGCGATAGCGGGTCTATAGCTGAAGTCAGCTTTATCCACTTTCTTCTGACCCCTCATGTACTTTGCTTCGAGAGATTCAAGGAAAGAGGCAGATGGGTTGCCCTTAGCTTGTGACGGTTCATCATCACCAAGTTCAACTTGTAGCTGTTCGCTCAGCTTCTCGATTTCATCCATTTCCGCATTCAAGTTCTCAGTAAGGTTTGGATCTAGCGAGCGGTAGTTGTTCCCTTCCTCAGATGGCGCTTCAAAGTCAATATTAAGATTCTGGAATCTAGTCTGGAGTTCCTTCAATCGATCCATTGCCATCAGCTTTTGCTTTTCCATCAGCTCCTTCTGTCTAGCATCGACATCAAACTTCATGATGTCGTTGGACTGGGACTGTAATGCCTCCAATTGGTTTTTGAGATCATTCAACTTCTTAAGGTCTTCTTTCTTTGGTGGTCTGGAAACAGGCGGCTTTTCTGGCGAGGCTTGTACCGATGTTGGCTGGGACCTCTGACGATCTTCAAAGTTTGTCATCTCCAGTTCTCTAGCTTGCTGCTCAATATCTTCCATTTTGCTTCTCAATGCTCTCAACCTTGTGTTCGGTTCAACTGTTGTGCCATATTTTCTTGTCTCTTGTCTCAGTTGGTTTTTCTTCTGTGACAATTTCCCTTTGAGTTTCAAGACTAGCTCATCATTGCCATCAAGTGTGGATGAATCATTGGCGTTATTCAGCAAGATCAACATCTCTCTCATCTCCAGCTCTTGCTCATGCTTCTCAAGAATTCTTTTCCTCTTGATATCTTCAACTTCTTGTGATAAACTCTCGTTCAACTTTCTCTGCTTGCTCAACACAATCTCCTGCTCTCTTAGCTCGCTCGTTAGCTTGGCAAGCATACCGTCTGTTCCAAGCGAGATCTGTCTGGCAAGCTCATCACGCTCTGCCATGGCTTCCTCAGCTCTTTTGTTTGCCTCGCGAGCCTCTTTGATAGCACGACGAGCTGTATCATCTGTATGGAGACCATCGTTCAACTTGTTGATGGCAACATTCAAAGCGGAGTCTTCATTGTTGGTTGAACTTAAATTAGAGATCAATCCATCAACCAAACGAAATGACCTCACAAAATCATCACTATCCGGCGTCTTGGAAGGGTCAGCTTGATACATGAACCAGTGCTGAATGGCAGACACAAAATAATTCTCAGACTCGGTGTTTTGAATCGTGCGCCATATGTTTTTGATCATCGATACGGGGTCGTTAAAGTCAACGTCATCACCAATACGCTTAGTAGTCAAGAATGCTTCATAGTCCTCAGCCTCTGCGTCCTCATACTCGCGGATCTTATCATCGATCAATTCACTCTGAAGTGAATGGAACTTTTTGAAGATTTTTTGAATGCCGCATGCTTTGAGCTGTGCTCTGATGTGTGTTCTCAACTCGAGATCAGACGCGCCTTGTGCCAAGGTAGTGACGAGTATCATAGTGGACAAAGCATACTCAATCAACTGAGATTCACCAGTACCTTTCAATTCTTCACTAGCACCAACCATAGAGCCCAGCTTACCTCTTCCATCCATGGTCTGCTGAACCACTTTGAGCCATTGCTCGTGTCTGCTCAAGCTTGATACACTGATAGGACCCAGTACTGAGTTTCTCTTATCAAGTGCTCTTGCCTGAAAATGAATATTGTCACCGGACTGGCTGAACATAGAATGACGTACTTGGTTGTATCCTTCCGGTGGCTCGAAGTGCGCTAGGAAACTCAGCATGTCTGTCACTAGCTTTCTTGTGGCGAGCTTTGTGGACAAAAGTGCACCCATGATAGCCGGAACAATGATCTTCGACTCCAAGGCGTAAATTGCACCTCTTTTGTTGTTGATGATAGTTCTCAGGCACCTGATGATGGAGGTCTCTTTCTCAAGGAAATCATCGTTGAGAAGATCAGTTGTAGATCGTGTGTGAAGTTGTTGAAGTACATTTGCTAAAGCAATTGGGCCCTGTGCGTCAATGAATTCATTGACCCAATCCACTGGCTCAGTTCTCAGACTGACCCAAAGGTTGCCCAATTGCGACGATGTGATAGATCTATCCATCAACAAACGCACATATGACTCTGGTGTTGTTGCGTTGTCTCCACTCTTTCGCGTTCTCTCCTGCTTCTTTCTCTCTGATAGAGCATCTTGATAAATCAACATCCACTTCTTCTATATAGGATAATCTTTCATCTGCTGCTTTGCAGCCTCTGGGAGGGACTTGAAGTCACGTTTCGTCATCAATTTGTCAAACATCTCGTCAATCTTCCAACTCTCCTTCGGCTGCTCAAGGTGGAAGTCCTGATCATACTCAACGCTCTTTTGTTGGTGAGAACCGGCAGGGGTCAGCACGGATGAACTGTTTGTGGTGATTCTTGCCAGACCGGTTTTCTTGACAGGTGTTCTGTATTCATCAGCGTTCCAAGTTGACGATCTGCGGGAGTGATTTGGTGACGGTGGTTGAGTGTCATAACTGGAGTAATTTGTATTGTTCAGTGTGGTAGACTTGCTAAGCGCCAGCGAGCTTTTCGATTGCGACGAGTACGTGGAACTCACACTGGGCTGTCTGCTTTTCTTAGTTGATGGTAACGAGTCGGAATAATGAGACTGCTGACTGTGTGAAACACCTCCCTCTCGCAGTAGCTGTTGCTGGTGCAAGACTTGCTGCTGTAGCAGATCAGCAGACCTGCGACCCTGGCTGAGAGTGCCATTGTTAGTCTGCAACAGCTGCGGGTTGGAGATCTGGTAGCCATGAGACGACGACGCCATTGGCTGTGGCTCCTCAATCGTTGTACGAGAACCCTTCGTAGAGAGTTTCCTGAAATTAGAAAGCAGTGAGCCGCTGCTTGACGACTTGTGTGGCGATGAAGCTGATGTCGCGTCGCTGGCTGTGGATCGCACGGAAGCGGAGCGCCTCGATGGCTCGGGCTCGGGACGCTTCTTCATTAAGTGTGTCTGTGTGGAAGTATCCGAGCTTCTTGTAGTAGGAGAGTTGTAACGTCTGCCGCTGGTGTCACTGCGTAGGTGTTGTCGAGTGGGTCTGGTTGGAGTAGCTGAGGAATGCCAGATCGGCTTGTTTTGGTCGATTGGACGGGGAAATGCTGACGCTGTGCGGAGTGAATGTAGCAACTGGAATGCTCCAACACTTGAGTCAATGGTCAATCAGTAACCAGCTACTGTGGTTTCCTCGCTTTTAAGGGACAGTAAGAGTGGATTTTGCAGCTACCGCTCGCCAACTTAGTTGCTGATGTCCCCACGGACCGCCAACCCGCCAGCCCGCTCAGCTCCGTTGGATTTGTTTTGAGTTCGCGCGCGCTGGAATCGCGGGCCCCCATCAGAAGTCTGTAGTCCACATTGACGTGTCATTAGGACGAGCTCCCGGGGCAGGAAAATTCTGTAGTCAGCTCAACGTGCCAGTATGAAAATCGTGCCCTCGGGCAAACGATCGTTCCATCGGAGAGCACACGAAACTGGAGCAGCGTCCAAGGTGGAGTATATTCGTGTCGTTTCTGATCGGACGCAGTTATAATTGTCGAGTTCTGCAGTGGTCGTTTGTAGCACTCTGTTTTCTGCTCGTGACCATACTGAAAAGCGCGGTCCTCTCATCACTTACTCCGACACCTTATCTGCTCGGAATTTCGCCAGACGCGTACCTGATCACTTGGACGTCATATACAGCTCACAAGCATAGATAATTCGCAATGGACGGCAGCATGGAAAACAGTACCATGGCTGAGGAGAACAAAAGGGTATCCATGCAGGTGACTTCCCTGTCAACCCAGCTCATTCAGTCCATTGAGAAGCAGAGTGGCCTGGAGTAGAGGCTGGGGTTCTTGGAGAGGGAAAACACACAGCTTAAAGCCCAACTGAAGGAACGTGAAAACATCGAGAAGAGGAATAGAATCCTCATTGTTGAAAACCAGGAGCTCATGACGCGTGTTAATGGGCTGGATGAGAAACTCAAGACAGAGGTCAAGGTGAAGGACGATGCGCTTGATACGGTGAAGAAGCTCGAATCTGAGATGACAGACTTGTCAGCCACACTGTTCGAAGAGGCCAACGTGCTCGTGAGCAAGGCAAGACACGAAACAGCTGCCTTCCAAGATAAGAATGAAAAACTAATTGCCCAATTGAGAGAGAAGGATATTGTCATCGAGGAATTGCAAAGCCAACTCAAACTCCTGAAGGATATGATGCATGACCGTGACTCTGAGGAGACTTCCTTGACAGCTGGGTCAGACACTACATCCACTCCTCACGATGCTTCTTCTGTGCAAAAGCAGGTCATTTATTCCCCTACTGTTGATGCTATCAGATACGATCTTAAAATGTTTGGTGAGTTCAAGAGGTTCCTCAAGACAATCAACGATTACGACTCCTTGAAGGACTCAGACACCCGATTCATCAAAAAGCTGATGGCTGATGATGTTGATCCTGCGCTAAGACTGGACACTGCGCCAGGAATCAGTTATTTCAACAGAAAACAAACCACAACAGCCATCATTGATGGCAGAGTATCGATCGAGCCAGTTTCAGGGATCAACGAGACCTACAGACTCAACTTCCAGAACGATAAGTCAGAAGAAACTGATGTAAAGTCCAACTTGTACTCTTACCCGAAACATAGTCCACCCGTCGCTATTCCCCAGCCATGTTCATTTTGTGGTGAAAATCGTGATGACATTCTTGAGCATTCAAGATTGTACACAATGAAGGTCTTCACAAAACAAGACTCATACAGCACTTTGGCAAGTAACGCAGCAGCAGCTCCGTTGGTCTCTCACCGTTATCCACTCTGTTCATACTGCCTGATCAGACTCAGAAGTGCATGTGAGCTGTTTGCTTTCTTGAGATCGCTGAAGACAGCCTGGAAGCTCAATAATGAGGTCCTTGTCAAAAAGGCTTGGATCGAAGTTTCAAGACTTAGAACAAAGCTGTTCTGGGCTAAAGTGGGTATCTGGGATGTTGAGAGAAACCTCGTTACGACAAGAATCACTCCAAGTATTGACGATTCAGTATACAGGGCAATTTCAGCTACGGTTGACCCATCCAGATTGGCCACTTACAGCTCCACTGAGTCGCTCCAAGAATTCAGAAACTCTGATGCATCCTCTAGTGTGGGTTACAAGTCTTCTCCACTGGTTAATCAGATACCTCAAAGTCCACAGCGTACAGAGATCTCGAATCCACCAACACCAGTCAAGCTCAATGTTGATGCTGATGATGATTCCTCAATTCCATCTGTTGCATCAGCCGTGTCTGTTCAAGAAGACGAAGTCAGTGTTTCAAAGACACTTGATCCATCAAAGTTGGACGCTCCACTAAATTCAGAGCCCCGCCAAAACAGCGATGAGGACGAAGTTGGAGACATCATTGGTGACTATTCACACGATGAATCGGAGGGAGAGAGCAACCAGGAAATGCTTGCTGACAGCACTGACGCTACAATCTCAGCCAAAGCCGAAGGACTGAAAATTCAAACGGAAGACGAAAGACCACAAGATTCTTTCCTTGACTCCGAACAGTCCACGCCTATCGCCGCTAAAATCGAGTCCGTCTTGAGTACACCGGTCGCCGACAACGATGGCTTCGACTTCGAGAAGGAATCAACACCAACTAAGACAATGAAGACTGAAGGACAGAAGAAAACCCCTGAACAAAGACTCAAAGACGAAGAGAGAATTGCCAGTAAGGAGAGTTTGACTACAGACGATGATGAATTCGTGGACGCCTGATTTTGACGAGAAATTTTATGCGGACCCCGTATAGTATCTATAGATGTACTAATATAACTACTGTAACTGACCTGCTGAAACTGAAATGACCATCATTCACTCAACGCAACTAATTTCTGCTCTATATGGCCCAGCATGCCGCTCAACCCATTCAGCATAGTCAAAATCTCACCATCCATCTTCTCATTAGAGTAATGAGTATCCACAAAAAGGCTCATGTCCAGTGTTGGTGGTGCCATTATAGAGGTGGACGACGATGTATGGGAGTGACCATTAGTCGCCACTGTGGTGTTATCAGCTGCTGAAACAGGTGAGCCTCCAGTCGAGCCTGCCCGATGACCCAAGATGTGAGCCATGCTTGGAGGTTGGGGCGTTGAAATGGTCATCTTACGCTTGGGGGCGACTGATGCCGGAGCAGAGATAACAGTTGATACAGCGGTAGGCGTAGCTTGTGTAACAGTTGTAGTTGGGACCTAGCTTTGTGAAGAAGTGGTAGACTGGGCTGGTACGGAGTTGGAGCTGTTATGTGGGTTTTGCCTCTCAGTAAGTGGGGTCATCGCCATTGGAACACTGGAAACGTTCACACCAAATTGATTAACATTTTCGTCATGCTCATCCAAGTTAGAGTTTGTGTGTAATAGCTTTGCAAATGATGTCGTTGTTGGAGTAGGCATCTGAAGGCGAAGATTTTGATGATTGCGTCTAACACCCTTTGTGGCCGAGTTTGTTGATAAGGCAGTGTTGGCAGTGGATGCCGAAGACAGTGATAACTGAGACGCCTGCGATGACGGTGGCTGAGATACGGACTGTTGTAAAGCATGCGATGACGCATTCAATGTGGCATTGAGCGGTTGCAGCAGCGGCGAGGGGTTACTCGGTGACTGAATGGCTTTCATGGACATATTCAGCTTCGAAGGTGAGGACGTGATAACACTCAACTTTGCTGGGGATGTGACGTTGTTCAGCTCTCTCTTCGGGGATGGAGTACTGCGAGTGATTGCAGGAGGTACAACTGGCAAAGTTTGCTGACTGTGGTTACTTTGTGGCTGGGGTGCTGAAGCTTGGGAGATATTCGATACAGTACCAGACAGGGTCGGCCTTCTCTGAATTGATGTGTCATTAGATTTTCGTGTCCCCTCCAATATGGCAGCAGATGATTGCGAGTGCATCAAGGTATTTGCTCTTGAACGTGGCTTTGGAGCGTCTTCTAGTGGTGTGGGTTCAATGTCATCCATATTTGGAATTTCAATCTCAACAATGGGGGTCGGAACTCGAGGTGTGGTACTGCGCGGAGTAACGTTAGACATTGTGGTCATTGAAGAAGCCATATTGTGCAAACCCATAGAGGATGAAATTCTTGGCAACTCCACATGCTGTGGCTGACTCTGCGGCTCATCTTCCTCGTTAAACTCAGGGTTCTCCTCGAACAGATTCAAGAGTGACTTTGGGGCTTCCTTCCTGTTGAGTGTAGCACTTGCTTTCAAAGTAGAGGCAACATTGTTGTTATATGTAATTGTGTTCCGTGTGTATGTGATATTTGAGGTTCCAACGTTGGAAGCTGTGTAGTTGTTGACTGTACCAGAAGCGGTGTGTATGAATCCAGGGGCGCCACCATGATACCCAGTCATGAACTCATCAACCCCATCATCATAATCTCCATTATCAAAGTTGAAATAGTCCTCGTTTCCTTCATTGAGGTTGATGTTTGCAATGTTGATATCGTTCTCCATGATATATTCATTACTGCTCAATGAGTCGAAATCCCATTTGACCTCGAGTTCATTCTCCTCCGGCTCGTCATCAACATTCATGATAATAGATTCCCTTGACGACTTTTTCTCTCGCCAAAGCAGGTATCGGGAAATCAATTCTTTCAGTAATGCAGTTGGAGAGTTTTTGTGGTATTTGACAAACTTAGACTTGAGCAGTTCTTCTGCACTTTGTCTTTCTGTGGGATTTTCATCAAGACATAGTGCAATGATCTCTTTCAGCAAAGCAGAGTACTGCATACCATCCAGCCTCGGAGGTTTCGACTTCGTGATCAGCTGCATGGCCCTCAAGGCCTCTTTATCACAGTATGGTGGGTTTCCTGTAGCAATCTCGTATATGGTGATTCCCAAAGACCAAATGTCAGCCTTCACGTCGTACGATGTTCCCTCCATAATCACTTCAGGGGCCATCCAGTAAGGCGTACCGGCCATGGTGTTCCTTCTGAGGCTAGTAGACGTCAGCTGAGCGGCAACACCGAAATCACAGAGCATGACTTTGCCCTCGTTGGTGATCAGAACATTAGCTGCCTTAATATCTCGATGGATGACATTCTGCTTGTGGATGTATTGAAGAGCCACCAACAACTCTCGTACGATTACTCCAATGTACTTCTCCTCAATCTTGCCTGGTTTCAGTAAAGTTCGTAGCGAGCCTCCGGCACAGTAGTCCATGATGATCCACAGCTTTGTACCATTCAGGTATGACCCGTAGTAATGTGTAACGTTCGGAACGTGTTTGAGGTGAGAAAGAAACTGAATCTCCATCTGTACATCCTTGACTTCATCTTCGGATGTGTCGAGATTTAACACTTTGATGGCATACACCTGCTTTGTGGCTCTGTGGACTCCTTTGTAGACAATACCGAACTTTCCTCGTCCGATCACCTCCGTTCGTTTATAGATCTAAGAGACAGTTGACATTGCGGCTGCTGCTGATGCTGATGCTCTTCAAACGTTGGCGTGTGCTCTGGGTGGAGAAGTGTGCTAGAGATACTGTGATGACTGCCTCAGTAAACTGTTCCAGCACAAACAGAACCGTTACTGCTATGCTCTTTTCTGTGAGCACACAACAGACGCCCATAAAACTTCACTGATATGAAAGAGATCACAATTTACACTCCTTTGATCTCGCGTTGGGAGCTGCTGCCCAAACCACTTCCTTTCGCGACTGCGGTAGGTGTTACCCGGCTTTCCTTATTCCGGTACCAAATCTAAAGACTTTTCCGCGAATGTGTTCGATGTACGATGATGAAATGGATGCAGGGCGACCCCACAATCAAGAGATGACGGCAACACAATGAAAGAGCTTGGGGAGCACCGAATCCAGCTTTAAGCCAGCGAAGGTCAATTAATTGCTGGACTCAATTAGATGTGCCAGTAGAGCAGCATCTGGGACAAACATCACAATTACAGCTACACAGAGCCACAGCGTGCTCTTGGGGCCTACATGATCACAATAATGCGCAGCTCGAAAGATGTGTCCCAGTTATCTACGGAGTCCTCAGTAGACCAGAGCGATATAGGGAAAATGAGATTTTTGGGCGCAACCCACATTCAAACACTTTAACTCGGCAGAGAGAAGAGGCCAACGGAGGTTATTCGCTGGTTTATGGTCGTTTAAGTTTTGAGCTACGCTCCATTTATCGGTCCGTTGTACTGTGTACGTGTTGCTTTCGCGCCCCTGTATCTCAAATTGTTCTAGAGAAAAATCAAGGGGGTGAAGTCGACGATCCCGTGAAAACCTTGATACAGCTAGAAGAAGAATTTAGAGTATGATTGTGCGACAAAAATCACACACAGGACTAAATCTAAAACGTTCTCTTTGATGTGTGAATTTTGAGACAATTTTGACCACTGTTTGGCCATCAAAACGTTGCATTTACACTAGAATCTATGCGGCTTCGGCTGATAGCCCTTGAAAATTTTGCGAGAAAGCGCGCCCCAGTGTAAAGATCTCCAGATTAGATCCGCCGTATCCAACCTACAAAACACAGTGGCCTCGCTCCAGTTTCTTCATCGCCATCTCAAACAACTGGCCTGCCATCAGTCGGGTCTTATTGATATTCACCTAATCCCTTTAACGCACGCTCCCCGCCCATTCCAGTCTACGCTGCTCATTGCCTGCGCACTTATCTCAATTAAGGCCGAGCGACTCCTGGCATCATCGTAAAGTCCACCACACATTGAAGATACTTCACACCCACGCAGTTCATATTGGTCATAGTACAACCAACTGGTCACTGTCTTTCCCCAGCCATACTGTCACCACCTTACTTAATCTTGCACTTCACACATCGCTCAAAAGGGTCCCGACTGATAACCACAGAACAAGTTTAGACCTACATCATTCAATTACCAATCCCCGAGCAAGATGTCATACAACAACAACTACCACGGTGGATCATATCAACAGGATCGCCACTACCAGCCTCAACAGCGTCAGCAACACCCTTATGGACAGCAACATCAACAGTAGCAACCCCAGCAGCACCAGTCATCGCTCCGCAACAACTCATCTCAACTTTGGATGGGTGAGCTTGACCCATTCTGGGACGAAATGTACGTCAAATCCATCTGGTCAGCTTTCGGCTTCCCATCTGTCAATGTCAAGATGATCAAGGACATGAAGACCGCTCAAGCACAGACCTACAACTCTGGATACTGCTTCGTTGAATTCCCAAATTTGGAGCTGGCTTCCAACGCTCTTTCGAAAAATGGAACACAAGTCCCAAATACCAACAAGTTTTTGAAACTTAACTGGGCATCTGGTGGATCTTCTGCTCCAGTTCAAAGATCTACAGCAGGCGGTAACGAAATCTCCATTTTCGTGGGTGATTTGGCTCCTGAGATCACAGAGTCCATACTCTATGAGTTCTTTGGCACCAAATATCCTTCAGTTTCCGCAACAAAGATTATGCTTGACAACATGACTGGACAGTCGAAGGGCTATGGGTTTGTCAGATTTTTGAGCGAAGCCGATCAACAAAGAGCTCTTGCCGAGATGCAGGGTGCTATTTTGAATGGGAGACCAATCAGAGTGTCGAACGCTGTGCCAAAGAACAGAACTCAAACACAATTCCAATCCAGAGTGCCAGGCCAGTCTTACATGGGATCAACAGGTCCAAGTAATGGTGTCAACTATCAGCAGTCACAATATCAACAGCAGCAGCAAAGTTTGCACATTCCACAAGGACAGTACATTGCCCCATAGCAAACCCAACAGATCATCAATGCACTCGAAGTTTAGCATCAACCACCTCTAAACCAGTTCACTGATCCAAATAACACCACTGTCTTCATTGGTGGTCTTTCACCAATCGTTGCCGAGGAGGACCTAAGATTGTACTTCCAGCCATTTGGTGATATCACATATGTTAAGATCCCCGTGGGCAAAGGGTGTGGCTTCGTTCAATACACCACACGCAGTTCAGCAGAGTTGGCAATCTCCAGAATGCAGGGATATCCTATCGGCACCTCCCGCATCAGATTGAGCTGGGGTCGTTCTAATGCCAACCCAACTACCCAGCAGTACAGACCACAACAAGAGCTGCCACTGCTCTATGGCGTTAACCAGCAGGTCTAGAACCCACAAATTCCTCAACATGGGTCCATCTCGGGCTTGACCGGAGAGTATGGAATTCCTCAGATAGTTCAATCTCAGCAGTTCTCACATGAGGTTTCCGAGAACAACGGTGTCTCCGACCAGGTCAGACTAAACCAGCTCTACCTTGCTGCTAGAGATGGCAGACTAGATGCACTTGACTCTGCTTCATCGGGTCTAATCTTCGCTTGAACCTCTCTACGGTCCCATATCTCCTTCATTTTCAGTTTTTCATGTCATCGTTCACGCGTACTATGCCCATTTCCGATATGTTTGCCCTGTTATGTTTAGTCTTCATACTTTGCTCTTACTCCTGCCATCTGTCATGTTCCTCGTTATTATGTTTGCATTACTGCTTTGATTATGCTTTCGAAGGTCAGTTATTTCTTAGTTCTCCTTTTTTGGTTTCCTGCTATCTTACAGCGCCCCTGTTTCGTTTCACGCTCATCCACTTCTTGCCCCAATGGTATTCAGTTTTCTACATCTGCCGCTAGTTGATATGTTTGTTTGTCTTTCTTATGTTTGGGTTTATGCAGTAATTCCTGAGGACTCTTATCCTCATCTATCTATTACACATCTTTACCTGAATTCACTGGCTGTAGGTTTGATGATCCCAAGCTTAGGCCCGCGGGTTACGAGCCCTGTGCGCACGATACCGCGAACTCCGCGAATGGGGTTTATATCCAGTGAAGCTGTTCAAGGTGGCGCCCGAACTTTTGGTGCTCTTTTGCCCGTTTCCAAACGACAGACGCGTTCGAGCCGTCCACTTGGAAGTTTTAGGAGTATCAAATCACATTACCAACCACAGAGTTATAACTGTACATACACTGTCGAGTGGCACTGCACATTTTCGTTTCAGCATTAAATCATAATGGCCAGGGGAAGATCTCCAGCGCCTGTGCCCTCAAAGCGGCCAGGATCACGGCTCAGATCGCCAGCGGAGAATAACAACGAGGAGACACCATCAAAGAGAAGAAAGTCAAGTCGAGCTCATGCGCCTGTTAGTTATGTCCAAGCTACACAAAAGGCGAAGCCAGTGATACCCACAACTATGGATGTGAATAAGCAGCATGTTGTGCGGAGAGATGGAACATCGTATATTTTGGACGCAGAGGCCATTGCACAGTACCGAAGTCGAGCTCTAACGAAGATCGACAAGCTTGGAAAGCTTAGTGCGCAACACAGGCTGCTCTCTTCTGAATTGTTCCACCTGCAACAGTTCACCTCCCTTGCAACTTGGGACCCTGAAGCACCCATCTCGAAGATCCAGCAGGACTACATCGATGAGAACCACGATCTGTGGAGAAATCCAATGGATAGTGAATCATCTGGCTCAGGTGGCTCGAGATCACACAGAAAGTCAAGGCATAGTTCAAGGGTCACTACCAATCCTTTGAAGCCACTGGTTGAAGATGCACTTCTTCGATTTTCGTAGGAAATCAACAATCCCTCAAAATTCTACAATGACAACTTCCTCGTTGCAAAGCCACCAAAATCATCACAGAAACACAAAGCAAAAGCCCCAATCATACAAACCCACAGTTCACCACTGAAGTCTACCAAGCAAGAGAAAGATGATAAGGCTCGAGTCACATCGGTTAAGCGTGGACGTTCAAAATCTTCTACCTCAGGCATTGAGAGAAGCCGAAGTGCTAAAACGGAGGAGCCCAATGACAGCGATGATGAAAGTGAAGCTGAAGGTGAAGCAGCCAATGTGGATGACAATGACAACAGTGATCTTCAAAGCTCAGTGTATGAGAGTTCTGATGAGGAGGAACTCTCTGAACTCGATTCATCCTTGCTGGTTGATGGAAAACTACCGAAGCTGAGACTCAATGTGCGACTGCCCGAAGCTCCATTCACAGCACCAAGTCACATTCCAAAACCAGAATTCTCTTCACTTGAGGAATACCTTGGCTCATTCAAGTCCTTGGATGAAGACGTCAGCAATGAGGAGTTTGAGCAGTATATCGAGGAAAACAAGATATTCATTGGTAAGCTCAAGCGAGCAGTGGAGAATGACGTCATTGACATCGATTCAGAGTTCAACATTTCAAGGGCTCCCCCACCACAGCCATGGAGAGATCCCATCAAGAACCTTTACACTCATCAGGATCATCTTGTTGGACAGGCTGTTCACCTATCAAAACTCATCGGCGACTCTAAGAAAGCACGTATCGGTCGTGCGAGAAAAGTATCATAGATGGTGGAGAACCATTTCAGGAGACTTGTTGGTGCCGAAGAACGTAAACGTAAAGAAGAGGAGAGACGTTTGAAAGCTCTTGCCAGAAATGCTATTCAGGCCGTTAAGAAGAGATGGACTTTGGCTGAAAAAGCCTATCGCATCTTGAAAAAGCAAGAGACCGAAGAATTGAAAAGAATCAAGGGTAAAGAGCACTTGACACAAATGTTGGAACACTCTACTCAGCTATTGGAAGCACAGTTAACAAAGCACAGTGATGAGGAGAGCAATGGGTCAGATGATAGCGGCGGTGAAATTTCTGAGGACGAAGATATTGATACACTTGATGGTGAAGCGCTACAGGAGATAGACGACTCAAAACTGACGATTGATCAATTGAGAGCTAAATATGCACATCTCCGGAATATGAACTTTGAGGAAGTAAGCGAAGCCACCGGTACCGAGCGTGAGACCACTGGAGTTGAAGAAAGTGAAGTTGAACAATCTGAAATCGGAGATGACAATGATACTGTACCAGAATAGGATATCGAGCTCTCAGAGAGAGAGAAGCAAGCTGTTGAGGCTGAGAATGAAGCTGACCGTGACTCGCTACTTGACAGTGATACATCAATGGACTCTAGCTCTGATGACGAAGAAAGTTCTGAAGAGGAGTCCGAAGAGGAGTCGGTAAAAGGTGGAGGATTGGCATCATTATTCGGTAACCACGCTGTTGAGGAAGATGAGGATATCGAGTACTCCGAGGAGGAGAAGGAGAGCAGTGCCGACGAAAGGGATGATACCAAAGTGGACACACCTAGCTCTTCACCTGAGCCGGAGGAGCAGGAAGCTGAACAAAAGGATTCCAGAGATCAATCGGAAACACTAGACGCCGGAGGTGTTGTGGATGTTCCTTACCCTGATCTTTTGTTGAGAGGTAACCTGAGATACTATCAGAAGCAAGGTCTCAATTGGCTTGCCAGTTTGTACAACAATCACACCAACGGTATACTCGCTGATGAAATGGGTCTTGGTAAAACGATTCAGACAATTTCGCTACTCTCATATCTCGCAGTTTTCAAAGGCGTATGGGGGCCACACCTCATCATTGTGCCAACCTCAGTGATCCTTAATTGGGAGATGGAGTTCAAGAAGTTCGCCCCAGGTTTTAAGCTCATGGTTTACTATGGGTCTCCTCAATAGAGAAAGGAGAAAAGAAAGGGTTGGAACAAACCGGATACATTCCACATCTGTATCACATCCTATCAGCTTGTATGTCAAGATCAGCAAATCTTCAAGAGAAAACGCTGGAGATATATGATTTTGGATGAAGCCCACAACATTAAGAACTTCAAGTCCAATCGTTGGAATGCCCTATTGAACTTCAATACTGAGAACAGACTGCTTTTGACTGGTACTCCTCTGCAGAACAACATCATGGAACTGTGGTCGTTGCTGTATTTCCTCATGCCATCCACGAAAGCAAACTAGTCTATGCCATCAGGATTTGCTAACTTGGAGGATTTCCAGCAGTGGTTCGGAAAACCTGTTGACAAGATTATTGAAGGTGGAAACCAAGCCGTTGACGAGGAATCCAAGAAGACAGTTGCCAAGTTACACCAAGTGTTGAGACCATACCTGCTCCGGCGTTTGAAGGCCGATGTCGAGTCGCAAATGCCAGGTAAGTACGAACACGTTGTCTACTGTCGTCTGTCAAAGAGGCAATACAACCTGTACCATGAATATCTTGCTCGAAGTGACACTAAGGAGATGCTCAAGAACGCCAACTACATCTCTATCATCAATTGTTTGATGCAGTTGAGAAAGGTGTGTAATCATCCTGATCTCTTTGAAGAGAGACCAATCTTGACGTCGTTCGCAGTCTCCAAATCTGTGATAACACCTTTCGAGGGAACAAATTCCGTTATTGAGCGCCTTCTGAATGAGGAAAAGCGTCATAGTGACGTCGACATGAAGACACTGAACCTGAGGTTCACTGATCTTGAGCAAGAGGGTCTTCACACATATCACTGTGAGGCTGTTGAGAACATCAAGTCTTCCTCCTTGTTGATGGAACAGGTCAATAAGTTGAAGTCGGAACTTGTAGATGAGGTATCGCCAAATTATGCTGACATTAAACAGTTCTACGAGTACACCACGTACCACCAGAAGAAAGAACTCCTCAGCCAGCTTGAACATGTTCTCTATCTCAACAACTTGAGATGTGACAAGAGACCAATGTATGGTGCCAACTTGATTAACGTCCTTAATGTTGTCGGAGATGTACAAATTGAGGCTTCTTGTGGTGGTGAGTTGATCAAGCCACTTGAATCCCGAATTCTCAGTGTCACTCCCGACGTCGACAGATTTGCCTTTGTCACGCCCGCTGTTGTTACGTTGAACATGACCGATCTCACGATACCGAAGGCATTACAGAATGAAGTCATTACCAGTCCTGTTATCGAAAATCCTTTCCACAAGGTGCAAACGAAGCTGTCCATCCAGTTCCCAGATAAGAGTTTGTTGCTATATGACTCTGGTAAATTACAGAAGCTGGCAAAGCTTCTACAAGAGCTGAAGGATGGGGGACATAGAGCTTTGATCTTCACTCAGATGACTAAGGTACTCGACGTCTTGGAGCAATTCTTGAACATCATGGGTATCAGATACATGAGATTGGATGGTGCAACTAAGATTGAAGATCGTCAGATCTTGACTGAGAAGTTCAACTCTGATCCAAAGATTATGGTATTTATCTTATCTACTAGATCTGGTGGTCTTGGTATCAACTTGACTGGTGCAGACACTGTTATTTTCTATGATTCTGACTGGAATCCAGCGATGGATAAGCAGTGTCAAGATCGTTGTCACCGTATTGGTCAGACCAGAGATGTCCACATTTACAGATTTGTGAGCGAGTACACCATCGAATCCAACATCTTGAAGAAGGCGAACCAAAAGAGACATCTAGATAACGTCATTATTCAAGAGGGTGAGTTCACTACTGATTACTTTAGCAAGCTCTCTGTGAAGGATCTTCTGGGTGATGAAGGTGGAAACGGTGAAGATGGTCTTGATGGGTCAAAATTGCTATTTGATGATTCTACTAAGATCACCAGCGCTTTGGCTCAAGCGGAGGACGAGACAGATGCTAAAGCCGCAAGAGAGGCCATGAAGGAGACTGCCCTTGATGAGGAGGATTTCGATGATAACGGCGATGGCAAGAAGGACGAAACTGCTGCCGATGAGTTCGGCCAGGATGACGAAGGCGTTGGTCACATTGATGAGTACATGATCAGATACATCGCTAATGGGTTCTATTATGACTGACAATTCATAGACACCAGTTTAAATTATTACAGCATATTACGATGTGATGGCGAGGAAATGTAGTTCTTCGGACCGGGTTTACTCCCCACTGTGGTTGGAACACGACTGTCTAAGTTCAACACCTATTCAATTATCAGTCCACCACCCTTGAAGCAGCGAAAACTATCGACATAATTTGGACTAATGCGCTTATGTTTGTTTGTTATTTGATAATGCTGATTGCTGGTTATCATTTTAGACGGTTTGTGCTTGTATTGCCTATGTTTCAGCGTCGTCTCGTTTGTTTGCATCACCGTAAAACAATGATGAAACATGAAACGCTTCTTCACAGCAACTGACCACTAGTACTTTAAAGCTCAAAGATTTGCACCATGAGGCCAAAATGATGCATCGTTACTTATATGGCTCATCAAACTCACTGGATTTGCAGGATGTCCACGACGGTGACGAAATACATGTCGACCACGCTCACCACTGAGCTCACATTGACACAGACTGCTATTGTCCAAGGCATTCTCGACCTCAGTATCACTACGCAATCAGTGGACCAGGTGTTATATATTTCACCAACAAGCTTAGATGAGCTGGCTGGAGTCACACTTGCAAACAAGGCACCAGCTTCTACCATAGCCACGAGCGCACCACAAACAACTATCTCCACGATATTTTCGTCATCTACATCTACCTCTGTCTCCACTACGATATCAGATAGTAAGGCTAGTGTCGCTGCTTTAGCATCCAGTGGTGGAGAATTCAGCAACTTCATGGATAACAGTGTTTCCGGTGTTTCTGGTGCAAAGACGGCTTTGGCCATTGGGATACCAGTTGCTGTCTTTGGCAGTGTATTCTTAGTATTGCTATTATGGTATTATTGCCACAACAGAAACCGCAACTCCAAAGATGCTGCTGCTGCCAGATTCTACTCCAAGTATGATGAGAAGTTTAACTACAAGACAAGCCCTGCACATAGTTCTTATGATCTGGGGCCAGTGTATCACATAAGAGCAAAAGGAGAGGACATCGAGGATGGTACTCCCCAGCCCAATACGTCAAGTGAGTCGAACAAATCAAAGATACAACTAAAGCCATTGCAGTTCTCGATGCAATACCAGGGGCATCGCACTAATGGCAGCTCTTAGCACGCTTTGAAAGATCCTGGTATTTCAGACAGCCTGGCCGCCAACTGGAACTTGACCACTCCACTAAGCAGATGGTTTGTCAAACACTCTCAGGTTTCACCAGATGAAACAAGTGCAGGGTCATTAAGCACTGGTCCGAGCTCACCTTTTGTGGAGTTGAAGGAGTTTAAACTAAACAAGAGCAAGAAACGCCATCACGCACCAGAGATAATCTCTGAAACATCTCCTATCCTCCCACGCTTTCCTGAGCCGGCATTCACACATTCAAACCCAGTGAAGATGTACCACTCTACTGCTCACTCATTTAGCTTCAGTGATTATTCTGATGTAACGGAACATTAGAGCAAAATTGACTTCACCGAACATGCACTTTATTCCAAACTCCAGCCAGTTGACAAGCAGACTAGCAGTAAGAATCACCGCAATGACAAATCTTTGAACAAGCCACTACCTGCTAAGCCAATTTTGATCAACAATGCGTTATCATCGCTTGACGGGTTGGAGAAGCGAGTTCATGAGCGTGTCATACCTACGCCTGTTGTTGATAGAAGCACCAAGTCTGACGATACCATCTACAAGATATCATAGACTTATGAGAAAAATCTCGCAGATGAGCTGTCTATCCAGAAAGGTGAACATGTAAAAGTTTTGGCAAGGCATACTGATGGATGGTGTTTGGTTGAGAAAGTTACAAAGAGCGGTGTACCCCTTGTGGCAAGCAAGAACTCCGCCAGTTATCTTAACGACTCTCGTGGTGTCATCCCAGAGTTGTGTCTAAACAGGTGACTAAAGATTCTGCTTTAATATATGCGTGGTAGTCTTAACATAATCAGTGTACGTACAACAAAGCACCTTGGTTTCGTAGTTGACAACATACATTACAAAAGAGCATGAATCTCTCGTTTGAAAGTCAAGTACACTCACTGCATATTCCAAAAATTGTAAACTTTAATTGTACGGTAAATATATAGATGAAGAGCATCACTTCAAAGAGCCTTGATCAGAGGTACCTGTGCTCAACTCAATATCACCTCTCTCTTCCTCGTCATCTGTGTAATCGAGGGCAAACTTCTTGTGTCCTCTGGCAAACCAGTAGATCAGAGAATATGCGGTGAATGCTACCAAAACCACAGCGGCGTAGTTCATCGTATCAGCCTCAACAGGCATGGACATTGGCAAAGAGAAGAACACAACGGCAAACACAGTCCAGCACAAAACCACAACATTGGCGAAGTAACCCAACGGTCCCATCCAGAATGGTCCACGTTTGATGGTGTTACGACCCTTGTACAAAAGGCAAGCGATTGGAATCGAGTATGACAAGAGCAGGAAGGTGATACAACCAACAACCATTGCGTTGTACGCGGTAGTGGATCCCATATAGATGCATCCAATAACAGCACACCAGAAAGAGGACATCAAGTGAGCGTTGACTGGAAGACGTGTCTTAGGGTTGATGACGCTCCAGTAGCGAGAACCTGGAATACCATCATCACGGGAGAAAGACCAAGCAAGACGAGCCATCCATGTCATCGAGGCAATGTTACAACCGAAGGCAGTGAGGACAACAAGGGTTTCCAAGAACAGTGCCACGTTTGTGTTTGTAGCCTGGTTGTAAATATCGAGAATTGGAACACCAGTCACGGAGTTGAGAATGTCGTCAAGGTTTTTGATGCAGAAGAACATGGACATGCAGTAACAGAACGAAGTACCAAATCCGATAGCAACAGTAGACATGATAGAGATTGGGATCCACTTCTCTGGTTCGAACATCTCCTCAGCCATGTGTGTGGCACAGTCTAAGCATGAGAAAGACCAGGCTGGGTTAATAAGACCGACAATGAAAGCCAAACCGGATGAGGACCAGCCTGTACCGTTGTTGAACTCCACAAAGACAAAGTGGGCAGATTGATAATTACCCCTAGAGAAAATCAAGACAACGAGTGTGATGACCACAAATGATCCCAATGAGGTGTACAGAGCAGCAGCAGAGATGGCAGGAAGTGGGCCATCCCAGATGTTGAAAAAGACAAGGAAAAGGTTAATGAGCTCGAAGGCAACGAACACCTCCCATGTCTTTGGAGCCTCTGTTTTACCTTGCTGAAGGTAGTACATGCCGACCACAGCAGACGCAATAGATAAAGTCACAGAGGCGGAAGTGAAGATAGACCCAAACCAAGCGTATGAGCCACACATGTAGGCCCAAAATCTTCTGTACTTCTTTGGGGCCAGTTGGAATGTCCAGTAGTACTGACCACCAGAGTTCTCAGGGTATGCGGAGACCAGCTCCGATAACGAGATACCAATCATTGATGCCATGAAGGTGATGATGATGATTCCGTACATGATCAACATTGGTCCACCAGATGAGATACCAGCAACGAGAGATGCCGAGAGACCGAACCACGAGTTTGTGAGTCCGAAACCAACACCGAGAAGTGACCAAATCGTGAAGTGCTTACGCATGTGTACCCCATCTCCAGTATTTGTTCGGTTGGACTGGAGGGCACTGAGTGAAATGTTTTCGACATGTCCTTCTTCCAAACTCGGGCGTGAGTGTACGTGGTGGAGGTTTTGATCCTTCTTAACATCCACTGCAGAGGACATTATGATAGACAGTTGGTGATGTTGTGTATGTGCGAATGTGAGTGAGTGTGTGGCTCTGTCTGCTTCCTGTATACACGTCCTCAAGATACAACACACATGGGGGTGATCCGAGCCTGCTTATATACGGAAGGCTGTGACTCTTCCCCCAGAGATCAGAGATTGGGTAAATACTGCATGAGTGAAGATAACGTGGGCACTGCGCCTGTGGGAGATAAAGGCTACGCGGCCGAGGCATCCAGCACAAAACGGCGATAACACACACAAAACGTCACTGTGCTGCGCACAGAGCCAAGAGAAATGCCCCATAACGGCTAAAACTTTGGTCTCTGAGCCTGTGTCTCTGAGCTCTTGTCCTTTTTCCCCTGGTAATCGCTGCCTGACGGCAAAGCACTGTAAGCCAATCACAGCGCGCGCCACAGTCAGCTCCGGGATAACAAAGGCCCCACAGATCCCTCGGCTCATCTGATAAGCAAACTGCAAACACGGTACGAATCGGGCAAAAATGAGAGCCTGGATCCTGGAGCCACGATCAATGGTGAAGGGTTCGTCGTTGCTTGATGCTGGATACACTTGACAGGTTGACTAGCTACCTGATGTGGTCATAGTCCTGCTGATCGGTAGGGCTAGTACTGTCTCACCATCATTAAAAGCCTAATATCTCCCAAACATGGCAATAAATGTTCATTTCATCAGTCCTATGACATATGTACAATTATGATCTATTTATTAATAACTTAAAACGGCTGCTCCTGGTTTTCTTCTTTGTTCATGTAATGCGTAGCAAACTTCTCACGGCTTCTTAACTTCCAGTACAATAGCACATACACAGTGAAGGCTACAAGGACCACCGAAGAGTAGTTCCTCATGTCTGCAGCGACTGGCATCATCATCGGACAAGAGAAGAAAGTCAAGTAGCATCCAGCATAGAAGAACCATGTTGGCGAACTATCCCAACAGTCCAAGCCAAACTCGGCAAGATAGAGTCACGCCCCTTGTGCAAAAGCGCACTCAACAACCATTGCGTTGTAAGCGGTCGTGGCAGATGCAATCAACTACAGCGCACCAGAAGCTAGACATTGACTGGCATGCGTGTCTTTGGATGAATTTCCTTCCAGGAAGGAGAACCTGGGATACCATAATCACGCGAGATTAACCAGCGAAGTCGAGCCATCCATGTCATACTTATGATGTTGCAATCAAGAGCACGATCGTTATCTCCAGGACCAACGCAACATCTGTGGTGGTGGCCTGGGCGTAGATATCGAGAATTGGAACACTAGTTATTGCACTCAAGATCCCATCTTTTCATACCGTAAAACATCGCCATGGCATAACAGAATCAAGTACCATGCCGGGTTGCTCAAACCAACAATGAATGCGAGTCCAGATGATTTCCAACTAGTTACAAAGGCAAAATGAGTAGACTAGTAGTCACCTTTCAGAAACATCAAGCCGACAATGGTGACGTCGATGAATGATCCTAGGGAGATATACAGCGGCAGAAAGGGCAGGTAAAGAACGATTCCAGATAGTGAACACCACAAGCATCAGGTTGATCACTTCGTGGGCCACGAGCACCTGCTAAGTGCTTGGTGGTTCTGTTTTGTACTACTGAAGGTGGTACATGCCCACCATAGCTGAGGCGATGGATAGAGTTACAGAAGCCTAAGTGAAAGTCGAACCAAACCAACCACAAGAGTCACACAGGTATGCCCAAAAACGTCGGTACCTCTATCGAGTGAGCTAAAATGTCCAATAATACTGGCCACCAGTTTTCAGGAAAGGCAAAAACCAGCTCAGAGAGTGAGATACCAACCCTATATGCGAGCGATGCCACAATGAAGATACCATAGACGAACAGCATGGGACCTCCAGGGGATATTCCACCAACCAGCGAAGCTGAGATACCGAACCATGAATTCGTTAGACCGAACCCAACGCCTAGCCATGACCGGATTTCGAAATGTTCACGGAGACGTGTAACATCTCCATACTGACCTTTGTTCACACTGATATTCCCCACCTGTCCAGTCGTTTTAGATGAGCATGCTCCGACTTCACAGATGACCATGGATGGTCTTGGCAAATACCAATTTCACTAGTGAAGCAGCCTATGACAGCCATATCTGCAGGCATTGACCTCCTAGAATATTAAATCTGGAGTCAGGATCAGTGCAAACTGTGGACCACTTGGAGGAAGTTTACGACATCACGACAGTTGGTAGATATCTTTCCCTCCCAGCTCACCCCAGTCACACGCCCAGTTTACGTCGTTCTGGTCATACGCAAGTCGGGTAAAACATACCAAGTTGTGCTAGAATACCACTCGTAACATGTGCTACAGTATTGGACCAATTGAAGTAATGCAAGATGTGCCTGTTAAGGAGTATTAAAAATGCAGAAGTGATATGATAATCAGTTGTGAGAGAATGCCTTAGTAATTGCTTGTCAGATAGGTGGTCACGATGCCAACACTCATCACTCTTCATCATCCTGGTAATCCAATGCGAACTTCTTATGACCTCTAACGAACCAATAAATAACGGAATATAGCGAGAATGCACCGAGCACAACGGCTGCGTAGTTCATCGTGTCTGCCTCAACTGGCATTGTCATTGGGAAAGAGAAGAACACTACAGCAAAAACGGTCCAACATAGGACAAACACGTTGGCGAATAGACCCAACGGACCCATCCAGAAAGGACCATGCTTCAAGTTTGATCTTCCCTTGTACAACAAACACACGATTGGAATGGCATACGACAACAGCAAAAAGGTGATACAACCGACAACCATTGCGTTGTAAGCGGTAGTGGATCCCATGTAGATGCAACCAACAACAGCGCACCAGAAAGTAGACATGAGATGCGCATTGACTGGCAAGCGGGTCTTTGGATGAATCTGTTTCCAGTAACGGGAACCTGGGATACCATCATCACGAGAGAATGACCAGCAAAGACGAGCCATCCATGTCATGGAAGCAATGTTACAACCAAATGCGGTCAGCACAATTAAGGTCTCCAAGAACAGAGCCACTTTAGTGTTTGTGGCCTGAGTGAAGATATCAAGGATTGGAACGCCTGTGACAGAGTTGAGGATACTGTCCAGATTTTTTATGCAAAAGAACATGGACATACAGTAACAGAACGATGTACCAAATCCAATAGCAACAGTAGACATGATCGAGATTGGGATCCACTTCTCTGGTTCGAACATCTCCTCAGCCATGTGTGTGGCACAGTCCAAGCATGAGAATGACCATGCTGGGTTGATGAGGCCAACGATGAAAGCCAAGCCGGACGATGACCAGCCTGTACCGTTGCTGAATTCAACAAATACGAAATGAGCAGATTGATATTCACCCCTCGAGAAGATCAAGACAACAAGTGTAATGATCACAAACGATCCCAACGATGTGTAAAGAGCAGCAGATGATATAGCTGGCAATGGCCCATCCCAAATGTTGAAGAACAAGAGGAAGAAGTTGATCACCTCATAGGCTACAAAGACCTCCCATGTTTTAGGGGCTTCAGTCTTTCCCTGTTGTAGGTAGTACATTCCAACAACAGCAGATGCAATCGACAGCGTAACAGATGCTGACGTGAAAATGGCACCAAACCATGCGTATGAGCCACACATGTAGGCCCAGAATCTTCTGTACTTCTTTGGGGCCAATTGGAATGTCCAGTAGTACTGACCACCAGAGTTCTCAGGGAAGGCAGAGACCAGCTCCGACAGCGAGATACCAATCATAGATGCAACGAAAGTGATGATGATAATTCCGTACATGATGAGCATTGGTCCACCAGATGAGATACCAGCAACAAGCGATGCGGACAGGCCGAACCACGAGTTTGTGAGTCCGAAACCAACACCAAGCAGTGACCAGATCGTGAAGTGCTTACGCATCTGTACTGTGCTCCCCTCGCCAACGGATGCGGTCGACTTGAGTGGTGCCGACGAGACCTTGTCGATGATTCCCTTCTCGAGGCTTGACTGCGACTGCATCGGGCTGCTTATGGAAGACGTAGATGACCTCACAGTATCAACAGCTGTCATTGTTCTGTAAATTTAGCAAACTGTAGGTTAACCGTTCTGATGATTCGAGTAAAAGATCCGTTGATTGATCTTCCATGTGAAAGAAACACAACTCAGCACCGCTCTTTTTAAAGCTTCCGGCCGGTGGGGCGCCTGGCATTGTTGGGCGAAAAATTTAACGGCATGTGAAAGTGTAAGGGAGCTGTACAGCTGCTGTGATTGGTCCAGTGAGGAATGGTAGCTTAGGTACCGACTGGGTGTGGAATGTGGGTTGGGTAAAGGGATTTAGACGTCTTGTGAGGTTCCTTGAGCTGAAAATGCTCTAAATGCTTCTTGTTTACCCTTCATCAACTGCTCCCCGCTTGGTAGACGTACTCGAAATTCCGGGGGAATTATGGCAATTGCCGCGCGCGCAGTATGCTTAGTTATAGATTAGTCAGCATTTCCCAGTGTACGCCTGATTGGGATACAAATGGCTATCTCTGCTCATGGGAAGGTGCCAGTCTGCTTATCTCAGTGTGCTCGTAATTCGTGTGTACAGATTATCAAGGATAAGGTGCTCTATTGCTCGAATGTGGAATTTGAGATAACGTTCCGTGGATGTGTACATCATACAGAGCTTTGATAGGCCAGCTCAAGCAACTCATTACAAGATGTATAATGCAGCTGTGTGGGTAGCTTGGAGCTCTCTCTCTCTCTCTCTCTGTGAACATTACGTAAACTACAACGCACTGTGGCAAATTTTCCGTTCATAACATCGTAATATATTGAGGGACGTAAGGTGGGATTACATCAACTCCAGCTGGTCCAGGAGGCTCTGCGCCTCTGTGCTCTGCTTCTTCTCCAGCTCTTTCTTCTGTTCATCTTTCTCTTTATCCTCCAACAGTGTCTTCGCACGTAGAGATTCGACTTTCAGTTTCTTCTCCTTGCCGACCTTTACAGCAGCGCTGACGATATCACTCAGATCAAGAGAGTCCACATCTGCAACTTTAGATGCGTTTGTTTTTGACCCGTTTTTGGAGATCTTGAACTTCTTCTGGGGAGCACCTGTTCGTGACTTTTTGGAATTCAAACTGAGCTTGGCCTTAGAAACCATTTTGAACGAGCTTCCGATCAGTGATGTTGTATTTAGTCTTGATTCGTTGATATATTAAGACCCAGAGATGAGCTGCAAATAAATTTTGGTGTCGCGCCAAATCGCTTACGTAATAATAAAAGAGTAATAAAAGGGTTATGTAGCCCGGTTGGATCATAGGCTTAAATTTTTTCCTTGGAGCTATAGCCTTAGAAATTCTATGAGATGACCTACTTTTGGCAGTTGTTAATTAAGCCAACCAAAGGTTAAACAGCCACATACACAAGATGGTTTCCACACATAACAAAGACAAACCTTGGGATACACCAGACGTTGACAAATGGAAAATCGATGAGTTCAAGCCAGAGGACAACACCTCAGGTCTCCCATTTGCCGAGGAGTCCACATTTACAACTCTCTTCCCAAAGTACCGTGAGGCTTACTTAAAGCAGATCTGGCCTGAAGTTACAAGAACGCTGGATTCTCACCACATCGCATGTACTTTGGATTTGGTGGAAGGTTCCATGACGGTCAAAACCACAAGAAAGACATTTGACCCTGCCATTATCCTCAAGGCTAGAGACTTGATCAAACTGTTGGCAAGATCCGTACCATTGCCACAGGCCGGCAAGATCCTACAAGATGACGTTGCCTGTGATGTTATCAAAATCGGTAACTTTGTCACGAATAAGGACAGATTTGTGAAAAGACGTCAGAGACTTGTTGGTCCTAACGGTAACACACTGAAGGCCTTGGAGTTGTTGACCAAGTGTTATATTCTTGTCCAAGGTAACACTGTTTCGGCCATGGGCCCATGGAAGGGTCTGAAGGAGGTGAGAAGAGTGGTTGAAGATTGTATGAAGAACATTCACCCAATTTATCACATCAAGGAGCTGATGGTTAAGAGAGAGCTGCAGAGCAAGCCTGAGATGGCTGGAGAGGACTGGAGCAGATACCTGCCAATGTTCAAGAAGAGAAACGTTGCCAGAAAGAAACCTAAGCAGAGTAAGGATGAGGAGGAGAAGAAGAAGAAGAAGGAGAAGAAGGTTTACACTCCATTCCCACCAGCTCAGATGCCTAGAAAGGTTGATCTGCAGATTGAGTCTGGTGAGTACTTCTTGTCCAAGAGGGAGAAGGATGTCAAGGCTCTTCAGGAGAAGAAGGAGAAGCAGATCGAGAACAAGGAGAAGAGAGCTGCAGAGAAGGCCAAGGACTACATTGCTCCTGAAGAGGAGAAGTATGAGAGTGCGAAGGATAAGAAGTCGAAGAAGAGATCCAGAGACGACAGCGATGAGAAGGATGACAAGAAGGACAAGAAGGACAAGAAGGACAAGAAGGACAAGAAAAGCAAGAAGGAAAAGTCCACTGTCACTGAGGATGACGAGTAAATACGCACCCAGTTATAACAGCATCAGCCTAAACTTAACAATACATATAAGTAGATTGGTACGCTTTCCGCCACTTTGGCGCTGGCCGCCAATTCAGGGTTTGCGCAATTACCTGATACGTGCGCGAATCGCGCCAAATTTAGTTGCGCATTTCCCGACGGCCACCAAAACAAAAAGCCCATTGCACGGATCAAAACAACAGCACACAACCCGAAGAGGACTAAAGCAGATACCACTAAATTGCGTACCGTTTTGCTCTAGGATCTGTTCAGAGCGGCTCGGTTGGAGGAACAGTTTCGTACTCTGCCACTCAATTGATACTGGATTCACCGGAAGCGCCTGTTGCACTTTTGTCTTCATCAACAGTTCGTCCGCGTCACCGTCAGTGCGTTGTCCTTTGAGCTAATAAGGCCAACTGGGAGTACATCAAGTTTCAGTAGTTGCTGTGATTCCCTGCTGACAGTCATATGGGCCGTTGACACACACATCATTCAGACAGATTTATTTCACACGATTGTCATTTGTTCATTTTCCACAACCACTGCATTCCATCATTATACCAAACCCTTCACCAGAAGTACCATTGCATCAAGTCGCCACACGCATACACATATACACACACATACTCAAAATCAAGCACAATGGACCAAAGTGGTAACGCTCTTCTGTTGCGTTTCATCGACTCCGAACAGTGCGGTGTGTTTATGTGCATCGCCTACCTGACGAGATACTCCAACAACATTGGTGTACACCATCATCTTTGCCAGAAGCTCCGCTCGTTCAAGATCGACGAGCTATCGTTCTTCATTCCACAGCTTTGTCAGATCCTGGTTACCGTTGAGACTGAGTCTATGGCATTGGAGGATTTGCTACTTGATCTCTCATCGAAAGACCCCCACTTTGCCCTTCTCACCTTCTGGTATGTCCAAGCCCATCTCACTGACCTTGGTGATGACCCCAACAGTTTTGCCTTCCAGAATGCCAGAAGGGTTTCAAACTCCCTGCAATATATCTTGTTCAACGTTGGCTCCCCACCATCGAACAAGTTCAGAGAGAACATACCACCATCTCTCGTTCTCACATCCTTGATTGCAGCCAGTATCGGCCTTCCTCAGCTAGGTGAATACATGGGACCAATAGCAAAGAGCCAAGGCAAAAAACAGAAAAGTTTTGTCTTTGAGCTGGCCAGAAACCTCAAGTCCAAAATCACCGACAACCTGACATTGAAAAACACTAAGGCCAACAGCAGGATCACATCAACTTCTAGTATGACATACGACACGATACGGAAATCGATGCACATTGACGAGTACCGTAAGGAGACGCCTACTGAGGATGAGCGTACTTTCGATTTTGAGATGATCGATTCTTACGCTGACGATCTCATCAAGAGAGACGGTCGCCACAAGGTGGCTAAGGACATTCTACGTAAGCATGCATTCTACGAGAACACCAGTGACTTGTCTACGGCGTCTTCGCCTACGTTTGGCAACACAGCATCCATGCCAGACTTACAGCGGTCATCGTCAACTGGGCCTCCATCACCAACAGGCTCTGTTCCGTCATCCCCTATCATCAAAAGAGGAAGAGGGTTCAGCAGGGCTTCCTCGCATGGTGCTAACATAAGAAACATCTCACCAACGCTGATGTCCACCACTGCCAAGATCAAGCTTCTAAAGTCCAACTACTTCAGATGTGAGACACAGTTCGCTATTGCTCTGCAGACCATCTCTGTAAGATTAAGTGCTGTTCCACAGGAAGCCAGACTTTCTTCGCTCCGTGCTGAGTTGTCTCTCATGAATAGAGATCTTCCAGCAGAAGTTGATATTCCTACACTTCTCCCACCGAACAGGAAAGGTAAGCTCCACAAAGTGGTGCAGATTGCTGCTAATGAAGCAGCTGTGTTGAATTCTGCAGAGAGAGTTCCATTCCTTTTATTGATTGAGTATTTGAGCGACGAACTGGATTTCGATCCAAGCACAGATAGCAATGACAAGCTGTTACACGAGAAGCCAAACAACTCCTACATTTTTGACCTTGGTACTCAGATTGTGTCTACTGATGTATCTCCACCTCCAAGTTCTTACTACGAAAGACCTTCAGAGACGGATCTTGGCGACCTATCAGTTGTGAAATTGAGTAACAGAACGGAGACTGAGGTCTTCTCCAACGAGGTGCTCGTTGCTGCGTCATCTACTGTGCCAATAATCGCCAATGAAGACGACCGTACTGCTGATTTGACGTTCTCAGCTGACTACAACATGGTTGCTGGTGAACAAGTGGGTACTTCGGATCTAGCCACTCAGATGAGAATAGCAGCTGTGATGCTTTCACAGTTAGACAGTGCCACCAACACTCTTCCAGCTGATCAGACTGCTGCTATTAAAGCTAGGATCATCACATCCATGCAGTCACTACAGGACCACTTCGGCTACAAGGACCTTGAAGCCATTCACGGAGCTGCCGGTGAGCGTAAGTTGGAGAACGATATGAAGACCGGTGGTGTGTCCAACGAGTCGTCTAGTGCATACTTGGGTGAGGACTGGCAAGCTAAGAAGGAGAGAATTCGTAAGCAGAGTATCTATGGTCATTTGGAGAACTGGGATTTATGTTCTGTTATTGCCAAAACAGGTGATGATCTCAGACAAGAGGCATTTGCCTCTCAGGTCATCCAGGCAATGGCTGCTATCTGGAAGGCTCAAAACGTTCCAGTTTGGGTCAAGAGAATGCGAATTTTGATCACCAGTGCTAACACTGGTCTAGTTGAGACCATTACCAATGCCATTTCCATTCATTCCATCAAGAAGGCATTGACAAAGATCTCCATTGAGAGTGGAGAGAACGTTAAGGGAACCATCACATCCCTCACGGAACACTTTGAGAGATGCTTTGGTGATAAGTCCTCGGCAAAGTATAAGCGTGCACAGGACAATTTCGCTCAATCTCTTGCAGGCTATTCAGTTATCTGCTATTTACTTCAGATCAAGGACCGTCACAACGGTAACGTCATGCTTGACAATGAAGGACATATCATCCACATTGATTTTGGTTTCCTCCTATCCAACTCTCCTGGCTCAGTTGGCTTTGAGGCTGCTCCGTTCAAACTTCCATATGAGTACGTTGAGTTACTCGGAGGTGTTGAGGGTCCTGCTTTCTTGAAGTTCAAGGAGTTGACAAAGGAGTCGTTCAAGGCATTAAGAAAGCATGCAGACAACCTCATCACGATGGTCGAGTTGATGCAGAAGGACAGTAACTTACCATGTTTCAAGGCTGGTCCTCAAACATCTGTCCAGTTCAAACAAAGGTTCCAGTTACACCTAAGTGAGTCTGAGTGTGATGCTTTTGTTGAAAACTACTTGATCGCCAAGTCCCTTGGCTCAATCTACACGAGGCTATACGATCAGTTCCAGATGTTGACTCAGGGTATTTACAGTTAAGGCGAAATAGTTGTTCAGCCACTAATGTACAGTCTCATGTTCTAGTTCCATTCTGATTATCAGAACTTAGATGTCTGCCATGCAACGCGCTTGTATATGGACAATGAGAGGCTACGTGACAAAAATGGGTTATTTCGATTAGAGAAGTCTAGGAAAGGCAGTTGCAAGAGTTTAGGCCTAGATCCACGTGAGGTTCAGCTAAATGGCATACTTGTCACTGATGGGTTTGAGCACACTGAGTGACTTCATGTCTCCAATGAGCTCGACTTGTTTCGGGATTCATGTCAACGTATTCGAAGAACACAATCTTCCTGTACTTAGCCAATTAGTAGGTACCGAGACATATTACGCACTTGAATTCGGATAAAGAGGGGCTTCACTGAAGCAAAAACTATGCCATGATGCAACCTGCCCAATGGATTATCCAGAGCCGTAGGCATTGAGGCCTGATCGCTCATTAGCAAAAGAGCCACTAATGAACTGCGTCTTTGGCACAGAATGGCTTCCTATTGATTTAACTAGGATAATGTACTTCGTCGTCCAACCTATAGGTCTGGCTGGCATCCTACACTGAATGCGTTAAGCAATACACATAACCTGAGATGATCCTGAAAGTGTTGACTAGTATACCTATTCTGTCGGCAGTCTACTCTGTACCTGTGATTAATCGTAGTTGAATCTAACGCATAGTATGAGCACTTCTGACAGTCAACCCTTGAAACTAAATTTGAGTTTGATCTTTGGCTTGGGCGCTGGCAACTCACTGGTGGTTGGTTCTCGTTTGGCAGATCTCTCAGCTTCAATGGAAGCCTTCTTTGATTGTGAGCTCGTTGGCTGCGCAGCTGGCGCCTTGAACATAATTTTGGGTTTTGGCACTGATGCTGGATGCTGTGGCGTTTTTCTTTTCGGCGTAGTAGCCTCAATGAGCTTTTCCTTGGATTTGAACTTGAGTGTGACTTTCTTAGACAGGTTGAGAGGGTCTGAAGACACAACAATGGTCTTCTTCTTGGTGTTCAGCTTAACCCATCTCAAGGGACCAGTCGATGTCTTCTTGGTGAATGCCTTATACTTGACAGACTCCTTTTTATGTACCTTGGCTGAGGTACTCTTCGAGGTTGATACCGGCTTTAGAACAATCTTGGTGGACGACTTCTCCCTTTGCATCGTTGAAGAAGTCTCCGTGATTGACAAGTTGGAAGCTGCGCTGGTCTCGCTAGTGACTGGATTTCTTAGTTGGATCTTAAGACCAACTTTCCGTATCTTTATGACACCATTACCCATGTTTCTAGCTGTTAACTTGACCGATCTAGGCAAGTCCAGCGTCACCTCCAACGTATCATAGGCAGGGACAAGGACATATAACACATCGTAAAGGTCACGCTTCTGGATTGAGTTGATCAGCGGGTGTCTAACAGCAGTCCATATCATCTCCTTCAGAGGAGCGTAAGAGCTGTAGTCTCTTCGCAGGAGTTCGATTGCACCCTTCAATGTAGCTCTCGCAGCAGCATCTCTTCTGTTTTCAAACGCGGCCTGTTTGTTTGCAGTATCTTCCACCACCACAAGCCCATTCTCTTCAACCTAGGGTAAATCCTCAATAAGTAGCTCCTTGCTGAGTTCGTCCTCGTCCAAATCGTTGCGACAACCGTCAATTACAGCTGATCCAAGTGATCTCACGAAGGCATCAACCAACTTCTGCTTCAAGTACAGTGACTTCTCAAACACAGTAGTGAGGTAGTAGTACTTCAAAATCGACTAATTCTTCAAAGCACCCATGTGGAAGAGACTTTCGAATGCCAATACCCTCACGTCCTACGGGTATTCACTCTTGGTACGTACTAGCAGTTCCTCAGGTGAAATCGAGACCAATCCGCGTCTTGAAAGTCGCAGCTTGTTCTTTAAAGCGGTGAGACCAACCATACTGCCATTAGATGGTACCCATTCATCCATTTTTTGGTGTCTAGTGAACTCTGCAGCTGCGTCTTCAAGGAACTTGCGGTCGGCGAATGACAATTGATCAACCTTATCCGTCATAGGGTTTGCGAGCACAGAGTCACACAAACAGTCAAGAAGGTGCACAACATAGTAGGAATCAGAGTAAGGATTGTTTAAGTTCTGATTGAGCCTTAGAGTATCAAGCAAGAACTTTCTCAGTTCCAGTGGAGAATTTCCTTGAGAATCTCGTACAGTGGACAGTGACTTTATGATGGCTTTCTTGATGAAATAGCTCGGGAAGTCACTGAAATCATTGGGTAGAGGAATTGTAGAGTTCTCAAAGCAATAGCTTGTTTTGAAAGCCTTAAGAAGATGTCTCGATCCGATGAACCCCAACTGCTCCCTCGCAAACTTAGCCATCCCCAACGCAGCCTCAAGTCTGACACCATAATAATAACGGTTATCCATCAAAGTACGAAGAAGAATAGAAGAATAGAGTGCAGATGGATGCGACGAGTTTGCAAAGTAGTGAATTGATTCAACTTGGGCCTCGACATCTCTGTCCTGTTGTAGTTGTGAAGCGAACATGTAGTCCGGCTGGTTAAGATGAATTTTACAGATCCATTCAAAGTCGGCATCAACTCTAATCCACTCAAAAGCCTCGTTCGTCATCTTCTCTTCCTCTTCTTTTGACCATTCTGTAAGCCCCCATGCCTTCGTGTCCTACTCAGACTGTAGAATATCACCAAGACAATGCAACAGCACCGTGTCATCTTCCTCGGCATTCTCTTTGGCCTCCTTCTCAGATTTAAGCTGCTTTTGACTTCTTTTGAGACGTTTGTACTTCGTGTTATACTGAATGTCCAGTTTCGTGAAGCCTTCTTTGAGATCCACAATGTGCTCGTACGGCGTGCCATCGGCTTCGTGAATTCTAATAGTCATTGGCCCTGTGAAGTAGCTTTGTTGATGATCTTGGTGTGTACCTTCAAGCTCTCTGGCAGCCTCTGAGATGAATGTTGACCCATTTGGGTGAATTCTTTCCGTCTCTTGATTTTGAACTTGTCTGATTCCCATCTCAATAAACATTCTCTTCTTGTTGAATCTTTGCGTAACTCTGAAGATTGGAATACCTGATCCGTGAACCCACTGTCTGAAGAATGATTCCAAACGGTTATGTCCTACCTTCTCGCATACATGCTGGAAATGATGCGTACTCAGTGAGCCATTTGGTAAGTCACCAGACATTGCCTGCACGAATATCTTTGGGATAACTCTGCTTAGACCAAACGACTTATCCGTCTTGGTCATACGTCTGTCCAGGATAAACATCACAATTGGAGCCTTCAACTTGATGAAGTCGAGATCGGCAAGACTGATGGGGTACCTAAAGTATGGATTGGATAATGGCGGTTTTCCAGTATCCTCATCACAAATTTGATCAGCCTGTTTTTTTACTCTGTACTTGTACTCGTTAACGCCCATAAGGCTTCTGATAAATTGCAAAGTCATGAAATGGGAAATACCGATTGTGGTCCAGATGTCGTTGAATGTCTTTGGAACAAGGTAAACACCAGACCATTGCTCAGCAAGGGCTACCGAAAGCATATAAGTTGTCTTGTAGATAGGTTCAATAGCTGTTGGTGAGTAAAGGAGCCTAGAGCTGATGACTGAGAAGCCTCCAAATGCTGTATAGTCATTGTCAAAGCCCGAAACGAAGACCATGCTGTAACTTGTGTTTGGGTATGAACCAAACTCTCTAGAGTAAAAGTCGATGGCCTTGTAGAGAAAGATCGTGGTGTTGATGGCATCATTGACCTGGGATGGAAGGCAGTATACGGCAGCCGGTACAGCGGTTGTATCTTTCTCTTGGATCTCAGGTTGGTTCTCTTCTTCCAGGTTGATTAACGGGGTCTGCACAAATGGTCCAACAGCCCATCCAATGTGATGGGCAGATGTCGGTGCAGGCACTTGAAAGGTTATCACCTTCTTAGCCAGATCAACTGGATGTGGCCTTTCCAACTGGGTACTGAAATCAGATCCAACGACTGTTATGTCAATGCTGTCATCTGGATCTTCATCATCCCCTTCCTCGTCAACATTTGCCATGAGAACATCTGCACTAATCAGCTTCGTGACACCAATCTGTTTCACTGTCTTTGGTATACTGAACGCCACTTCCCACGTTGGCTTCTCCCACAAACTGTCAACACAGGGTAGCCAAGACGATGTGCTCACGCCAATGGCGCTATTCGTAGTGTACGCATGCCATTCTGATCTAGCAATGCTGGAGTCCTCACCACCGACAAAATGCACACCATTTTGAGGATTTTTCAACGAGTACTCAATAGTGATAGTCATTGGTTTATAAGTCATCTCCTGGTGTGTGTTGATGGCCCTGTGACTCCCCGGTGACTCTCTGTAGCCATTGGGTGTGTTTTGTGAGTTCATGGAATCAAGCTATTGGAGTTTCAGGTTTTCTGGGATGAACACGGTCAATTCTTGAGTACCCTCCCCTGTATACATTTCCTTGAATCTGCTTTTGTAGATATGATGCTGTTCGACGTCCGACAATACAGACTCCTTGTCAGGATTTGTCATGAGCTCAAACTCATCCTTTGTAACATCTTTGTGCACGAACTTCGCACGTCGCTGGTTCACTAAAACAGTATGCACCTCCAGTTGTCGACAGTCCAGCTGGATCTGGTGGAGTACTCCTTGGTGTGAGTTGATTGTGAGCTCTGTCTGTCCTCTTACTGAGCGCTGTTCAAGATCGACGTCAATGGAGACTTTCTGGTGGGCGACTCTGAAGTTCCTCAGCGGCTACGCTACCGGCGTGGAGCGCTTGGCTAGCGAACCGGGTGTGCTGGCGCTGACACTAAGATGGTCAAGGGGAGCCATGGATTGAGTAGCAAAACTTGGTGGTAATGTTAGCTATCAGCTGATCATTTAGATGATCCCCCAGCTCGTAGATAGTTCTCCAGCTTTGTTTACCGATGTATCACGACACAAACGAGTTCGCGGAGGAGCAGTGCAATCCGGGTAACCCCATCAAACGCGTCTACGCGCGAGCTCCAATCCAGGACGCGTAACTTCACTCTTTATAGTGGAGCTCTTTTCAATGTTTGGCTAATGACCTGTGACTTTGCTTGAAGCAATCACACAAAATCACATACAGAGACATACCTAGATGGACTTATTTGACGAGCTCGACACGGAACCCGTCAGAGCGAAGACTTTCAAGAAGCAAGTGGACATATCCATTACCTCGGATGCTCCGACACAACTCATTGGCAGAACCAACGATGGAGAGGACGATGTACCTTCATCACACACCCTGAACCTCGCTTTGAGTACCGACCCGCTGCAGAGTCATCAGTCTGCCGAAACATCGACGCAGAAATCAGCGCCTCCGCCTCCATTCGTTGGTGCTCTAGGAGCCAGTGCACTACTGTCAAAGATCAAGAAGCGACTTGATGGGGAGAATGAAGGCGAAAACTCTACACCATTGACCACAACCCAGCACGCCTTGGATGATCCTGGTGATGCTACCACTCAAAGAATTGAAACACAGAGTGAACCCCACGTTGACGGCCTGCTATCTCAGACTCAGAAGATCTCCTCGACAACTGTGGAATTGACGCAGAGAACATTCACAGTTGATGATAATGAGACGGATACACAGCAAATCATATCAACACACATAACCACAAATGAAGCAAACGAGCACGTCGAAAATGTTGCACAGAAGCACGGTCGCGTCAAAAAGAGTGTGCTATTTACTGATGATGATGATGATGACGACGACGAGCCTGCACAGAATGCAGCTGGCTCGGTGAGGACACAACAGGTTCAAGCTACCGAGCCTGATACAGACACAGAAGTCCTCTCCACCACTGCATCAAACACAAACACTTAGTCACTTGGTAAGCTTTTCGTCGATGAATCCGAGAGTGATACCGAACTAGTTCACCCAGAGACGACTCAATCCGATGATCGTGAAGAGAGAGCCAGAAGAATCGCTGCTCGTGCTGAACAAAAGCGTGCTGAGCGTCTATTCAAGGAGCAACAGGAGAGAGCTAAGAAAGGCAAAGACATTTTTGCAACTTAGTCAAAGGAGAAACAGAAAGCCGATCTCGTCTCTGGCATTGAAGGTGACGAAGATCAGAACGATGATGATGACGAGTACGATTCGGAGTATGAGGATCGAAATGAGTCCAAGAGTATCCCAATATTCGACATAGGCGTAACCACAAAGAAGACCTTTAACAAGTCTGATCTCTTTGCAGCTTTCGCTGCTAAGAAGAAAACACAGGCTGTCGATACGCCCGAGACATCACCACCAACTGTATCCCCGCCTGTCAAGGCAACGATACCTAAGAACGACATTGAACTTGATAATGAAAGTGATAATGAAAGTGACCAAGACATCCTGGATATGGTGAAAAATGGCGCAAAGCCTGCTGGAAAAGAGTTCAAGCTCAGAGCACCTGCAATCATCAAGCAACCCACGGATCACAAACAGGTCATTAACCTGGATGACAGCGACAGTGATGATGACGAAATCGAGGTTGATATCCCGGTGTCAAAGGCAAAGATTTTGGATATCAAGGCTAAGTTCTCGAAGAAGTCTCTTCAGTAGAAGAGAGTCAAGCAATAGGGTTCGATCATCACCAAGAACTCCGTGATGGCCATGCTCAAGGCAGCCACGAAGAAGTAGATAACAGCTGACCTCAAAGAAAGAAGAGGGGGTCAGCTAGATATTTCCACGAGTGAAATTGAGCAAGTGCTTGATGTTGAGTCCTTGTTATTGAGACACATGAAACACGCTAACTTAGTGAAATAGCAGGAAGACAAGACTCAGGGCCGCGGAGATGAGAGTGATAATGACTATGAGGATGAAGTTCCCGAGAGTGAAGTTGACGAGCCTGATGACGCTGTTGGTGACGATGACGAAGACAAAGATTTAGAGTTGACTTCAAGTCAATTGCCTAAGGATTCACATTTTGAGGAAGATGAGACTGTCATAGCTAAGAAGTCAAGACGGAGGAACGTCCTCGATGACGATGACGAGGGTGAAGATGAGAGCCCCACTCTAGAGAAACCCAAACTCAGTATCAAGGAGATCTTGGGCAATGCCAACAAGGACGAAAGCATCAACATTGGCTTCTTTGGGGGAAACCTCTCGCAAGGGGGTATTGGCCCGACGCAACAGATCAAAAATGATCTCGGAGTTGGTATGTCGCAGCTATTTGAGCGGGGCTCACCCAAGGCTGCAGTGTACGGTCCCAAGGCATTTGATCAGTTGAGAGACAACAGCAACATTAAGTCTGTGCTTGGTGACATTTCCGTTGCTGATATCTTGAGCAATGACGACTCAATGGGACGGGACGAGTCATTCTTCAAGCCTGATAATTCGATAAATCAGTTGTCTGTTGATTACGATGAACCACCTACACAATTGGCTGATCTTGATCCCCCATCTGTCACAACGTCCATGTCAATGACCGTGAAGGCGAGTCTACAATCACAAACACAACTTGTGGGATCTGCAACTATGCACGACTCCGCAACTCAGGCTGATTCTTTGCAGCAGTTGACAGAGAAGGATGAGGACATTGAGCTAAGCAGCGATGGAAATGACGAAGAGTTTAACAAGCCACGCCAACCAAGGAGATTGAGGAAGAAGGCAGAGCTGTCCGATGCTGAATCTGAAAGTGATGGCAACGACGACGAGGAAACTGAACAAGAGAAGGCTGAAAGATTGAGACAGGCCGAGGTGTTCAGACAGCAGCGTCTACGTGATCAAAAGTTGGAAAAACGTCGAAAGAGAGAGATGAAAGCCAAAGGCCTTGATATGATCCTGGAGAATGAGGCCGATGAGTCCGAAGATGAATGGGCTGGCGTCGGTGGTGCTGATGGCGAGGGAGACGTTGAGTTAGACTCTGAAGATGAGAAGATGTTCGACGATATCACCAAGGTCAAGGAGAACCGTGCTGAGATGGCAAAGTTATTGCATGCCGAGAAAGCAGAAGAAGAACAGGCCATGTTGATGAGAATTGTGAAGGATATGGAGACTGGTGCTTGGAGAAATCGTGGAAAGGGCGCTGATGAAGACGGCCTTAACTACGATGACGAGGAAGATGAGCTTATCAGGCGCTATAGGCTCTACAAGCAACAGAAGAAGAGACAGATGCTAGAAGAGGATGCCACGTTGAAGCAGCTGGCCAAAGACAAGAAGTCACAAGCATTCTTCCAGTCCATTGCTGAGGATTCTCTGGACTCCAGACGTGAGATATTTGCACTGGATCCATCCGAAACTGAGAGTATGAGTGGTGATACAGACAATGAGGATCCGTTCGTGGACTCCAAGGCCAAGGACTTGCTCAAATCACCAGAAGAAGTTGTCAGAAAGTCTAAAAAGAAAACCATCACGCAAGCGTATGTCCAGAAGTCTCTCTCTTTCCTCAACGAACTTGATCCAGATGCCCCTGAAATCATTCACAACTACTTGGATGAAGATGATTCCTTTGAAGACCTCCACACCTTGAAACAGAACTCCATGATTAGTATGTCAGATAAGACACCCGTCAGGAGAAAAACTATTGTCATTGATGACAATACAAACTCCTCGCCTACAGATCTATTCAAGCTGCCGTCATACAAGAGATCATTCCAAGCAGTGGAGAAGACTACGGTCAGAAACACTGAGGTCACTTTCTCAACGTCCTCCAAATCTGTATCTGGAGCTGGGTCGTCCATCATGTCTCTTGGTAAGGGAAGATCAGCAACCAAGCTTGATATGACATCGCACAGAGTACTGAAAGCCCAAAAGGTGAAGAAGCAGGTGAGCACAGCGGGAGGTGTCCTGAAAAGGCTCGCAAGTGTTGAGAGTTCAGCATTCGAGTAATTCCTACGACTTGTATGTACAATTTCTAATCCAATGCTATAATTCAAGTAATCACGTAATATCAATTAACCACACCAATGTCGGTGGTGAGAGCATCCTTCAGTGCTGCATGGCTCACTCTACTTGCAACAACCATACTTTGGCTCATGGTGGAACTTTCACCGTGCTGGACGATTTTGGAGCCATGCGGTCCCATGGTCAAGGTGGAGAAACTTCCCCTGATCTGCTCCCCATTTGTGATGTTCCATGAGCGGCTTGTGGGCTTCTCTGGTGAGACAGTTTTGGTGTGATGTTTGTCTGCTTTCCCAATACTGGCGGTTTTAATCATAGACTCCGGGGCAAAACTTGAAACGAATCTTGGCCAAGCTGTGAATGCTGATGATAACGGCTCAGATGGAACCCTGGATGAGAAAGAGTGGTAAGTGGAGTCTGTGGTTTTGTGCTGATTCGTGTCCTCTTTACCTGATGTCAGCGCAATGCCCGTGGTTGGTTTCACAACAGCCGGTTTCGGTTTGAGGAAGGATATGAAGGAAGATGCAAGCACAGAGTCATCAGTCGTACTCGCAACTGTTGTCGTTTGCTTCTGTAGTTTGGGGTGCTCCTGCGATTCGGTAGACTCTGGCTTCTTGGAGAACCAGAATGAAAATGCACTGGTTTGAGAGGGTGGTAATGGTTCACAGGAGACACCCTTCTCACTCACTAGTCTTGAAAGTGCTTGTTTACTTGTTGTGACACCTCGAGAAGATAATATCGGATTACTGGTGCTTACCGTTGATATGGCGGCTGTTTGACCCACAGAAGGAGGTTGTGGTCTAGCTAATCTCTGCATCCAGTTGAGTCCATTCGGTTTGATGTCCCTACCAGGTTGTGTAGGAATTCTGGAGGTCATGACGGAAAATATACTGTCGCATGAATTTGACCTGTTCAGCTTATGTTCAAATGTTGGGAGATGGAAATGCTTATCTGTTTTCAACGACGCTTGCTGTGATGAACAATCAAAAGATGTTTCAAAGTGGTCATGTACGGTGGTATCAACTGTTGCAGACGATGTAACCGGGGGCAGGAGTACAGGCGATGCAAGAATGAGTCTAGCTCCTGTCTTAGTAGCCATATTTTCCTGGTCCTTTTCACGATAGGCTTTGGACGTTGATGTAAAGCCGTCGCTGCTCTGTTTCTGATTGAATCCACCGAATAGACGATCAATATTCGCAGAGTCAGGTGTGTTCAGGAACTGAGATTCCTTAACTCCCTCTCCTTTTGAGTCTTCTGACGCAACCGAATCTGGGGTCGTGCTGCGAACTTTCAGGCCTGTGTCGTAGGAGGTGAAGTGTCTTAGGTTGAACTTTGCCGGTATTGGGACTCCAAGAAGGTCTGTTGATACACTCAGCATACCTAATTCCTTCAACAAGACAGGGGATGAATTGCACCTGGTGTGTCTCTGTACATTGCTTCTTGTTCTCAGTGCCAACGGTGAAAGCTCTTTGTCGTCCTCAGCATGCGGTGGAGTTGTGGCATCGTCTTCGACTGGTGATGAATGGGAAAACAGCGTGTTGTCCATTGTAGTATCCGGAGTCGGCAGTACGTTCTCAGCTCTTTTGGGTGTGTTGACAGCGTTTCTCGTGAGGAGATTTAAGTTTAATGAATTTCTCTTAGACGTGCTAGCTTGTGACGACCGTGATGAGCAACGTAATGGCTTGAGATGGACACTCACATTAGTGTCGAATCTCTCCTGCAGTGTATTTGGTTGGTAGTGAAAGGTCTCTGGAGTGGAGGGAATGGACTTCTGTAACTTTACAGGATCATGATATATAGGCGTGATCGGCTTCCTCAATGGGGCTCTGCTTGAAAGTTGTTTATCCTGCATTGCCAAATCGTCGATTTTCTGGGATAGAAATTCGTACTCCAGACATAGATTCTCCAGGGTTGCAGAAGTTGTTCTCCAGTTGAGATCTTCATCCTTCCAGTTTTTCAGAGATGGCAGTCCTCTTCGCAGCCTCATTGCGTTCACCTGCTGCTCAGCTTCTAGCATATCTAGCTGCGACTCAAAGAACTCTGCTCTCATCATCAAGGCATTCAACTGCGCTAGGTAGTTCTGATACTGGCTGAGGTTCCGTGATAGAACGTCTATGCGGCTGTCCATTTGTGTGATGAGAGAAGCTGAGATTCTAAGGGAGTGCGTGAGTCGAATGTTCTCTTCAATCTTGACGAGAGTAGTGGATGATCTCTCCAAGATCTCGTCGGTGAGCTTGTTCAGCCCAGCTCTGTGGACGGTAACGTCTCGACAGGGCTCCATTGGTTAGAAATGGTCCAGAGTATCGTCAGAGTTCACTGTACCAAATATGGTAGCCGCCCGAGAGATTATGGTTCCGAAGCGAGTACTTGAGCTGAAAGCAAAACAAACTGTCTGCAGGGCGGGAGGGTGTGCGTAGCTTGACTTGAACCAGTAGAGCAAGCTTACCTCACAAACCTAAGGGAAAGTTGGATCACAGGGTTCTTAGTGAGTAAACGGCCGATTTAATCAGTTGAGATCAAACTCAAATAAGCACGGCGATTGTTTTGGCTGCCTAAAAACCGTCACTATGGCGATGAGGCCGATCGCGCAAAGTGTAAACAATGCATCCCAATCCGGGTGGTATGGGACACAGTATAACCCGTTCGGGACAAATTGAGATCTCGCTTACCACTAAAATTTGATAGCGTTCAGGCTTTCTATGTTGGCTTTTAAAACCATCATCAGTAAATCAAAGTGATGTCATCATAACTAGTATACAATCGTAGAAAAAGGAATCATCATATCCTCTGTTGAGAAGCTCATTTACGGGAAACTGGCTTCTTCCAGAAGTACTGCTTATGCGTCTTTCTGCAGTTTCTCAACCCGCTTGAACCCTTAATGGAGCTGACAAGCTGCACTCTTGATGAGTCTGTATCCTTGTCAACGTCGTAGTAATACTCTTCATCGAGGTATTTGCCAGCAGCATCCTTACCAGTTCTGTAAATTACGCCAATCCACTCAGTGGAAGCTAGGATAGCTCTCAACTGCTGGCGCGTTAGTGCTTGTGTTGAAGCACTGATAGTCTGAAGCTGCTTCAGTGGGGTCTGCGAAAGTCTGGAGAAAGCCAAGTGGTTACTCAAAACATTTTGAACTGTCTCGATGTCATCCACAGTTGATAAAACCTCCTTTAAGTTCAGGCTTTCAATTTTATGTCTTGGTTCCCTCTGTTCTCTCCGTGTAGGTTGATGTTGAACGATATCATGCTTCACATCAGCTCTCTTCTTCTGTGGTGAGTTTCCCGGTTCTGCCTTACGACGTCTAAATGCAGCCTTGTTTATCTCATTGTCAGTCTTAACTTGAAGTGCATTGTTTTGAGGCTGGTAGTCGTTAGATATGATCGACTTTAGTGGCTCATGTACGCGCTTGATTGACGACTCAGCCTCCGCAGATTCCACGTGACCAAGCTTTTCAACATTAACAGTTTCAACGACGCTAGGTTGATCAACAGTTACCGAGGACTTAAGGACTGGTGTGGCGCTTCTGGAGAGATGTTTTGAAGGCGCAACATCAACAGCCACAGTAGGTTTGTGAAGTGGAGTGTGAACTGCTGTGGTAGTTGGTGTCTTTTTGACAGCAATCTCGGAGAGCAATATTTGAGAGACAGGCTGGGTAGTGTTAGTTGCCGGCTGATCTTCGGACGCGTTGACGTCGGTGGTTGACGCGTTCTTCATTTGTTCGGTTGGCTCAATTGAGCTTAGTCTCTTCTTCAACACTGGCATCTCATCTTCGGTCTCTGACTCCTCGCTGGTGACATTGATAGAGATTGTTGCTCCCTTAATGTCAATGAACATCTGGTCGTTGAATGGCAGGGTCAGCTGTTCATCCTTGAGCAAAGTCAGCTCAGTAAAGATCTCATCGTCATCAGTGACATCGTTTTTAGACTTCTGGTTGAAGTTGAAAACACCAGACTCCTGCTCCACAATGAATCCGTAATACTCGATACCGAAATGAATAATAAGACCATTGTGACCTTTGCAGAGGACTGTGAGTTCGTTAGACTTGTTTTCATAATAAAGCTTGACGTGTTGTCTGGAGGCGAACTTTGATTTGAGGAAGTAATCGCAGCGAGAGGATCTTCCGATAGACACCTTCTCGTTAGGATACAACAGCACTCTCAGTGCTGGTTTGGTAGTAACAACGACAGCATCTTCCAGTGTAGTCTGCTTGGTTCCACTAGTTGGCGCATCGTTAGATCCGATTGAGTCGGATCTTGGTATTGGCGAGAAGACATGCTGTTGTCTGGCTGGGGAAGACGATCTTCCGGTAGATGACGATGGGTTTGGGGTTGGATATGCTTGTGTAGAATGCTTGATTGTCTTAGGTGCCTTATTGAACGGGGTGTTGATGACGAGCTTCTTTGGAGCGGTAGATGGACCAGAGGAGGAGCTGAAGGGGTCATCAATACGGTCGTGTTCGTGGAGCTCCAAAATAGGAGATGAAGGCGGGAAAGCACTCATTCGTGACGGGATTCTGTTTCTGTGATTCGTCTCGCTCTGTATATCTTGCGAGTAGTAGTGGTAGTAGTGGTAGTCGTCGTTGTTGTTGGTTGTTGTACTACAGAGAGGGTTCTGACTTACGCGCCAGCCCAACTCCACGACCACGCATCTCAATCCTGAAAAGCGCGTCTCTGTTTGTTTACATTTCGCTGCACCTTCGCGGTGAGAGCTGGCAATCGCGTCGACGCGTCTGGCCAATGAGCGAGACGAAGAGCGAAGCCAAACTACTATGAAGCGACTTCTTAGGTCTTGGATTGTAATGATGTTGGAATCACAATTACTACATGAGCATCTGGTGTGCCATTTTGCTTCTAGATGTTAGCAATAGATATCTGTGTACACAAATACGTTCTCAGAGCGGCGAGTGCCAAACTGTGGTACTTACAACAGATCCGCACATCCATTAGTAGAAGGGCTTTTTGTGGTGCATCACGTGCTTTTCATGAGGGCGCGAGGCTGCGCAAAAACCCGAACACCCGGGGCTGACGAGATTTTTAAGCGCGCGGATGGGGTGTGTCACCAACCAGGCATTTTCGTGCGCTCCGTAAAGACACCCCTACACCAGCGCTGCTCGCATAGGTCCGCGCTTTGGCAGTCTCCCGCGAATGCGTGCGCCTCCAGCGTGAGCGGTGGCCCTCTCACTGTGCTGTGTGGGCGCGGGCCGGGCCCTCGTTCGCTCTCCCTTCCACTGTGGGCGGTGGCTGTCGCTGTGTGTGGTGAAAAAAAACATCTTCAAGCTCCTACGATAGAGGCACAAACAGGCTTCAAGGGAAGGATTACCACAACATAAACAGACGCCATGAGTAGTACGTACGGCTCCATAAAGCTATTGAACTACGTGACAGAGGATATATGAAGAAACCACCCACCAAATCCAGCATCTCCAGCGACGAGTGACAGCACCTTGAACTGAAGACACTGAGACCGAAGAAGCACCGCACATCTGCCCTGAGAGCTCTCAACGACATATCACCAGGGGACACAGGTCACTCCCGTTCAACCCATCACCATGACTAGATCGATCTCGTTAATATGTCCTCAGCATGAACGATAACTCTGGAGGCAGTCGTCGTACTTCGCCACGGAAGAACCCATCGAGTGAAGATATCCAAAGAGGCAACATCGAAGCGGCAAAGCCGTAGAGCGAATGAGCTACACAATCAACAATACAATAAGTATTTCACATTATCAAAGTCGCCGTGCTTTCTTATTGCACAGTTTGCACATCTATTCATCTCAAAGCTGTTTCTTTATACCTCAACAAATTTCCTGTCACGCAGCTCAATACTTTCACCTTTTCAAGTCCAGAATACTAACAGTTTATAACTACAGAGGGTACCCCATCTTTCGGTAAGAGACACAACAAGTCCCACACTTTGTGTAACAGATGTGGTAGACGTTCTTTCCACATCCAGAAGAAGACCTGTTCTTCCTGTGGTTACCCAGCTGCTAAGATGAGATCCCACAACTGGGCTCAGAAGGCTATCAGAAGAAGAACTACTGGTACCGGTCGTATGCAGTACTTGAAGCACGTTGCTAGAAGAGCTAAGAACAACTTCCAGTCCGGTGTTGCTAAGTCCGCTTAAATCGTTTCTGTAATAAGATGATTCTTTGTTATGTTTGAAAAAGGACGAATACTTAATGCTTCTATGAATTTGAGGGCTGTAGCATGTTCTGGTTTTACAGGCTTATGCGATTATGTAGTCATTAGTCTATATTCAGTCCTCCATCATGAGATCATCGTTATCATCTTGTTGCCTCTCATCTGCAGGGTGCATAGAGATGTATAGTGTGTCGGCCTCATCCATTGTTGTACACTTCTCTAAAATATCTCTCGCCAACTCCACAACATCATCATCGTAAGCAAACTCAAGTCCATTGCTGTATCCGGTCTGGGCGTACACCAGTTCTTCTACTGTGACTTTGGACAAGTCGTTGATGTGACTGATCTGATTGGCACGCTCTTCTGCCCATCTGTTGAACAGTGGGGTTTTCTTATCACACTGACGAACTTTGGTTACGAAGGATGTCACCTCGTCACTGGTCTCTGAAAATGCAATACGAGCGAGAACTATGAGTAACTCGTGTGTTGTATCTTTCGATAAAGTCGGTGATGGCGCGCCTTCCTCCATGTTTGTCATTTCCCATATCAAATGGAGGACACGGATCATCGTTGATATGAGCTTGGACCGAAGGTGTGTCATACTGTCTCGGGGCGAGTTGAAGATCATCTCTTGCTGTTTACCTATACCGAAGATGAGGTGTTTGAGCACTGTCTGATCTGTGCTAAACAGATGGATGCCATTTGTAGTGGTGATAATGGATTTTTCAAACACGAACATGATTGACTCCTGAAGTGATATCAGTTGGCGCTGGTGTTGCACCTCCAATTGATATTTGTCTTTGGTTTCCAGAGGATGTATGACGTTGGGGTAACTTTTAAGCTTGCCTGTGCCCACCAGCTTTTGCACCTGTGCGTCATCAATTGTGTTCCCGTTTAGTTTGTTCAGTCCGTGGAACAACCAGTTTTGTGACCAGCCCTTGCCGTCGAATAGCAATTGCATCATGGATCCAACAACATCCTTCGTCAACAGTGGACAGTTCTCCTCACCATCAAATGCATTAAGTACACTACTAATAGTGTCAACAATGATCTCCATCACCAATAAATTAGACCCCGTGTTGTTCATTGCGAGCCGTACAAATTTGTAGAGGTCTCCGTTCTCGTTGAGTTCCTTCAATATGTTGTGCATGACTTTTGGATCCTCTGATGCATTCATCATCAACGCACACATCAGATCACACGAGTAAACCAAGACCAACTAGTCAACAAACTCGTACTGGATTGCAGTAATGCCAAACCTCTTGTGACGCTGAAGTGATTCACTGATCTCGTCATCTTGTGGTCTGAGGATATGACCCAATAGAAGCTGGATACTTTGACACATTCTCAAAAGCTCAAGCACAACATCCTTAGTAACGGCACTGGGTCTGAATATAATGGCGCAGTGAAGAAGAGCTAGGAGGTACGGAATGGGGAATCTCTGCGCAGTGTGATTAGAGTTGAAAAGCCTGTTGATGAGAAACGTCAGTGCTTTGGCAAACTTTGTGATAAACTCATCAAGTCTAGATGACTCACGTTGGCACACAAGGTACTGGAGAATGTGCGTTGACAACGGTGCTTTTGCGGGGATGTAGAAAGCGTCCAGTTGAAAGGCCTCATCAATGCAAATATTGGACAGCAGTGTCATGGTGGTAGTGGACTAGCCTGGTATCGTATGGTTCATCAAGCTGTCAATGAGATTGGCGCAGTCATCTGACTGCTTCGGAGGTAGTATACGGACAATTGGTGAAGGAATGGAATTGAGGGATGTAAGTGAACCCGTAGATGCTGCAGTGGGTGGTTGCTATTGCAACTGCACCGATGCTGGTGCTGGTGTTACAGGTTCTGGTGTGGTACTCCTTGACTCATGGCGTAAGTCTTCAGTTTCCTGTCTCTGGAAGTTGACATCACTGGCTCTTTTCCTTCTTTTGTGTGCGTTCAGGTTCCTTACCTCAACGGAAAGGAACTTCTTCTCATCTTCCAGTCTCTTGACGAGGCCCTCGAGCGCTTGAAGCTTTGATGCAGTTTCATTCTTTTCCTTGAGAGTCTATGTGACCAGGGACTCAACCTCACTTCGTTTGGCGTTCTCTAGTTCCTAAATTTTGGCTCTCAGCACTGCGATCTCTCCCTTTGCTGCTAATAGTTCACCGTGGGGCCGTTGTGTGCCCTGTGATGGGTGAAGTTGGTCTTTCGGCTTCAGAGTCAGTGCAATGAAATCGTCGTCATCATCACTAAAATCATCAGTGAATGACATCTCCCACGAAGCTACAGAATGATAACCTTCAAGTTACTGAAGTAGATTGATAATCGCCTTTCATTGAACTGTGTTTACCTTCGGTACGATACGAGAAGACCGGGTAACTCGCCTTCAATAGCCGGTCGCGAAATACTGGCGCTCTATGCCTGGAAAAAATTGATCCTACCTCATCTCCGTAGGGTGGGTATTGGTATCTATCTTTTAGAGGGTTTTGATTTGGTGTAGACGTTTCAAGACCTATCACATACAACACTCGCTTGATAAGATGTCTACAAGTGAAACCAAGAAGGAGAAGAAGGGTGTGCTCCCTGCTTCGCTCGTGCCAGAACAGCCAACCGCACCAAACTCAAGAGACAAAGATACACAGAGACTAATCGTTGTTTTGAGTGCAGCATGTCTCGAGACCCACAAGATCAGCTCCGGACACGGTGCCAACCAGGACAAATATGCCCTTCTCAACTGTGATGACCACCAGGGTCTTCTGAAGAAGATGGGTAGAGATATCAGTGAAGCCAGACCAGACATTACACATCAGTGTCTTCTTACATTACTCGATTCGCCAATCAACAAGGCTGGCAAGTTGCAAGTGTACATTCACACAGCACGTGGTGTTCTCGTAGAGGTGAACCCAAGTGTGCGTATCCCAAGAACGTTTAAGAGATTCTCCGGTTTGATGGTGCAGCTTTTGCACAAGCTCAGTATTAGATCTGTCAACTCCGAGGAGAAGCTGTTGAAGGTTATTAAGAACCCAATCACAGACCATTTGCCAACCAAGTGCAGAAAGGTTACACTCTCATTCGACGCTCCATTGGTGAGAGTACAGGACTACGTCCAGAAGTTGGATGATGACGAGAGTATCTGTGTGTTTGTTGGTGCTATGGCCAGAGGTAAGGACAACTTTGCCGATGAGTTTGTTGACGAGAAGTTGGGTCTCAGTGACTACCCACTCAGTGCCTCTGTCGCATGTTCCAAGTTCTGTCACGGATGTGAAGATGCTTGGGGTATCTACTGATCCACGGCTTGCTAAAGGCTCTATACCAATTTGCATGACCCTGTCTGGCGTGCCTGGACTAACGACATGACGTAACAGTCACCCAGCCAGAATAATAGAATATGTACATTATCTTGATGGAGTGCTTCTCTTGTAGCTCTAGTGATTCTCCCCTCGTTATCAAACACTCGTGCGACCCTGCCCCCACTAGTAAATCGGGTGGTGCCGGATGGATTTCACAACTGGCTTGACACAGCCATGTGACCACTGATGGCTGTTAGGGCCCAACAGGTCTTGTCCCCAGTGTGTAGTATACAGGAAGTTTAATCCGAAACAAGTGATCATCACTGGAAGAGAGAGCCCTTGGCCAAACCTGGCAGCTGATCTCAAACTCCGGGGCACCGGTTAGCTTCGTCCACTACCCCAGATTTTTCCACTCAACGACCCACCCGATCGTACGGGTCATGTAAACGTTTGCTCACGCCAGAACGGTGGCGCACCCCGGACTTTTCTCCGCCCTGCCAGAAGTATAAAGCCAGGTTCCTCTCCGCCCCCACACATTTCCGCAACCTCTACCCAGTCTCTTTAGCAGAGATTAATCTCATTCATCACTTATAAAACCAGGACAAGAAAAATGTGTCAGACTGCCATCTGTGGACTTTGCAGTATGTGTCGTTCACGCAGTAACACCGCTGATTGACGTACGACTAACGATACCCCAGACAAGAAAAGCTGGACCGGCTGTGGTCAGCACGTTCCTAGCGTCATGGACTCCACTGAGCCACAATTCTGGTGAGTAAATACTGGCTGTGATTTCTTCTCTCCTTGGAATTGCATACTAACGTCTGGAAAAGGTGCACCTGCAGACACAACCACCTCGACGAGGGAGTTGACGCCAAATACCCTCCAAAGGCAGGTACGGGCCGTACCAGCTTGTGACACGTCATCCACTGAGTCTCAGCCATGAGCCGTCTGAATACTCAACAATGCAACAACCTTTATGACACTGCTACATAATGTAGTATTGGCCAGGCCTCGCCGTTGTTCATAGCTGCTCGGGTTTAAGCTGTGGCACCCTTTCTAGCAGGACTGGATGGCAAAACACAGGTGTAATACGCAAAATATCGCCGTGACTATATAATCAATTAAATCAATGCTCCCTACAACTGTATTTTCTGGGTGGACGTCTCGAGGAAAGCGGTCTCATGTATCTGACAGTGCGACGCCTGCGCCATGTGGCTGCTCCGTTTCATCAGACGCACGATAACGGGCAAGAGCACGTCTCAGAAACCACCAAACAATCATGAAACACAAACAAGAATCGTCAGTTATTGGAACTGTTGTACCTGCTCTTATAACATGGAAAATACCTCCAGGATGTACCGTCCTCACTCGCCCATGTTGAAGTGGAGCATTCGCCAGCACAAGCATCCGAGGGTATGGAGCTCAAGCCTTATCTACAGTTAAGGGGCCGCCTTTCTCAGGTGTGGCTCAACAACAACACCATCGTTCTGATACTAATGGCTATCAGACTCGTTGTTTTTGCTAATTCAATTAAATCCTCCCTTAATACAGCGGAGTACTACACCCTGATGTCGTGTCCTTTCATTGACTCCATTGGCTCAAGTGCTGCGTCTCTCCCTCACTACCTATCCAAATCGGCTAACTACATGATTGAGAAGAGTGTTGATGAGATCAACGAAAGCACAGCTAAAGTCTTGAAACTTATGCTCACTGCGGCGCAGAATACGATCATATTTGCCCTTGAAATGGTGATTGGTACTTATGCTTGTGTCTTGGTCTCTGCTGTTGATGGTGCCGTTGACGTTGCCGCAAACACCACTGAATCAGTCATATCGTGGGTTAATGATACTCTGATTGACATTACTGATGATCTTGAGGATGACCTCGGCGATCTGTCAGCAGTCATCAATAAGATCATTGATGCTGCAGAAGGCGTCAAGGACTTTTTAGATGGTGAAGACGACAATGGCGACACAGACTCCTCTTTTGAAAAGGTCAACCTCACAGTATCAGCCTTAAAAGACTTACAGATTCCGAGCTCTATCAACACTAAGCTCGAAACATTGAGGAATAACACTCCCGACTTCTCCACTGTCAAAAGTAAGACCGAAAACTTGATTAGCGTTCCATTTGAGTACGTCAAGAGCCAAATTGTCAATACAACTATTGTGCCAAACGCAACATCACACGAACTCTACGTTCCCGCCCTCGAATCGTTACAGATATGCTCCCAAAATACTGATAAAATTGAGGAGTTTTATGACGATCTGGGAGATATAGTTCACAGAATAGTGACTATCATGATTGTTTTACTGGTGCTTGGGGCTCTTTTGGTCATCATTCCTGTTGTGTACAGTGAGTACAGCCGTTGGAGCAGACTTCAAAAAGTGCAATCTAGTTTGAGTGCTGATACTCAATACCCATTAGCACAAGACGCAATTTTGGTGTTTGAACAGACTTACAACCCTTACTCTACCAATGCTGCTCAGATGCTCTCCAAAATCGGCAGTGCATCAACATCGAGACGAGCTTCAATCCAGTGGTTTACGTCATACGTTCTCTCATCCCGTTCATCTTTGGTATTGGGGCTCTCCATAGCAGGCCTTCTCATTGTGTTGTTTCAGTATATTATCTTATTGGTACTTCAACGCGCCATTGAACACCACGATACACCATTTGATGGCATAAGTTCTGACATCAACCGTATAATTTCGGACTCGATATCGAACTGGACTCTATCAACAAACCTATACTTAAGTGATCAGGAAGCTAAGATGAATGATGAGCTATTCGGATGGATAAAGACAACCACTGATGCTGTTAACGACACTATATCATCTTTCGTTGATGATATGGATGAGGCCATTTCCATCTCCTTCAACGGGACGATCTTGTATGCCCCTGTGAAGACGATTGTTGGATGTGTCATTGAAGACAAGCTAATCAAGATTGAACAAGGGCTGACCTGGGTTCATGATGAAGCTAATATTTCATTACCTAGAGTATCCGATGAGTACATGTCAAGTTCATTGGTTGCTGAGTCAAAATCCAACCTACACAGTAACGGCACGGAACAGAAATCAGCGTTGACGAACAAAGCGGATGACTTGATGAGTGAGGCCAATGAGATGATGACAGGTGTACTGAAGATGACCATAAAGTCGTACCAAGCTGGCTTAAAAATTGAGTTATGGATCTCATTGGCATTACTTGGCGTCTGGCTATCACAAGTGATTGTTGGGGTTGTTTGTGCTTGCTATGGTCCCATTGATAAAGATACCGATGGTTCGGTGATGGGGCTTGATGAGAAGATATAGCAACGTGGCAAGTATCCTCACAGTGGGAATTTATTCGACTAGCTCACAATCAGCCGGCCAATACAGCTGACCACGGGGGAGAAGAAGATCTATGGCTACCCTTACAGAGACCCGTTTGGGGACGACTACAGAATGGAGGATGCTGAAATTTCCCAACCAGGCTACAGGGGGCCAAACTGGGCCAGTTCTGACACACTTGATGAGCACGTATCAACTATTCAAGGCCAACGCACAAGGCATCTAGCCTGAGTTACATGTGAATCGACTCAATCTCACCATTCAGTATACTAAAGTAGATTGTGTTCCTCTGGCACAAACGAAAACAGTCTTCCACCCCGGCCACCATCATAGCTCCGGAGTTACCCTACCGTTGCGTTTAACATAACTTCGCGAATTTTGGTTATGAGCCCCGGCGCCCTTTCAGCACCCCGTCGCGTGCGTGTCAGTTGATCACAGAGCTCATGAGCGTTTGCCACTGTGCAACCATCACATCCAGGCCCATTGAACTCAACTCGAATAACACCAAATGTCTGACAACGAGCAGGAGCAGAAGCCAAACATCGACGAGAAGCCAGATGTCAAGCCAGAGACCCACATTAACTTGAAGGTGTCGGACGGTACATCTGAGATTTTCTTCAAGATCAAAAGATCAACGCCATTGAAGAGACTCATGGAGGCCTTCGCCAAGAGACAGGGTAAGGCCCTCACATCGTTGAGATTCTTGTCCGAGGGTCAGAGAGTCAACGCTGACCACACCCCAGAGGACCTGGATCTGGAGGATGGTGATGTTATCGAGGCTCACCAGGAGCAGGTAAGTCAAAACGACGGGTTGCATTCGCTTCTCCACGCTACTATCGAGCAGTTATACTAACAAGGACAACTACAGATTGGTGGTTCATTTTGAATGAGATATATGAAGATAATGTAGTGGCTGAGCCACGGTTGCATGTTTGTACGATACGGGTTATATTGTTTCGAGGTAAATTTAATATGAGAGCGGCTTGTATTACTTGAATGGAAAGCGTAGCTACGAGCATACTGTTCTGTGATCGAAACCACACAGAGCACTCTGCTCCCACCAACACCACTGAATCCAAACATAGAGCACCAAGTGTAATATCGCCTCTGCTTAGTCAACACCGAGCTCACCACGACGCGACGCGTTCCTCCACTATTCCCTCTACAGATGGGAGATGAGCTCCCCCGCGGTGATTGGCTGGCCAGAGCCCTCAGCGACAGACCTTGCGCGAAAATTCCTACCCAGCCAAGTTTCGCGTTTGGGTTCGCGCTCGACTGACGCGTCGGAGATCTCTGAAAGGAGTTGGAATTTGCGGGCCTGTAAACACAGCGCGTCTTGTGCCTCAATAGTGCAGCAGCTTGTTACCCAATCGGGTTGTCTAATCTGTAAACTGGTGGAATCTGGTCTCTTTGGTGCGAAAATGTGCATCATCACGCTTCCTAGTGCGTGTTAACTATGAGCGATCGGCTATTTGGACCCAGACGCGTCCTGCAACAAATAGTAATCAGGACATGTACCACCCCCTTCCAAATTACAGACATGTGTGGCATTGGGCAGGCTCATTCATACACGAGTGCTAAAATTTCACGTAGCACCATCGCGTTCTACTCTTCTACACCCACACCATCTGGACGACTTTTCACACACTACCAACTACCGTCGCTCTCTATCACACCTTCAACGTACACTAACCACATCTGTCTCTTTGAATTGACGATCACAGCCATCAATTCATCGACACTTTTCTCCTCATCGACCCCATTCAACAGGTGACGCGTATTACATCCACCACAACACAATGTCATACCACTCAAGACAACCCTCAGTGGCGTCCTCGCTTCTGTCATCCTCTACTTTCAACAACACATCCCAGATCAACAAGATCGGTCCGTGGAGACTCGGTAAGACTTTGGGCACTGGGTCCACAGGCCGTGTCCTCCTCGCTGAACACATGTCCACAGGCCAGAGGGCTGCCGTTAAGGTTGTCTCCAAGTCTGTGCTCAGTACCATGGAGCAGAACGACGACAAGGGACGCGATGCTGCTGGTTTGGCTTACGGTATTGAAAGAGAGATTATCATCATGAAGCTGCTCAACCACCCAAACGTTCTCAGACTCTACGATGTCTGGGAGACCTCTAAGTCTCTGTACTTGATTCTCGAATACGTTGAAGGCGGTGAGCTCTTCGATTTGCTAGTGGAGAGAGGCCCATTACCAGAACACGAAGCCGTACGTTACTTCAGACAGATCATGATGGGTGCCTCCTACTGCCACGCCTTGGGTATCTGTCATAGAGACCTCAAGCCAGAAAATTTGCTGCTCGACCATGATCTGAATGTCAAACTTGCAGACTTTGGTATGGCTGCCTTGGAGAACAACGACAGAATGCTTGAGACTTCATGTGGCTCTCCGCACTATGCTGCTCCAGAAATCGTCTCAGGTAAGCTCTACCATGGCTTTGAGAGTGATGTCTGGTCATGTGGTGTCATCTTGTTCGCTCTATTGACTGGAAGACTTCCATTCGATGATGAGAACATCAGAAACTTGCTTCTCAAGGTTCAAGCTGGTTCATTCGAGATGCCAACAGATATTTCCACAGAGGCTCAAGATTTGATCGCTAAGATGCTCACAGTGGACCCTGATCAGAGAATCAAAACACACGATGTTTTGTCTCACCCACTGCTTCTTAAGTACCCAATTTCAGCCATCGACCAGCAGACTATGAGCGAGCTGCCAAACCCAAACACATATCTCAGTCAAATCAAGTCCAAGGCTGATGTTGATGAATCTATCTTGCAGAACCTGGTCATTCTTTGGCACGGTAGAGACAAGGAGGACATCATCGAGAGTTTGTTGAAGAAGGAGTCCACCACAGAGAAGATATTCTACTTCCTCCTGCTCCGTTACAGACACAACCAATCTAACTCCTCTTTGATCAGATCGTTGTCGATTGCCAAGTCTGTGAACAAGCAGATCCCATCCTCAACCTCAACATCATCTAGTGGTACACAGTACACCCCAAGAAAGTCCAATAGACGCTCTGTCATCTCTGTGTCATCTGCCCACAGAAAGTCTGTGTCGTTCAACAACAAGCGCAAGTCATTAACTGAGTATTCTCCACAGAAGTCTGTTTCGCCACAGAAACAGCCACCTGTTCCAAGACATGTTTATGAAGCTGTTGCTGCTCAAGCCCAGGCCCAGGCACAATCTCAACTTGAAACATCCAACATTCCAACATCAAGTACCTCGACCACCCAGCAAGTTATGGCACAGACTCCATCTCGTCAGTCTTTCAGAAATTCGATGATGGGAACTAAAAGAAGAAGTGTCAGAAGTTCCATGATGAAGAGAAACTCCATCACCTCAAAGCTGATCGCCGTGTACGCCAAGTTGGCTGATGATAACGACTGGGTCTATATCGATCGTGAGGCCAAGAGAACATCTTCTGATTTCGCCACTCTCTGTGATGAGATCTTCGAGCATGAAAAGTATGAGAAGATTAGACAAGAGGAGGCCAGAAAGAAGGCTGAGTTGGAGGCCAAGTTGGAGGCTGAGAGACAAGAGAAGTTGCGCAAGGAGAGAGAGTTGAGAGAGGAGAAGAAGAGACAAGAGGCTGAGAGAAAGAGATTAGAGCAAGAAAGAGAAGAAGAGAAAGCTAAGTTGGCTGCTGCTTCTGTCGCTGCTGCTCAGGAGGAAGAGGATGCTAGATTGGAGGCTGAGCCAAGAATCTCCTCATCCAAGACTCGTTCCGTCTCAGGACCTGGTGCCACAGGTGGCAACAGAGACTCTGCTCTCTTGGACTCCGATGAGATTGCTAAGATCCAAAAGAGAGTATCAACGAATCCTTTCGCTACCAGACCAAAGTCTCGTCTCGATCCAGGTTTGAACTTCAACGCTGAGGACTGGGCTCCAACAAGTATGATGTACGAGGATGATGACAACGTTACACAAGCTATCAGAAGATCCAGATTCCTCGGTTCCAAGTTCGACTTAGCCATCAAACGTGCCTCCACTCAAAAGAAGAAGCAGGATCTACTCTCCAGCTACAACACTGAAGACACCACTGTGAATAGAACTACCTCAACTCGTCGCAGATCTTCTCACAAGTCTATCGTGAACGTCGATGCTGACATCAATGAGGTTCCTTTGGAGCACGAAACCCCTTATGACGGCCCAAAGACCATTGCTGAAGTGAAGATCCCACAAGTGACAAGAAAGTCAAGAATGTTCACTGCCTCTAACAAGAGACTGTCAGTATTGTCCATGTACTCTACCAGAGAGTCATTTGCTGACTTGGCCTCCAAGTTGAAGGAACTCAACGAGAGAGAGGAATCTGACGTGAGTAAGGACAGCGGTAAGGATGTTTCTGATATCCAAGAAGAAGATACACCAGAGACCACAACCACTTCTTACTCCAAGAGCTCAGGTTTGAGATTGTCATACGCTGATAGATTGACGGCATTGCAACAGGAAGAAGGTGATGAGGATGTTGTTGTTGCCGTTGAAGAGGTAAAGACTGGTGAGAAGAAAACACTAAAACTCCCAGCTTTGCCAGATTCTTATGGCCCAGTCGCATCAACAACACAAAAGAAGAAGCCACAGTTCACCGTTCATGAGGATGTGGTTGCTCCTAAGCCTTTGCCAAAGACCAGACAGAACAATGCCCAGCGTGATGAGCGTGGCTCTGTCTCAACAACTAAGGTCACACCAACAGTTGCTGAGAAGAAGGCTGTTCTTGCTGATGTCACAGCAGCTCAGAACAATAAACGTTCTGGAAGTGGCGGTTCCTTCTTCAGAAAATGGTCCAAGGGAAAGACTGCTATGGCCGAACTTGAGAACTCCAAGACTGCTAAGCACGAGCCAAACGCATTCATGAGAATCTTCAGCAGTTCCAAACCAGCCACCAAGACTCTGAATACAGTTTACGTCCCACAGGAGATGTTCGTCACTATGAAGAGACTTTTATCTGGCTGGAGCGATTACGGTTTGAGAAACATTGATGCTAACGAGAACAACATGGTCATCACTGGTGAGATCTCCAAGAACAACATCATTGGTCTGAACAAGGCCAAGTTTAGAGTTGTAGTTGGTACTTATGGTAAGAAGGGATCTAGTTTGGTCTTCGAGAAGACTAAAGGTTCTACCAAGTCCTTCAACGCTCTTGTTGGTGAGATTGAGCGTATCTTGAGCAGAGAAAATGTTCTTGCTTTTGCTATGTGATTGATCCCAGGATTGATGCCCCTCTGATGACCTTAAGACCTTGCGTGCTCTGCTATTTTGCCTTTCTGGAGTTTGACTTGTATTTTTCTGCTTTACTGCTAATGAACAGCTGGAATGTCGCTGTGACGTGCCCCAGTTGTTTCAGATTTTGATTTGTACCATATGATGTCGCTTGACGAAGATGTCTGTCTTGTGACCTGTATATTTAATAGACTTTCGCTTGATTTGTAACTAATGGTAGACTCAGGATTGTGGTTTAATATGTACACAACTAACCGATTTGGTTATGATTGGTGACACATATTACGTCACCGATCTCGATTCCATTGTGAATGCTCCGGCCGCGGCACCTGCTGCGAGCTCCGGTGACCTGGACCCCCGGTTCCGGGATTGACGAGCCTGTAATATGGCACACCAGCAGCCATGGACGAGAAAGCCTAGAGACTGCATATGGAATATAGCATATTGATCGAAGCACGAGACAAACGTACTAAGGAGTGCTATATGCCATTGGGGGTTCCAGTCCCCCAATACAAAGACAGGCTCCTGTCCCACAACTTATTGGATCTTGATCTCCGCGCTTTATGACCGGGGTCCTTCGTGGGTTCCCCTCATTCCATTGGCTCGAAGGCAGCGCACCCCCACAAAATGTTGCCCTAACCGGGTGATCGTTCGGTGTTTCTGCACAAGCGTCGAGGAAATTCGCGTGCCCCAGGTTTTTGCAGAAGTTTTGGACAAACATCTTACGAGATTGCACCCTTTCAAGTACTCAAGCAAAGCATTCAAGAAAGCCGACGCACAGACTTCGCCTTAGGCTGTTAGACCGATTACTTCAAGCCACTCAGACACCTCAAGTGATCATCACCACGGCTCCTAACCTCCAAAGACACAACAACTACACTGCCACTGGAAGTCTCGCCACCTCTCTTACACAAAACATATTAATAGTCATCGGCCTGTGCACACTGCGGATAAAGCTACAGCTCTACATCAACCAGCGCGCAGTAATTTATCCCGGAGCATTGCCCACATAGCTCGACTTGTACACCGACTCACGCTTCATATTCCATTGGCCAAATCATCTCCATATTTGGTACCAGATCACCAAGCCACCCATCCCCGCAGTTTGGTCCACTCACCGTAGGCACCGCTCACAAAGCCACAATCCTTCGAACTGAATGAATCCCAACTACAACATCTGGAACCAGCAGTCACAGTTCCCTCAACAGCAGCCACCGGAGCTCCCTCCAACGCACCATCAAGAGCAGCATGCACCCCCACTGGAACAGGCATTGTCCCCGGATGCGCTTATATCGCGTCTTAATGGGCTCTCTTCTTCTCCGAAGTACGCTCAGTTCCTTGACGCTGTGGACTCCCCAGCTGTGACACACTCGTACGAGATACCTGAGCAGAGGTCCTCTGTCGCAGATTACGCCTTCCATCTGCCACTCGAGTTACAGGGTGGTGTGTCTTCGATCAACTCGAGAAGACCGTCATTTGCAGCTGAGGCATCATACACGCATGCACACCAGCAGCCACTTCAGCAAAATGCGTTAACGCAACCGGTCCAGTTTACCCAGGAGATGTTTGGTCACAACCTCCAGCAGAACTTTCTCTCAAGACGGCCATCTATCCAGATCAACACCAACTACACAGCAGAGACACTTCCCCGTCCACAGACTCACCACAGTGGACAGCCCAATAGAGTTCCTTACAACTACGGAGCACCCCTATAGCCATCAATGAGTGCAGGCAGTACTGTCGAACTGGACAACGGCTTGCTTCTCCAGGGAAGCTACATCACATCCTCGCCACTTCTCCAGCAGGCCTTTGCTAGGGCAAGAGGGTACTTTGCTGTTGATAGCGCACGCCGTCTTTACGATAGTATCCGTCATCAGTCGGTGTCTGATCCCTTCTTGCAGCAAATCATCATTCAACTTAAGAAGCTCAACAACATGTTCAGCTTGATTAAGCCTTTGGTTCTCGTTCTAACCAAGTCCGGTAAGTTTGAGATTTTGTCAACCCCGGTTAACTCCAACATCAGTCTCCAGCCTAATGATGTTGCCATCGTTGATGGCGATAGAGGTAAGGATATGGTATACGTTTTGGATCCGTGCATTACGCTCGATGCTGCCATCTTGGTGAACTACCTAAAGAAGAGACAGCACTCCAAGTCGATCTCATACGGCAATTATTCTCAAAACAGTGGCATCAGTAACACTGTCGCAGATCTCGTAAGAGGCCAGGGCATATTAGATGACGACACACAATTCCAAATTCCTACCAAGCAAGTCTTACGGTTTGCTACATTCCAAGAAGTTGGTAATCTACTGTTCAAGTTGACTGAGGAGATCAAAGCCTTGAAGACGTCTTTGTTGAAGATCTCAAATCAACAGATGTTGAATGGTAAGTTGACCATATTGAGTTCAGAATACCAATTTGATCAGAAAAAGTTGACATTCTTTTACCACTCAGACCAAAGACTGGATTTCAGAAATTTGATCAAGGAGCTTTTCAAAATCTACAAAACAAGAATCTGGCTTTGTGCAGTTCCAAACCCAGTGGGGCCAGTGAGCATTGAGCTCAATAGCGATGCAGGTCTTGACAATCTGTCTGTTGACGATTTCCATGTGAGAAACTTCGCTGTTACGTTGGCTGAGCTGATGAACTCTCGTTGACTTGTGTTTCATTTATAGATGATAGATATGAAATCATAAATCTCAAGTTGTTACTTTCAAGCTTCTAAAGTGTTGTACATAGGCAGTGAAGGCTCTGAATCCTGGAGATAAACAGGTTCCTTGCCCGTAAACATCTTCTTCCAGATCAAATGAGCCATTCCAACTCCAAGCATTCCACCCATCAAGATGTCTCCAAAATGGTGTCTATAATCCTGTGTGCGACTCAGTGCAACCCACACGGCAATCCAGTCAGGAAAAGTGCATGCGATAAGTTTCCAAATGTGGAACTGAGGAGCGAATACGTCGTGTTGGACAAAAAGCCATATTGTCATGAAGTGTAAGCCGGCAAAAGAAAGCGAAGAGTGGCCCGATGGTGTTGATCTCAAACCTTCCAAGATGATGGATTCGACTCCAGTGCAGATATCAATGGTGTACGTCGTTTTTCCCTCCACAAGAAGGTTTGGATCAAGCTGACAACGGTCAAGGAAGTCTGGTCTTGGTCTTGAAATCCAGTTCTTGACAATTACGGTAATAAATCCAGTAATTGTGATACTGAGGACGAGCCCGAGGCAGGACATGTGAGCGAAATGGAACTCCTTATGTGTGAGTCTGTTTAGGTTGAACTTGATGCGTGCGAGGAAGTGAGCAGCTAGTACCACGCCTGGTACACAAAGAGCAATAAGTATACATTGCCAGTCGTTTACTTGCTCGTGCAAGGAGAAAGGATGCTGAATTGATGGGTCAAGGATATTGAACTCTCTCAGAAAGGGCTTAGTACGAATGCCCACCGTAAAGACGTAAATCTGGGCAAGGAAACAGATGACCCAGTCGCTACCGTATCGCGTGATGTATCTGATTGGAACCATATTGAGCTTGAGCCTCATGAATCGTTCGTTTAACTGAAAAAAAAAGAGCACTGTACAGAAAACTATCTTCTCCATCATTTGTTTACAGGTGGATATGTGGCCACCTCGGAAAATTCCGGGGTCTCTACAGCGGTCACCCTACCGAGGATCAAGCTCGCATGGATAGCTCTACAACCAATCCTGATTACCAAGGATAAATGCGAAAGTAATTCATGATGATTTGTATGTATGTACATATGCAACAACTTTCACTTCCTGCTCTTTTTTGGCGTCGTACTTGGTGTTGACACGTCATTGATTTGTACTTGGTTAACCAGTTCACTCGCCTTGATGAAGTCTCCGCTAGCCCTAGCGTCACTGATGGAAAGTCCGCTGAGCTTCTTCGTTATTGGTCGAATACCGGTCTCGGAAGACGTGTATGAGGTTCCTGTTGGCTCTTCAAGAAGCTCTTCGTCGAGATCTTCCTCATCGACAAAGTCACCATTGCCATCCAGCTCATCTGCTTCGTCGTCATACACATCATCTACGTGATCTTCCTAATCGGATCCAGCTGTGAGATCGTCCTCATCATCCTCATCTTCTTCGGTGTCGCCCTCATCAAACTCGTCATCCTCGTCGTCGTAATAGTCGTCATCCTCATCTCGGTCCTCTTCGCCTTCGTCATTGTAGTCCACGTCCTCCTCTTCATTGTAATCTTTTTCAAGGTCATCGTTGATCGTGAGGTTATGGCCATATTCATTCATTGGGTTCTTGGCACTTGAGTCCAGTTCATCGTCACTCAAATCGCTCAACTCCGGAAGTGGCTCTCTCCAATAGTTGACATCTGTGAAGTTCTCGTCGTGTACCACTGCTCCCTTAACACTTGGGAAGAAGTGGTCGACAAGTTCATTTATGTTCACATAGGAACTCTTATATCCTGCAAGCTCGAGCAGCTCCATATGTACGTCACCTTCTGGGTTGATTGTGAATATTCTGGAACTCGGAATCCCCACAGATCTGTAACTGAGTGCGTCTGTGATCCTGTTACCAAAACCTGCATAAAATGGAGTCTCGTGGTCTCCATAAAGCTTTTTCAAGTCACCCAGGCATGCCATCTTAAATACTTCCGGCTTCTTCAAAATCACTTCTCTTCTCAAGGCGGCCATCGTTCTATCTGGAGACAATATCACTGGTCCATTAGGGATTTTCATACCCTCCTGATCAATCCCTCTGAGGTAGCTCCGCGTGGAGTCAGCCTGCCCGACAGATCTTGCAGTCAGGTACATGATGTTATAGCCGTTTGCCTTGATGTCGGTGAAGAGCTGTGCGACACCCTCATGAGTCCAATCACGACCTAACATCGTCAACACATGTCCCAACGCATCTGACTTGGTGATTGTACCGTCGATATCTGAAATGACAATAGGCACATCTTTCTTCCACAAAAACAACTTTGAATTAATGAGTGCTTTGCCCTTATCAACACTGAAGCAGATATCGTTCTCCCCTTGTTTCAAGTCTAGACACTTGAGTTGATCCGAAGTGAGTCTAAGAGTCTTAACGTAGTTCGATGAAGATATCAATGACGACGTAGTTGCTGCGCTGTTTTGGTCATCGAGGGATGGTGACTGTGAGCCCATAACTGAAGAGTCCTGACTCATAGGAGATCCAGGCGACATAAGATCTTCTGTGGAGAAGATTTTGATGTTGCCCGTCTCTGCGTCCTCTTTAATGTATCCCGAAACGTCGATATCCTCTCCAAACTCCTCTGTCAAAAGTTGTTTCACTAATTCCTCGGCGTCGTGAGTGTTTTGGTCGTTAGACTTGTATCCATTCATGTCCAGAAGCAGGTCTCCATTGTTATCGATTTTTGTAGGTATGTTGATCTTGGTGAGTCTTCTGGACAGATTCTGAAACTTCTCCTACGTCATTTCTGTGGGAGATGTCCCCAGTGACGCGTTCGATGCGGAACGAGGTTTGCCTGCCAGCTCAGGTGTTGACTTCATTGCTGCTGGTATCTCCACCGGTGATGATACACTGTTGCTGAGTCGCAAGTCAGGTGTTGAATGTGAGAGCTCCAGTAGTTCAGGTTCCTGAAGTAACTTGCCTGAGGACCCAAGCTTCCCCGGCGAAGAGGGAGGTGATGACTCTGGTGAGCTCATTGCTGAGAGGACTGGAGAAGTGATCATGTCATTGGGGACGTCAACGTCCTTGGACGCTTCAAAGACGAAAAAGGCCTCGCCACCGTCACCCAGCTTCATGGGTAGATTGGTCAGTTTCCCATTGATGATGAAGTCTACTTTCTTTTGCGATGGCCTGAGTAGTTGGAACTTGCCGAAACGGACGTGGAACGGTGAGCATTGCAACTCTCCGTCCTCATTCTCCACGACAATGACATCAATGGCTCCAGACAGCGTTGCTGGATTGATGGAGTTCCATGTTTGAGACACCGAACTGAATGCTCGCCCGACGTACTGCATTTGTTGTAGTAACCCCTGAGTGCGAGTCTGTGTGAGAAAGTTTTAACTGGCTGTAGGCTACTCAATTGCTCTATTTGAACTGCTTCAAACGAGTGGCGTATGGTATATTTCGTGCCGTGCTACTCGTCCTGGGTTCTGGGCTATCACATGAGCTTCATGGTGTATGGGTGTTTGGGCCCACCCGTACAACATCCAAACACCTTTTGAGCTGATAGATCGGTTATGATAGAGGAGCTCCCTTTTTCTCTGTATTAATACAGTGATAATTATGAGAAAACTGGTAGTGCAAGAGCTCTTGATATCAGATTATGGTCGAATGAATTGACAAAAGCAGCAGAGGGCGTGCGCTGGATTATTAACCTAGCTCAAAAGGTAACAACTCGGTAGTGCAGGTCTCTTTTCTTGATAAATCAATTGACAAGCCATCAAAAACCTATAAAATGTAGTCGATGAATATACAATAGTTGATATTATTCAAACTATTCTTCAAATGCGATCCATGACTGATTCAACGAGAATACCAGTAGCGTTCTCCAAAGCTGTATCAGTAACCAAACACTAGCTATACACAGTCATGCTGCTTTGCTAACCAATCGCAGACGTCCAGTTGCAAGGGCCGTTGGCTCTATGTATGTTTTGCACTACTCATGAGAACTGCGCATATAACTAATACCAGATGTATATCACCAAAGCTATCAAATTCATTGAATCGAGCATCACGCTGAAGATACGACTACTATCAATTAGTGACCATGTGATCCATCTGATGACAGCCATTTTCAAACTTCTCTCTTGATATTCAAGGCATCTGTACATGGCCACGATAACCTGGTAAAGTAATTGAGATGCTGCAGCACAACGAAGTAATTGAGGATGTTGGTGTAGTCGAACTCGAATGCTGATTTAACTTGGTTGTTAGATGGCCCATTATACTCAACCTCATCTGCAGTTTGAACCAGCGTCGAAGTTGTCAGCTCAAACTGGAGCCCAGAATGTGTGTAATCACCTGGTGGAAGTCTGGGGACAATATCTGAGGCTTCGTACACTCTTGTATAAGTACCATAATCGAGTACTTCGCCAGAGGCAGCAGCAGCATCCTTGGAGGATGTTTCGAACTGTGCATCAATGAACGCATTAAGCTCCGGGTTACCTGCCATGAGTGAGGCATAAGTGACAAGTAACGGGTTGTAGCCTTTTAACTTGAAATCAAGCCCAGCAAGAAGGGCATAACCACCGCCTAAAGAATGTCCGGAGATACTCAAGTTGTAGCCTTGGTCCAGATATGGCTTCGAAGCAGTGTAGACACGCTCCATGAACTGAGTATAAGCGATGTAAAGTCCGCAATGAACCTTACAGTTGACGCAAGCATTGGAATCACCGTTGTAATTGAGCACTTGGTTGACCTCATCAGGATTGGAGGAGTTGCACGTGGCCAACTTGTCAGCAGTTAGAGTGGAGTCAATGAATGGAACATAGTCACACTATTCGAAAGTCAGGTCGGTGATCCAGTCACCAGGGGACAAAGAGCCACGAAATACAGCAAACACCTCGCTATTAGAGGCATCCACTGCAACGTAAGCAGATCCGGAGATCTCCAGCTCTGCGAGATTTGGACGAATGACATCAACGAGCTGGACCTGGGGACGATCTCTGCAGAATGAAATGAGGGGACACTCACCGGCCAGATCACCTTCGTCAAAAGTCAAGTCAGCTGTACAGTAAGAAACCTTTGCCCACTGGGAATACTGGGTAAGCTGTTCGTACTGAGCATCCGAGATTGTGGCCAAGCCTCGAGCGATGAGCCCAGCGATGGAGATCAATGGTATAGTGCGCATGGGTGTGCGATTGGGGATAGTGATTCATAACAGAACCTCACTGACCGTTGGGGTGTTTTGAGAGTTTATATAGGCCGTTTGCAGGTTTTACAGTGAACACCCGAATGGCTATGGGTGCCTAATTTTCCCAACCCCTCCAGTCCAACAGATCCTTCATATGAACCAAAAGCACGTCACACGCGGGTACCTTAGAGCGATCCTGTGAATAACCTAAGGGGAAAGTAATATTTGATCGCAAAGTAGCTCTACAACTGTATCTAGTGCCATTGTATGCTCACTGGAAACAGTCAAACATGAGAATAACATTGCTCTTTCGCAGTGAGATCCATACAGAATATGCCGATCGTTGGCCCAACACCCCGCACTTTATCCTGTGTACAGAGGTTTAAACGAGCATCTGCAGCTTTCATCCTGAACAGCAGCTGTTGAACAGCACTTGACCATGACGTTAAGGATCAGAAGACGGCAGAACTCCGGCAAGGGGTTTTAGGCGTTGGCCCCCATCGACTAAAGTGCGTAGACTCTAAAACTGGTGGTTTAGATCATATCTCAGTCACCGACAACGGACATGGATAACACCCCGGTTACTTCGACAATTATCAGTAGTCTTCCTTTGAAAATGCGACATCTTGGAATAGGGAACGAGTTGAAGCGACGAAAATCTTTGAGGTGATCGACAGGGATAGCTGGATGGCTTGCTGTTGTGAATCACTTTGATTGCTGAGCTGAAAGTGACTGGCATCTACATAGCCACATACTACTAATAGGAGGCGTAGAAACCTCAGATCTGGAATAAAATCATGATGTGAACATCAATTTAATGCATTCAACGGCATCTTCAGCGAATGACGAAGTCACCAGTGCGCGTGATGTACTTAACACCTTTATATGGCTTCTTATCCCCCATACCAGCAACAACCTTCAACGAGTCAATGGAGATACCACTCGGTAAGGCACCCTTAAGCTGATAGGACAACCCAATTTGTCTGGGGTAGTAGACACGTGAGGTGGTTTCGCTATCCTCATCCTGGTCCTCATCCTCCTTGTCTTCCACAATACCACGCAAAACAGCGTTCACACCGAGTTTCTGGCCTGGTTCAAAGATCCATTCACACTTTCCCTGCTTGGAGTTTTGGGCATCTCCATGACTCAATCTCAATATCTTCACAGTCTGTCCCACTTCGGTCATTATCTCGATAGCAAGCTTATCAACTTTGGAGACGCCATTGTGCAATGCGATAGAAACCTGAATCTCAAATTCGTTGCCCTTAACTCCAAGCCCTTGTTTGTACTCCGGGGTAACCAGACCCATGTGTCTTTGTGCACGTTGTGTGGAGAGCGTGTCGAGTTCGATAACATAGTTCATCAACGCACTTTTGCCATCGGGTGGAATAAACGATAGTGTGCCTTCTTTGGCACTCCACTTGTCAGTGCGGACGCATCGGTGAAATGCTGGCAGTGGAATGGTGTGACCATGTAGCGACAAGTTCAACAGAACATCAGGAACACCAGAGAGATGGGACGTGAAGTCCACTTGTCCCTCGATGGTAGCGAGAATGTTGTGAAGTTTCCCGGAAGGCATGGCAGACCTCTTCTTGGACTTGTGACATTGGTGTAGTGACATGATGACATTGAGTGTTTCGGTGATGTCAACAAGGCACTCATTCTCCACATACTTGACATTGGGCTTGCGCCATGGGACACGCTCTTGGCTCAAATCATCCGATGAAAAGGAGCCTCCATTATTGTTGTGGCTACCAATGGCGGAGGTTATAGAGCTGAGTGTTGATGGACCGCCATTCACGTAGTTCTTGGCAAGCCTGTTGGTGGTGGAAATTATACTCGATGCCAATGATTTTTTGTATGGTACAAGCTGTCTCAATGTGTTGAGATCGGTGATGTACGGTAATCCACCCTGGACAAACTCCTGCATCAAGTTCACCAATGTGTCGTAGTGTCCCTCAATTTTGAGTGGGTTCAAAGGAGCGCCAAAATAGTCAACCAGTGTAGCAAGCAAATGATTGAGGAACACAAAGATCATGTTTGGGTTTGCGGGACTCGGGCTTGAGGTGGACTTCGTCTGTTGCTGAGATTCAATGTCATTCTCATCGACACCACCATCTTCATCATCTCGGAAAGCCTGATAGCCAGCGTCATCGTTAACACCTTCGTCTTCGCTTTCACCGTGTATCGTCTTCAACTGGATCGACTCCTCGTGCTGAAGCTGTTGCTTGACATATGCGTACGCCACCACGCGTCCTTGGGCGAGCTTGTAAAGGGAATGGGTGCGAGAGATTTCGATAATGGCATCGTTGTTGCGTGACGCTGTTCCGTTGATTGTGGTGAGGACATTCTTCAGGGATGGGGCAGATGCACTGGTTGGATATTCAAAGATCAAGGTATCTCGATCGTCAGCAAGGTAAACGCCCTCAATCGTGGCCATTGGTGGGACTCTGGGAGTAGGGCTATGCGGTATTTGGTGGGAGTATGTAGGAGCTTAGAAAGACAAAGTTTGCCAGTCTCTGACTTATTATTTACGTTATACCCAATTGACAGTTGTGCGTACTTCAGGTAAGCGATAGCCAACAATTCGTCCAAGAGTCCCTGATTGAGCTGAGCTTCTAATTGGGTTGTATCGCCGTGATCGGGGCGTCGGTGAAACTGGTGACATCAGAGCGTAAAAGTGAGCACGCCAGTTAAGGGGCATTCGGCGTAACTACCAGCATGGGCGGAGTTATGCTAAGCTACATGACATTCAGATAAGCCATAAAGGTTTCTAACGCTTAGAACGTTCGGTAACGTAATTAGTAGTACAACGGATGTGAGGATCTGAAACATGTTCCAACGGTGAAATATTTGAACCTTGTGATGACAATCTCCACGGCGGTGTAAGTTATCCCCGGCGCAATACATGAACAAAACTTAGAACGAAATACAGCGTACAATTTATGGTGGTATAGTATAGGCTCATCTCCAGAGGCCAATGAATGGAATAGATCACATGATTAAGGTGACTCCGATATTCAGTTTGAACTTGTCATTTGTGAGGGTCCAGATGAGACGGAACTCCGGTAGTACACTGCAGCAACACGCATATAACACACACTGGAAGTCTGCAGAGCCAACGGGATTCCGAACTTGAAGGCGGTATTACAAATTATTTATTTGAATGCTTATAAAATGTCGAGATGCTGGGTGACTTATATAAACTCGTCATGGAACGTTCAGAGGTCAACCAAGTTTCTCATCCTCGAGATGTGATTCAATCTTGAACCACCGGCGATGACTTATTCTCCCATGAAAGCTGGACAATTGTTCCGCGGGACACTGTTAGGGCATTTCATTCAGTCACATACGCAGAGACAAGCACATTCACCATCTAGCTCACAAAGCTCATGGGATAACTCTGGATTTGCAGAAAGTAAATCAGCCAAATTGGTTACATTCAATGGGCCCAGTGATCCAGAACACCCTCACAACTGGCCACTGTGGCACAAGGTTCTCGTTGGCCTTGCCACATCAACACTCTCTGCTCTCGTTTACATTGGGGCTGTGATCCACACTCCAGCCCAAGATTACATCATGGAAGAGTTTGGTGTCAGCAATGTCGCAGCTATCTTACCCCTGACACTCTTTGTCTATGGATACGGTATTGGCCCAATGGTGTTCTCTCCTCTTTCGGAGCACCCAGCTTACGGGAGAAACTTCTTCTACGCATCCACTCTTTTTATCTTTGCTGTTTTACAGATTCCAACTGCTTTGGTTCAGAATTTCGCCGGACTGTTGGTTCTCAGGTTTCTATCCGGCATATTCATATCACCTGTACTAGCTACTGGTGGTGCCACTTATTCTGACATGTTCGCCGCACCATTTGTTCCACAGGCCATGAGCATTTGGGGCGTCGGCTCATTCACTGGGACAGCTCTGGGACCGCTAATTGGAGCATGCTTGATGGTACGTACTCACGACTGGAGATGGTCGTTCTGGATGTTGCTCATCCTGTCATCGATCATGTGTGTATTATTTACAGCTCTCGTTCCAGAAACATATGGACCAACCATCTTGTACAGAAGGGCGGAGAGGTTGAAAAAAGAGACTGGTGATCTGGAGTATACCATCTATGACCACAGTGAAGGATTTGAGCTCAACCTCAGTATCAAAGAGATTCTATGGAGACCTTTTGTAATCGGTTTTACCGAACCTGTTGTCTTGCTCATCAATCTGTACATTCCACTGGTCTATGGTATAATGTTCTTATGGCTCGAGGCGTTCCCGATCGTCTTCTCAGAGATCCACCATTTCGCCGCAATTCCTCTCGGTGCTACCTATCTATCAATCGATGTTGGTGTTATATTCGGAGTCATTATCTATGCCTCCATGCTATACAAGCCATACTCAAAGCGCATATTGGCAGGTGAACCAGTCTACGCAGAGGTTTTCATGCCTGTTGCCATCGTGGGGAGTCTGTTCATGCCGGCAGGAATTTTGTTGCTGGGATGGACTGCGAGTGCTGATATTCACTGGTTCATTCCTTTGATTGGAGGTGCCTTATGGGGAGTGTCTGGTATCATCTTATTTCAGTCACTATTGAGCTACATATCTTTCTCCTTCCCAAACTATGTGGCATCTGCATTCGCTGGTAACTCGTTGGTGAGAGCGTTGGTTGCAGGTTCATTCCCACTGTTCGGAAGACAGATGTTTGAGAATCTACACAATGACAGGTTCCCTGTTGGCTACGGTTGTTTATTGCTTGGTGTCCTAGCCTTGTTAATGGTACTCATTCCTGTATTATTTTACAAGAGTGGACCAAAGCTGAGAGCCCACTCTAAGTATTCGGTCTAGAGAGCACCTGGCAGTCGGACCTAAGATGACAAACCACTGATTAGATTCCACATGAAGTCCAATCACAATCACAAAGTTGTATGGTGCTGATGTGCAAACAGCCTGCAAATTTGATTAACCGAGTTCTCATTTCAGTGATTGCTACAAATGGCACTGGCTTTCTTAACCAAACTAGGGTGCTGAGATATTTCAGCTACCCATTGAGACGCTCACAAACTTGCACAAATGAATGGAAGTTAATTGTCTTGGATCAGTAGTTTTGGCGTAGTATTTTGATATCAGCAATACATTAGTAACCTTTGAAGGTAAACAGGGTTCTTCTGATTGCCCGCTTGTTGACCTTCCCGGACTGACGAATTCTCAGCACAAAAGACTACGACGCATGACAATTAACTTCCATTCATTTGTACATTTTCAGCCCTTTATCTGATAACTTCTGATGTTATGAAAGCTTCGCTACAGAAACCCCATTTAACTCATCAATTGTACAAAGACCAATACAGCGCTGACTGTGCACATAGAGCCCCTCAAACTATGAATGCATCAGCAGGGCGATAAGTCACTGCTAATCTGAAGTTCATAACTCACCAGATCTACACTTCTTCAGTAATACCACATCATTCATGTGGAAGGGGCTGATGTGAACATCGCACACGATGTGTCTTCCCAATTCAATGTGAATGGTACTCGCGGATCTCATGACTGGGCAGACAGAAGTTCTGGCAACCATATCATCACTAAGTAGGTTGAAGATACTCGAAAGAGTCATTTCACATCAGTTTGAAGGCTGCTCTGGAAGGGTATGTACCGCATAGAGTAGTGAAAGTTCCATCGCAGATCCAGGTTCAGAACCCAAGCGTTTCTGAAGAAGGTTCATAATCTATTGGGCAAGTTTAATGCTGGCTACTGCTCTTGCACATTGTTAACAGAGATATCATGTAATAAAGTGGAATAGACCAACATGAGATCGAATGACAATGTAAAACAGCAAAGCAAAAAGACACAACCGAAATAGAAATATAAAACAAGATATGCAGATGGACAAACAAAAACAACAAATTCAAAAATGTCAGGCAGAGCTTTATCAGCACGTCATCATCACTTGCTGCTTCTCTTTCCCTCAAACCCTGCTCTCTTTGGAGCAACCTTCTTAGGAGCAATCTTAGACTTGAACTTTCTTAGCTGCTTGGTCTGGTTTTTACGCTTGACACCCTTATTCTGCTTTCTGATCTCCAAGTTCTCCTCTCTTCTCTTGGCCTTAGCAGCAATCTGGTTTTCAACATGTTCCTTACGTTCCTTCCACTGGATCTCAGATTTTCTTTTCAAAGCTTCCTTTCTCTTCAAAGCCTTCTTCAAAAGCTTCTCGTCATCCTTAACCTTCTTACCTTCAGCAGCGAGAAGTGTTTTGTTCCATTTTTCCTTCTCAGCAAGCTCCTTCTGCTAGTCTGCATCCAATGAAGCGAGCTTCTGCTGTTTCTGCTCGAGCATCTTCAAATGAGCCTTGATGTCTCCCTTGGCTGGTCCCTTTTTCTTACTGATACGCAAACCTTGCAAATCAGACGTGGCTTTGGTGTTAGCATCGAACACAATGTTCTGGAAGATAATGCCATCGGCCTTCTTGGCTGGTGCCTCATCTTCACTGTCCTCAGCATCAGATGCATCAGAGTTTTCGACATCTTTCTGCATCTCAGCAAGCTTTCTTTTCTTCTCAGCCTTGAGCTCAGCCCTCTTGCGACGTTCCTCCAAAATAGCCTCTCTTGAAGATGGAGCACCTGCAACCTTAGCTCCCGGAGCTTTACGCTTCTCCTTCATGGTGTTGATCTTTGACTGAAGCTTCTCCTTCAAAGCCCTCAGTGACTCCTCCTTCTTTCTTTTCTCCTCCTCCGTAAGCTCTTTCTTCTTGGACTTCTTAGCCACTGGGGCTTCAGATTTCTGCTCTTTCGGTGTTGGAGCGACCTCTTTATGCTTTGTGTCGGCAAGTAGTGTTTGCTGGTTCGTATCGAGTTCGTTACCTTCGTCATCAAAGATCACATTGATGTCCTCTTCGGAGTCCTCTTGAGAAAGAGGAGAGGGAGTCTTCTTAGTTGGCTTTTGTGCCACCTCCTCTTGCTCAATGTCCAAAGCAGACACGAACTCCTCGGTGTCATCGCCATCGTCCTCAGATTCCACGATTGGTTGCGGAAGCTTCTTTACTCCCGGTAGAACCACAGGTTTGGCGTTCTGGGCTCTCTTCTTGTGCACTTGGGAAGCAGTGGCTGCCTTCTCGGACTCCTTTGACAACTCAGGATCCAACTTTGCTCTCTTATTTTGCTTCAACTCCTCCTTTGACTTCTTCTGTGCCTTCCATTGGTCCTGTGTGTCCTCATCGTAGTAAAATTTGGCTGGAATCAATGAGAGGAGGCCATCGAATGCCGATGAGTTTGTCTTGAGACGTTCCTACAAGGGTGGCATGTTAGTGAAAATTCCTCAATCAAACAGCAAGGCGAATAAACAGGCAACGTACTTCCAGAGTAGAGCTCATCTTGAGGACTGAAATCAAATATCAAGGTCAATATCCAATGATTAACTACTCATCATAGTATATCGCGCATCTCCCTATGTGAAATATTTTTATTACAAGAAACTTTCGCGTGAGAATCGGTACGGCCAGAGCTGCCAACCATCTTGCGGGTTTATAAGACGTCAGGTCAACTTTCGCGAATTCTCACGGCCGGTGCTGCCTGCGAATTCTGGGTTTCGAGAGTGGGAAACACAGCTGATAACAGCTTGAGCAGCTGGAATTGAGAGTCTTAGTTGGTATAAATTGAAGGTGGTGATTCAGTGACGGGTTACGAATAAGATACAGCCTCAGTGGTAACAATGTCCGACACAATTGCTAACTATCTGCTGCTCTCGCTCCCAGAGAAGGCTGCACCAGAATCCTCCCCAGCCACCACAGATGAATGGCTCGAACGTGAGCTGTTGGGAGGAAAGGCTCAGGTGAACAAGATCCCAATTCCATCATTCAAGATTGGCACACTGGACTCACTTGTGCTCCAGAGTGAAGAACTACAGAAAATTGACGAACAGATGAGTAACTCCGTTGCTAAGGTGCTTGAGGTGTTGTCCTCGCTCTATGACGGCAACCAGCCATTGGTGAATGCCTCCAAGAAGGTTGACGACTCATACGTGACAGACTATGTTGAACACTTTTCGTGGAAGAATGCCAAGTTCAGAGTTGACAAGTCCTTGAAGGATCTTATCCAAGCCATCTCTGATGAGGCGTTCCAGTTAGATACCGATGTCAGAAACGCCTTTACCAATTACAACACAGCCAAGTCCAACTTGGCGGCTGCTGAGCGTAAGCAAACTGGTGATCTCAGTGTGAAATCACTCCATGACGTTGTCAAGCCAGATGACTTTGTCCTTGGTTCTGAGCACATGCAGACTGTGTTGATCGCAGTCCCTAAGTCATTGAAGAGAGATTTTGAGAACTGTTATGAAGGCCTTGTTAGCATGGTTGTACCACGCTCTGCTAAGGTCATCAGTGAAGATCAGGAGTACGTGCTGTACAACCCAACAGTTTTCAAGAAGTTTGTTCCAGATTTCTATCAGGCTTGCCGTGAGCGTAAGTTCGTTCCTCGTGACTTCGTCTACTCTGAGGAGCTTTTGAACCAGATGCGCCAGGAGCACCAAGTTGCTGCACAGACCGAAAATAGACTGAAAGGTGACCTGATCAGATTGTCCAAGGCTGCCTACTCCGATATCACAGCGAATTGGTTCCACATCAAAGCCATTCGTGTTTTCGTTGAGAGTGTTTTGAGATACGGATTGCCACCGCAGTTCAACACAGTGCTCATCAAGCTACCACACGAGAAGGCGAGTGAGCAAGCCAAGAAGGAGCTAGTCAGTGAATTCGGGTACCTTGGTGGTGCAGCTTTCAACACGGACAAGAAGGGTAAGGTTGTCAAGGATTCCTCATTGAACGAGTATGCATCCCTTGTCGACACCGAGTACGAGCCATTCGTCGTCTACGACGTCGAGATCAAATGAGCACTTGCACACGATTACAGAGATTGAAACAAAGATATACTTTGCTTGTAGCACCAACATTTATCGCCCATCGCTAGCATCAAGAGCGATGGTTTGTAGCCCTGGCGCGCTTCCTCTTCTCACGGATCTCGGCCGAGACGTGTCTGTTGACATTCCAGCGTGTTGTTTACGTGAACGACGAAGCCACGTACAAGACACGGATCTACGGTGTACTTCAATTCTCTACCAAAACAAACGGGCGGCTCACTGCTACCACAACTGGACAGGAGTTTTAACACACCACGGCATGAGCTCAGCAGCGGACTCAAGGGCTTCCACCCCAGTGAGGAACCGCACTCACACACGCCACCTTTCGATGGGATCGCCTAGCCTTGCACAGCAGCAACAGCTCCAAACGCCCTCTCGCCAGAACAGTTTGAGCAGCAGAAACAAGCGACTTTCACGCGTAATCGATGGAAATGTGGATCTTTCAAGGTCTCCACGGACTGGATCACCCAAACTGCCCCTTCCAGCTGCACTGACACCACCGGGATCTCCTGCCGCCACCATCACAGGCACACCTTTGAAAAAGAACAGGGACAGCATTAAGGTGATTGCCAGATTTAGACCATAGTTCGACAACGAGGCTGAGCGAAGCGATGGCAAGGACTCGACGTTAGCTGAGTTGGATGAGACGAGCTTGTCGATCGGAGGTGAGGTCTACACGTTTGACAGAGTATTCGGCCAGCAGTCGACACAGGATGAGGTGTTCGCATATTCCCTAGAGCAGACAGTGGAGGACTTGTTCATGGGCTATAACGGTACAGTCTTAGCCTATGGGCAGACCGGATCTGGTAAGACATATACGATGATGGGTGGCAGCCTCCATGGTGATGAGCGAGGAATCATCCCTAGGATCTCAGATGCCATATTCGAGCGCATTGCCAGATCACAAAAGGAGCAGACCAGTGACCCGACAGAATTCACCCTCAGCGCGTCATACATGGAGATTTACATGGAACAGGTGAAAGACTTGCTCAACCCGCAGTCACAGCTACCTCTCATGATTCAAGAAGATGGCATCAACGGAGTACATGTGCGTAACTTGACCAAAAGATACGTCGCCTCGAGTGACGAGCTCTACGCAGTGCTAGAGAAAGGTGCTGAATTGAGAACAGTGGGGTGTACCGAGATGAATGCTGAATCCTCCAGATCACATGCCATTTTTCAACTTGATCTGACACAGGAAAATATTCGTGATGGTGTCAAGAGATCGAAACTTTTCCTTGTGGATTTGGCTGGAAGTGAAAAAGTTGGTAAGACTGGTGCATCAGGGCAAACTCTTGAAGAAGCTAAGAAGATCAACAGCTCATTGACGCATTTGGGAATTGTTATCAATGCTCTAACCGATGCTAAATCATCGCACATACCATACAGAGACTCTAAGCTCACCAGAATTCTTCAACAATCACTTGGAGGTAACGCACGTACCAGTTTGATTGTAAACTGCTCACCAGCAGCGTATAACGAACCTGAAACGATATCCACTTTGAGATTCGGAACTAGGGCCAAGAAGATCAAGAACAAGGCCCACGTTAATTCGGAACCCTCGCAACTTGACTTGCTCAAAAAGATTGACCAACTTACCATGCTAAATAACGCCCAAGAGCTACACGCAAAGGAGTTGGAGTTTGAGTTGGATCTCTGGAAGTCTGGAAACAAAAAACTTGAAAGTGCCATGCCACCCCCACCACCTCCCCCTCCAAAATCGGGCCCATCAGACAGCAAACCGGAAGATCTGAAGAAAATGATCTATTTGGAAAATCGCGTGAAGGAACTCACAGGGATGATGACGCAAGCACCGAATCTTATGACCGTCACTCAGGCGCCTGACGCCAATGAGTCATTGGCTAACCAACTGAAGGAGTCGCAGTCCCTCAATGCTGCATTGTTGGAAGATCTCAATGATAAGTGTATGCGTCTGTTTGAGATGCAGCTGGAAATCGATAAGCTAGCGTCGAAACTACACACAATACCAGAGTATGATGAAGACAAGATCATGTCATTAGAGAAAACTTTGGTGACATTTTCAACCCAAGTTGCTGAGTTGGAGAACTCTAACTATATGCTCCAGCGTGAGCTCAAGACAACACGTAACATTGCCGAGACTCGTCAAGAAAGGATCAAGACTTTAGAGGAATTACTGAAACAGGAGCAATCCAAAGTGCACTCAGAGACTGCCAACTTTGAATTTAAAATGTTCACGCTCAAGGAGAGACTTAGCAGTGCCAGGAAGCTTAGCACTGCGAGCAATGCGAGTAATGCCTCATTTCACTCTTCAAGCCACAGAAATCATCATCCCGGTAGTGGTGGAACTCTATCGGGCGCCAATGTGCCCAAGATTTCTGAAACCAATTCTGATCCTTTCAATGATTCTCCTGCTAAGCATCTGGACAACTTTATAGGGAGACCTATGAAGACGAAGCGTCAACAGAGCCACAGACGTTCTAATAGCATGTTTACATTGGGCTCAATCACATCAACAATACATCAAGATAACGACACAGAGAACGGGAGCGAAGACAGTCTGATGTCATTGAAGAGATCCGATACAATGACTACTTCAAACAGCCAGAGAACTGCATCAACAGCAAGTTCTGGTGTGAGCGTCATGAACGCGCACAAGGGAATACCAGCAATGAGATTTGGCCTAAATTTGAACATAGTAAAACCGAACGCCTAGTCGCTAAGCACGCAATGAGCTATATAGATATGATTAAACGAGCAAGATACGTAATGTTTGCATTGTGCCATTCTATATTCATCAATTATTCATAAAGTTTTCATCTTTCAAATGCCGCTTCACCATTTTTCAAAGAGAGAACACTTCTAACATCTGTAGTGTACCTCAATGAATAGAGAACTGGGATTAAATTCAGTAAATCTGTGTCTGTAGTATCACTGATCCATCCCTCCACTGCTATTGCATTGTCCTCATGTAGTGCATAGCTGATTGGTGAGTTGTCAACAATGATCACATGATTGAGGTTCTTGTCGACTGTTGACAAGTCCTTGATATAACCCTGCCCTTCTCTTAGTGTGCAATGGTTTCGGTAATACCTCTGGGTGAAGTACTTGCGTTCAGTTTCTAGTAAGTCGATCACTGGGTCTGCATACTCTTTGACACTTGCGGTGAAAATGACGAGGTTGAACCATTTGGACACCTGTTTGAGAAAGTGATCACAGTATGGTCTCTTCTGTACGTAGTAAAGTGTGGCAACTTGGTTTTGTAGTTTGATCTCGACTTGGTAGGCTGATGAAGCTAGCCTGGTGCCTCTAGAGACGGAATGAACAAGCGTTTCATCAAGATCAAGGATGAGCGTCTTTTTGAAATTAGTGGAGGTGAGATTAACCGGGTAAAGCGTTCTTGGGAAGGTCAAGAGTTTGGAGCTGTGGGAGAGGATTCCTCCTGTTAAAGGTGATGTGGGTGACTTTAAGTCTGTTTCTGTGTTTGTTTCATTGTCTGCAGTGTTTCGCCGTTCGAGCTTTTCAATATCTTCATCAAGTTCCATGATCGTTGTGGACGTGGATGAGTACGATCGCTCGCTAGAAGGCCGCTGAGCAGCGCCATCCTTCTCTGATATCGTGTTTGATCCAGTGGCTCCACCTGCTGGCTTTCCGATCTCGTCAGCCTCTGCCATATCTGTGCCTTTCATCTCCGACCTCGTTTCCAGAAGGCTGAGGGGAAATGTGAAGACAAACCACACAAAGGCCAAGGGCCTCACCACGAGGATGTTGGGCACGAACAGGATGATTTTGACGATATATGAGATTGTTGATTGCTCTTTAGCCACGTGTATCGACTCCTGTGGCGATACCTGCGCTGATGTGGCCGGTGTTCCCTCCTGTGCTGTTGATTGCTCTTTCGGGATGATGGAATCGAGGTCTGTGGGCTGGAAGGCGTCCTCCACCATGTGTGAGATGTACGAGATTGAATTCATGGTCGAGGAGACGATATTGGACTAATGCGAGACGACGTTTTTCCTGGTTCGTTATGAGGATGCCACTTGAGTAGGCAGATCCGGTAGTTGATGTAAACGAGGGCGAAGCAAAGTGAGCGTGTGTAAATGAAACAAAGATGCGTATGGACACTGATGGTGTGAAGCCGGTAAAGCAATGATGCAACTCTCCTGATGAATATCCCTTTATCGCAATATATCGATCAATCTAAACACACAGGTACAGAAACACCTCGCTTGCACTCGTCCGCCGTTGTTGGGCCTGTCATCTACAACGCTGCTGCTCTGTTTACCCAACTGTTGGCCCCTCCAAGGACGCGTTACGCAGCACTGGTCCCCATGTCTTGATGACGTAAGCGTTGTCATGGCGACCGAGACAAAAGTGTGGAGAAGGTTCAACCGCGGCTGCCATGAGAAGTCATCCGGGAGCACCCCGCTGATGGGATGGATAAAAGCTGGTGGAAAGGCCATCTTCTGATCAGGTTTGTTACTGCAATGAGCCAGGAGGCAAACGAGGACAAATGAAGCTTAACGTCAACGGAAAAGTCGCAGTTATCACTGGTGGGTCCCGCGGTCTCGGGCTAAACTGCGCAGAAGTGCTAGTCAAGAACGGGGCTGGAGCCGTCTACATTACGTCGAGAAAGGAGAAAGCAGTCAAAGAATCGGTGGTTTACCTGGAGAAGCTTGCCAGCCAGTACAACTCGAAGTGTAAAATCATTGGAGTTGCATCGGACTGCTCAAATAAAGCTGGTGTGAAGAAGTTTTATGACGTTGTTGCCTCACACGAATCTGAGGTGCACATCCTTGTCGCCAATGCCGGTGCCTCATGGGGAGCACCGTTGGAGCAGCACCCAGAGGAGGCAATAGACAAGGTGTTGGCCCTTAACATCAAGGGTGTTTTCCTCACAATACAGTTGTTCTATCCTCTGCTGAAGAAGGCTGGAACCAAAGACTACTCGAGTCGCGTCTTGATCATGGGGTCAGTGACAGGGCTAAGGGCTGACAGTTTGGAAGCTGGTACATTCGGATACACCGCTTCCAAGGCTGGCGTGATGCATATGGGTAAAGCGTTGGCCCTTCAGCTGGGTCCCCAGAACATCAACGTCAACATACTAGCACCGGGGTTCTTCCCGACAAAGATGGCAAATGGGCTATTAGAGACGATTGGGGAAGCGATGATCAACAAGAACCCTAAGAAGAGGCTGGGAAAACAAGAGGATCTTGAGAGCGTTGTACTTTTCTTCAGTGCCAAGGAGTCTGATTACATCAACGGTGCTGTGATTCCTATTGACGGTGGGTCATACATCGGGGATGCTGAGTGGGCATCTAGTAAGCTTTGATGAGCGTAAACGTATCTGGATTGAATCGGAACATTATATCGTATTTACATGCAATGTGATTTTGAAAATGTAAATAAGGCTCTAGCTACATTATCGAAACCTCGAATCTTCGACTAAATTCATCTGAATCAATAACGTTGATGCCTCAGCGGCTTATCAAGCCGACCATCCAGTACGACACAGCGCAACCATCGCCAAATGCAACAGCAGCTGTACAAAGAGTTCAAGGTAGAAAGTCTGATTATTGCCTATACATTATCCCAAACTGCAAGTTCTGTCAATTTAATGTGTATTGTTTGTCGTTTCACGTAGAATCATGGAGTAGTTCAAAACCCGTTAACAACAAGGTCTTCATCACTCCCTTTCATTTCTTCATCACTGTCATTAATGTCATTATCATTCACCATCCCAACGGTTGCTGCACTCAAGAACCCTCTCAAAGTATCAGCAATTGAAGCTTTAGGTACTTCCTCATCCTCGCCACCAGAATCACTCATAAACTTTGCAGTTGATGACTTAATAGTTCTGTTTAGTCTAGACAGATCCAGCAGCTCATCTTGTTCCTCTTCATCACTGGATGAAACACCCACGTTTTGCAAATACTGATCGAAGTTGTTCATAAGCTGTTGTGGGATAGTAAGAACTCGAGAATCATCTGGAACGGACGTCCCCAGAGCTCTAGTGTCAGTGGCGGTGTTTGCCTCATCGATATCGCTCTCCACACTCTCAATGTTATAATTGGTGCGTAATAGATGAGAGCTAAGCGGTATAGACCTTAAACTTCTCCCGGCTTGTAGTCTCGTTCTCAACTGGTTGGTCGTAGTTGAGATGTCACTCTCGTAGTCACTCTCTTCAGGCTTGATGACTTTTTGCTGGGCAGTGTTATAACTCTTACAGTTGTCACATTTCAGACCCAGGACGTGGTAAGGACTCGAGGACTTCGCATTGCAATCGTTACAAGTCACAATACAAGTCCACTGGCAGTATGGTTCGGGCATTGGTTGAAGTGAGATCTCCATGTCCAGAACACGGAACTGAGCTTCCATGTTGAGTACGGTCTTTTGGCAAGTAGGACATTTGTATGAGTGCTTTGTGTGGTCATCGAAACACCCCTGATGGATGGCATGACCACAGGACATGAACACAACGGGTTTGGTAGATGTGAACATGTACTCTCCACAGATCGGACAGTCCGACTGTGTTGCTCTTTCGATGCACTTGTGTTCCCCTTGAAGTTCGATTGAAAGACAAGCATTACAACCTTTGCAATGGAAAAAGTCCTGTCCCAACCCCAAACCAAGACGACAAATACCACAGTCATCACAGTGATAAATATCCTTATTGTCGTCATTGTCGTAGAGCTTGCACTTGTCACAGTAGTAGTAGGCAAACTGAGCATCACAAGAGTCGCAAAACTGGGTAGGTTCCTGGATGTTGAAACATTCCATACACATAATATGTCTCGTTTCTGATCTCTTAAGCTTGTGGCTTGAAATGTCTTCGTCATGACATTTCGGGCATGTATACCACTTGCGACACTGCGGGCACTCCATCTTACAATTACGTTGATAGTGAGCGCAACCTAGCTAGAGATTTTCTTCGTCATAGTAGGTTGCCTCCTTATCTTCATCCCCAACATTCACTACATCAGCACCTTCGTCGTCATCGTCAGCCTCATCGGCAGCATTGCCACTGGTGGTAGCAGCATCAATCTGGTAGACCTCATCACCGTTTTCATCAACAAATTTGACTTTGTCATAGTGTGCACCCATCATAAGCTTCTGCACAAGCACATTCTTGGCATCTTCCGAGATATCCAACTACCTGATCTTGATGATACGTTTTCTCAGGAAGTCTTCATCCTTCTTGTGCGAATCTGTGAGTGTAGTCAAGTGGTGATGTGGTTGATGTTCCTGACCATGAGCATGGACGTGTACATGTTTCTTCTTCTTCTTCTTCAACAGGAGAGGATCTTTCGTCTGTGGAATAATGACCTAATCCAGTAGTGGAGTCTCACGAGGGGCCGTGGCTGGCTTGATGACGTGTGGCTCGTAGTTATCTTCGTCCTCCTCCTCAGTATCCACGTTGTTCTGGATCGTCTCATCAATTTGCGTCTCCAACACTGAGCGGATGGTTTGAAATCTGTCTAAGGCAGAACTCAATGAGAACCCGCTTTTCAGATCCTCAATAAGATTCGTTAGCTGCTGTCTTCGTGAGATTGACTGGGTGTTCGTAACCGCTTGAGATGGCCAACTGAAGCTGGGGAGCCTAAATCCACCAAACGCCCCAATGTTATTGAGGTCTCTGGTGATGGAACTGTCTGAGTCGAGATCACTCTCATCACTTAGAGAGCCAGATGATACTGCCTCATCGTACTCGACTTCTTGGGACTGCGGGAGCAGTTCGTTGCTGGGTTCGTGATGGCCGTCTTGTGATGCTTGCTGGGGCTCCCTCGAGAAGACTGCACCCCATCCAGAAAGCGCTCCTTGTGCCATAACTGAGGATCCGTACACTGATATGAGCCTACCTGACCAACAGAGAGTTGCTCACGTACACAGGAAATGAGTTGCTGGAGCGGTTCGAGTATTTGAGCTGCAAATCACACATGTTGAGAAGGCGCGTTTGTTGGCCCTCACTTTATGCACACCTGGGTTTCGCGTATACGATGGGTGCTCTTTGAGGTCATTAATTGTGGCATGAGGCAGCTATGCTTATATATCATGGACTGGGTCTCTGAGCAGAAGGACCTACTGGAAACCATTGTAGTGTATAACTTGATAAGCACAATACTCCTACTTGTCTGGAAGAACCCAATAATGTATGACGGGGTATTGAGATCCGAGCACTGCATGTGACTTGGAGGTCGGAATTCTGCTGAAGCCAGCCCAGTAGCTGCACATCCCTTCTCTCCCACACTAATTTTAATCCACACTCTTTGACACATGCAGTTCAACAGAGATTGGAAACTGCACCAATCACCCAATATCATTTCCAATGCCACTCAAACTCACGAGCCTCATCAACTTTGATGGCATCAAGGAGGACTTTGCCTCCAAGAACTTTAGGTGCGTGCCACAACTTCCAGCTCCATAAATGAAGTGACTACTAACTCCACATGCAGTGTTTACGGACAATGGTGAGTAAAACAACGGGCTACCAGATGCCTTGAAAATATATACTAACACATCCGACTCCATAGGAACGGTATCCTCTGTATCATTCTGTGTTTCGCCCTTGGTATTGCCAACTTGTTCCACGTGAACGTTGTCATTGTCTTTGGAATTATTGCCATCGTCCAGGGTCTTGTTCTGATATTCGTTGAAATCCCATTTTTATTGAAAGTCTGCCCATTGAGTGATAACTTCAACAACTTCATCAAGAAATTCAACCAGAATTGGCCGCGTGCCTTCTTTTACCTCGTCATGTCAGTCATCCAGTGGCTCTCACTCATCTGTATGGCTACATCCCTACTTGTGCCTGCTATTTTCTTGATGTTCTCCGCCATTTTCTACGCCCTTGCAGCTATGAAACACCAGAAGTTCCAAAACTCTGCTGGTAATGTCATGCACACCGCGGAGACCTTCCCTACCGATGCAGCCATCAGAGAGATTTTGTGATTACACTGGGAGTATGCTGACGCGTACGGTGTATGTTTGGGTGATCTGCGTTCTTTGAGCAAAAAAGGATGCTTCACCGATCACTGGGCATCGTCAGCTTCAGTACAGCAAAAATTTATCTATACCCAAATCAGAATGCACAACATGTCATATTCTTGACTGATTGAGTACAAACCTACGATCATGTAGCCAACGTGAAAACATTGAGCCTCCATAATGCGCATCCTAGTTTTAGACACAATCCATATCCTTATGCAGAAACGAATGTATATGAAAGAAATGAACAATGTATGCAAATGAATGGTATATAGTAAAACAACGTGCCCACACGGTCAAACTTGGCGTCCATGAATCTTCCTCAAGTGTGCCTTCATGTTATCACCTCTGTTGAACCTCTTCCCACAATCTGGTTCATCACACACAAATGGTTTTTCACTTGAATGTGATCTCATGTGTCTCTTAACGTGCTCGGGTCTGTAAAAGATGGCGTTACACAATGGACAAATGTGTTCCTTCTTCTGTTTGCGACCCTTTGTTTTGGCAGGTGGGCCATCAACCTCTGGCTCGAGTTCCTCGGCAGTTGAAGGAATGTCTATGTTTGAGACAGACTTCCTGTTTCGAGTGTGCTTGCGTGGAGTGAGGATGTCATACTTGGTGATCTCCGGTGGGATGAACTTTGGGTTCTTAGTGAGTGAACTAATGTCAATGGAAGACTGCGATTTCGTTATGCGATGTGAAGGTCTTGTAAGCTTGTCACTGGAATTCTTAGCGATAGACTCTTGATGGATGACAGGGGTCGATGCACTGGTGGAATAGGATCCTATGGAGTCCGTTGTTGAGTTGGTAGCCTGAGTGAGTTCTGTATTGCTAGGGTCAATGAGGGGTCCTAAGTTTGGATAAGCCAGTCCAGAATACGAGGCAGAATGACGGTGTGCAGGCTTTGATAGAGGCGACCGTTGTGGGTGTTGTTGCTGCTGATTTGGATGTTCCAGTGATTGCTCAGGCATCGCTGTGTATGCGAAATGAGACGCCATCTTCATTGTCAAGTCGGCAGCTTGAGCAAACACGTCAGGCGACAAAGTATCAGCTGTCTGTTGAACCACTTTATGACCTCTACTGTCTCCTTGTTGGTTCATAAGCATCATAGGTGAGATTGAGTTCCCATATGAATCTTGTTCCAGTCTCCTGACCTGTGGTGTAGCGAGTGGTGTTGATGCAGGCGACTCATGACGCGGTGAGGCATAAACCGAAGGAGTGTAAAATGGATTTGTACCTCCATTCGAAGGTGACATTGTTGTGTTGGCATCTGGCTGCAACGAAAGCTGAGCGAGCCCAGATGCATCAATCGACAAACGAGACCGAGTTCTTCGATGAGATTTCGTTACTCTGGCTGAAGGTGTTCTTTTGATGCTACTGGGTGTCCGTTGAAGCGATGTAGATGCTGTTGGGGTCTCCAGAGTGACATTATGTGTGAGTGATTGACGTCTCTGCGCTCTACTTGGTGTCACTGATTGGTTCTGAAACGAGACATTGGAGGCTAGCGACGTGTTAGAGAGCGATGATGGCAGTCGCGATTGTGAGTGTAATGTCATATTAGTGTGCGGAATATGCTGAATCGACTCCATGGATGTTATGGTATTAGTGGAGTATGAGTGGGGAAGAGCGCTTGATGATAAGGTCGGATCCGGTATTGGGATATCTTGATCAACTAGATCTGGAGAGACGTTCATGGCTGGGTGGAGCTGTTGCTATTGTTGATAAAAGTTGTGGTTTTGGTTTCGGTCGAACGTTACCTGCGAGGTGTACATCTGTGATGACTGTGATGCATTTGCAGTGACTGAATCTGGTGTGTAATATGCATTAGCAGGGAAAGCATTAGCCGATGAGGTGGTCAGAGGGTATTGACTATGGCTCACCCGAGGTGGATACCGCAGCGTTTGGTTTTGAGATGCATTGTTCGAAGCGGGTACCACGATGTCTGCGTCACTGTCCAGCTGGGACAGCATTTGCTCAAAGTTGATAGATTGCGATGTATCAGTTCTGAATCCATAGAGCGTACTTTCTTGACGGGCATCAAAGTTGAAACCCTGAAGATCACTAGTGTCGTAGTGGGTATCATCTCTGAACAGATCGAACTCACGTAGTGGAGAAGAGGACTGTCCCTGTTGGACGGACGGCATACTGGACGTCTTTGTCTTCCTTTCGCTCACCTCCGAGTGAGGTGATGAGTCCATGAAGTTCGCCAATGCGTGGCTTATATGAACAAAGACCGCAGTGGGATATCAGAAGATCAGTGCACCTTATCTCACACCTGAGGATATGGGTTGTCCTTAGATGCAGATCTGAGAACAGCGTGGAACCACTTGTGTGATCGGTGCTCCAGTGTTGAGATCTGTGACAGGTGATGCGTGTATCAGCGGTGCGGCAGGTCCAGATGACGGGAGGACTCAACTCTGAAGATACACGCGTTGCAGAAAGCTTCGGAGGATATATAAATTCGGGCAGTTGGGGGTGGGGAGTGCCCCTGTGGAGAATCTTGGATGACGCGTGCCTGTTGATCGGTCCACCAGTGGGCGGTTGTTTTTGACTGAGCTCTGTGAAACACAGGAATAATAAGGCCCGTAGTTGAAGCGACGGGTGCTTAGACCAGATGTGGTTCAAAGATCAGTGAGTGAAAATGCCTAACCACAATAGCACTTATGACTTTATCAGCAGAGAGCAACTGATGACAGGGATTCAGTGATGAGATTGAGATGGCTATTTTTGTTTACGTGAAAATCCGGAACGGCAAAGCTCAGCCTGGAAGTGGAAGAAAAAAAAACACACACAAACAGAGCGAGCCAACAGCGCGACCATGATGATACCAGGACAACCTGTTGATAAGCCGCTCAGGGTAACGTGCGAGCGCTGAGGTGTGTTAAATAGTATTAATGTGGTGGGAACTGAGGCACTCTTTACGGCAAGACCTGAATTAATGGATGTTGACCTTCTGAGAGCATGGATAGACGGAGTAGGAGCACACACCCAGATACGATGGAATTCGGATCGCTAACAAGAATGCTGACTCATCAGCGATATAGTGATCAAGTTTAATTAGTGATTTATGACCAGCTGTGTTAGCTGTGCCAGTTTGATGGATCACGAGGATTGATTGATATAGCTCAAAGTACGTAGCTGTATGCAGTGCGGTCTCAAGCACGCTCAGATGTGAACTCGTAGGCCTAATCCTTCCCGACGTCTTGTAAAGCTTGTAGCTCCCAATCAAACCGAGTTAGACCTCTAAATTTCGAGCGTTCTTGAAGCGTACGCGTAAGGAAGTGCGAGCAGGGGAATAGACCGGTAGTAAAGATGTGCTACTTAGATCATATGGTGGTTGCTGGTTGTGCGACGGTTGGTCATCTGCTACTACTGAAATGAGGCTACAACTTGATCGAGCCGCTTCTCTCCGTCACGAATTTTTGCAACGTGGTGATGAAACCATTGAAGTATGGCTGTTCACAGGACATTAATCTGAATTGTACAACATCATCTATGTTCATTCCATCTGTGAACATACCTGCCTGACCCAAGTCACCATCATTGGTGTGGTAATGTAAAGTAAACATGGATATATGTGACGTCATAGAAACAGGCTTCCACTAGTGGTGTCAGATCACCGCGTCCGGCACCGGCAGGGAGACGGCAGTTCGGAGTTAATATTTAAACCCCGAGCTTTCGAGTATATGGTGGGCACTGAAGCATAAACATTTGTGTATTTAATACATACCATACAGAATGACGAACAGTACATGTATATTGATATCGGTAAGAACTACATTGCTGCTCGGTATCATAAGTATGTATTAAAATTTCATTATAACGACAACACCCCGGTAAAACCAGTAAAGCGTTATCTTCCGGGGATGGAGAAGTTGGTTTAGCGAGGGTCAAGCATTAAGTTCGTAACGGTCATATAGCATCGTGTTTGAATATTGGTAGTTAGTGAACGTCGTGTTGTCTGTACCTGGTCACTCTCGGCCTATACTAGGCCCTATTATGAGGATCATTCAAGCTTGGGTAACAGGAACTTCGGTTTCACCGGAAGCTCTAAGCTCTGGTGACTCCATGTTCTTCTCAACATCGTTGTTTGGCAAAGTTGATGGCATAGCCTCATCCAAGAAAGTACCGTTCTTGACACCATCCACAATAGTGACAACTGGAATTGCCAAAAAGACGATGAAGTCCAAGACACCGTAGAAGGCAGCCTCAGAGTCCGGCTGGATGACATTACCACCCTCAGACAAACCCCAACAGACTGTGTACAGAATGAAGCAGACAGAGAAGAAAGACATGACGACAATGTTCAGAGCTGAAGTGGCCTTCTTGTCACTGACGGTCTGTCTGTAGATGACCAAAGCCAAGGCAAACAACAGAGCAGTAGCGGCAAAGGTCCAGTAACCCCACTTGTACGAAGACTCAATCAAAGCACCGATCAATAAACCAAGAACAAAGACCTCTGTGGAACAAATTTGCAAGACCAAATTATGGAACATCTCCAATACGTTGTAGCTCGACACAACGTGTTGAGCTTGAGCGTTCAGCTCAAAGTGGTAGAGCAAAGCAGGGAAGGCGAGGAACCAACCAATGTATCTAGCGTAGAATACTTGTCTGTTGTTGTCTCCAATCTCAATGTGGTTGAATTCCACCGGAACACCAGTCCAACCCAAGTTGGAAGCCAAGGTGAAGTAGGTGTAGGAGAGAGTAGCGGCAATACACAATGGACCAACGTGCAGGTATGCTCTACCCTTCTCACGCTTGTGGAAGTTCCAGAAGCTAAAGAAGGAGTGGCAGATGGTGGCGAGCCCAAAACAGGCAAAGAGAGCCCAGTACCAGTCAGAACCATGAGAGGTCAAGGCAATGCCGACGTCGGCTGGATTGATTGAGACAGCTTCGTTTCCGGCCATGGTTGAAATTAGATGATGTGTTTGTTCAAGAACTGTGTGTTTGCGATTTGTGTATCTGAATATTCAGGTTCTGGGTTGTAGCTCAGATAAATTCTTCTGTGATGATGTTTGGGCAGGCATAAGTGAACTTGATTCGCAAATGGGGTGGGAAAGGGTCTTATTTATACCTGGGGAGGCACCATGATACAGGGCCGGCCAGACCAGAACTTTAGCGCTGATCACTGCTAAGGGCAGTTGTAGAACTTAATGGAAAATCAACTTGTAGTCAAATCACACGGTAAAGTCGGATGTTTCGATGTGCCTGTGCAATTATTCAATAATCAAAACGGTCGGTCCGGAAACAACGGCTGAACCTGCGCATCTCTTGACAGGTCAATTGACGCACAGCACTGGGGGAAAACGATAGAGGACAAAGAGAGGCAACTGCAAGGTAGTCCAATGGCGTTCTATTCAGCTCAAGTGTGCTCACGCGGAAGCGTCGAAACGACGAAACGACTGAGTTCCAGGAAGAATTCTTCAAAATGCTTTGTACTGAACTCATAAGGTCACACCCGCAATTTCCGAATGACACATAATTATCGCCACTGCTATGCCTGATCGGCAGACTCGGGTGGCAGCCGTAGGCACGATAATGGGGTTTCCAGAACTTTCATGCAAGAAATCAATCTGGCACCCTAACGCCACAGTAGCAAGACAACGGCAATCGAGTTCTCGACTCTTAGTGTATGGTAGAAAGAGAGTGAGCTCGCGCTGCGACCGATCATCCCATACATGTGACTCTTAGGTGTCGCAGTCGGGTTAGTGAGAGAACAGACGGTGCTGGTATGAGTGTAGTTCGGTCGAGAGGATCCCCCTGTTTTAGCACACCCGATATCATGTACACACCCATAGAATAAGAACCAATAGATGACGGTGAGCTTGAATACTGTTGCTAGTTGTGTGCCTGTGTGATAGGGCACAGGGTGCTGCACCCCTTCCGCATCATGCGATCGGCTTTTCCACTACGTTATAGGTTGCATGTTTCAAGCGAGCTAACGCCCCATTTATCCATGAGTTCCGATTTACCCTGAGGTCTCACCTGGAACTATTACTCATCCGGCGCAAAGTACTCACTCTCTACTACAGTGCAGTTGTCATCATACTCTCATGAATAGATTAAACATTCAGTGTTTCTTAACCACACCAGAGGCATCGGCAGAAGCCAGGATGTACTTCTTGTAGTCGTAGATAGTACCATCGAATCTCTTCACACTACCACGCTCACTGACCCAAATCTCATTACAAACCTTGGAAATTGTGTCAACATCGTGCGAAACCATCATCACACCACCCTTGAACTTCTTCAATGCGTCACTGAGAGCATCCAAACCAGCTGTATCCAAATGGTTAGAAGGCTCATCCAAAATCAAGATATGTGGGTTACTCAAACACAGAGAGGCGAAGGCAACACGAGATTTCTGACCACCAGAAAGCAATTGCATCTTCTGTAAACCAAGTGTACCTGTGATACCAAAAGAACCCAAGTGGCGTCTGTACTCCTCATCGGTCTTACCTGGGAACGCCTTAGACATCCAGTCAACGGCAGAAGTATTCAAGTCCATCGAGTCAACGTGATGCTGTGCAAAGTATCCAATTCTCAAACGAGGGTTCTTCGAAACGTAACCTTCCAATGGGCGAAGCTTCTCCATCAAAATTTTCAACAATGTCGTCTTACCACAACCGTTAGCACCAACAAGCGCAATACGGGAATCCATCTGGATGTCGAAATCGACATTCTTCAAGAGCAGATCGTCAGGGCTGTAACCGAAAGAAACTTCCTTCAGCGTCAAGATTGGTGGTGAAATTCCATCTGGATCTGGGAAGGAGAATGAAATGACCTTATCCTCTTCAGGAGGCTGTAACACAGGCAACTTCTCCAACTTTTTGATACGGGATTGAGCTTCTGATGACTTAGCAGCGTTGTATCTGTACTTGTCAATGAACGCCTGCATATGTGCTCTAACAGCCATCTGGTTCTCGTATTCACGTTGAGCGTTTTTGCGTCTCTCCTCCTTCGTAGCATAGAAGGTGTCGAAGTTCTGACCACGGTAGTAGTCAAGACGTTCAGAGTGTTGGTGAATGATATCAGTGGCAACTTCGTTGAGGAATGCACGGTCGTGCGACACGATAATAACCGTGGATGGGTATGTTTGCAAGTAATTAGCCAAGAAGGTGATGGAAGGAACATCCAACATATTAGAAGGTTCATCCAAGAGCAAAAGATCAGGTTTACAGAACAAGGCACGGGCAAGAGACAATCTCATTCTCCAACCACCAGAGAAGGAGTTCGTTGGGTGTTGTTGTGTCTCCTTGGTGAAACCCAATCCATAAAGAATGGAGGCAGCACGAGCTTCAGCCTTGTCAGACTCCATCTCGTACAATTTCTCCACAACCTCTTGCAGATGCTGCTCCAGATCATCACGCTCATTATCAAGCTTCTTAACTTCCAAGCTGTCCTCATCAAACTGCTTTCTAAGCTCCTCAATCTCATTGAGTCTCTCCTGATGTTGCTTCTCCTCACTTAATAGGGCCTTTCTCCAGACATCGGCATCAAGAACAGACTGGATAGCACTGGTCTCTGAACCTGTAATCTCCTGCTCAACGTGCAAAACTGTGATGTGCTTTGGAACGTTAAGCTCTCTTCTAGACAAAGCCTTCAGTAAAGTAGACTTACCGATACCGTTCTGACCAACGATACCATATCTGTGACCATAGGCCAAAGACAAGGTAGCATCAGACAAGATTCTCTGACCGTCGCCAACGTACAAGTCGAATGTGTCAATCTGGATGTCCTTTGACTTACCAGCTGCTGAACCGAACTCGATAGGATTGATCTTGAGGAAGAACTCATCGTAGTCTTGCTCATCACTGGCTGTGAGAAGCTTGGAGGCCTCATATTGCACAAACTTGTTGGCTCTCTTGGCCACCTTGGCGGCGATCTTCTTCTCGGCCTTCTCAAGTTTCTTCTTATCAACCTTGGACTCGACGTGTCTACCAGTGTGCTCGATATCTCTAGTGACACCAAGAAGTGCCAGAGAGGAGTTGATGTTTCTCTTGTCAGCGTGGTTCTTCAATAAGTTAACATCAAGCAGTCTCTTGGATGTATCACCAGTAAGTTCCAGCTTAGCCTGGTTAGCGGAGAGGTCATCCGAAAGTTTCTGTCCCAGAGACTTAACAAGTGTAGAAACCTTGTCTGAGTCACCACCAGCACTGGTCAAAAGCTGAGTTATAAACTCGATCTCCTCATCAAGGTTCAGTTGTTGGGCAAGAACGGAGTCCTGAGTAGCGTCTTCAATGTGATGGATGTAACCGACGGCATAGTCGGCAACAACAGGATCAATTGCAGGGGCAGCCTGACGCAGCTGCAGACGAAGGTTTGACATCTTGTACAGGTGTAGAACTCTCTGCTACAAGGTGTTTGATGGTCTCCCATTACATCTCCAAATAGCTGTCCATGGCATTTTTTCAATAACTGGCCGATGGTGAGGTGTTATGTAATCAGTCAGTGAGCGCTTACATAAGTGGTTTTTTCGCGGCCCACCAGGAGAAACCAACCTTTGCGAAGCATAGGAACCTTCTGTAGCTCAAAATTAGTAAGACTGACCAAACTCATCTCTACATCAGACCAACCCACGCAGGCTACGAGGTTTGAATATCACATAAAATGGGTCTTTTCTCATCATCAGCACCAAAAGAAACAACGGCACCAAACCGCTCCAAACGTGAACAGTGCTGGGACGCTCGTGACAAATACCTCGATTGTATCGAGAAGAACAAGGTTGATAACCCATTAGAAGAGAAGTATGCTGCAACGTTGAAAGCTAACTGCTCTAAGGAAGATGCTGCTTTCAATGAGAACTGCGCGAAGAGTTGGGTGCATTACTTCAAGGAGAAATACGTTGTTGATTTGAAGAAGGAGAGATTCATGAAGGAGATGGAGGAGAAAGGTGGACAAAAGTTGCCGTTCCCTGTCAAAAGGGGTTGAAGTGGCCAATATCCTCACTGGACTGACTTTCTGAACTGCTCTTGTATATATTGATGATTTAATTTATTGCTGTCATGTCGTTTTTGTTCTTCTCCCTACGACTATCATTAGGTAATATCAGGCGTATTCTGGCGTTTAATGATCAGTCACCGGTTGCTACAACATCAAAGTTCATATTAAGTGGGTCATAAAATTAGATACATAAAGATCAATCATGCTGTAAAGTCAAGAGATGAATCAAACAGACTTGTACAAAGCGTCAACAGCTGCCTTATTGGCCTCCAAAATCTTCTTTCTCTGCAACTTCTGCGCCGATGTGACAAAACCGTTCTGTGGTGTCCACTCGTCATCAGCAAAGACCAAACCAGCAATCAACTCGATACCGTTGAGGCCCTGGCCCTTTGCAGTGCTGACGAGGGAGGCCAGTACCTTCTTGATCAACTTCTTATCATGGATGGCCTGGTGAATATCAGCATTTTCAGAATCAATGAGCTTCAATTCCAACGCTAACTGACGAATACCATTCTCATTTGGAACGATGATAGCAATTGGCTTAGCGTGATTCTGGTCAGCGTAGCAGCACACGTTCAAAACATATGGGTTTGAGCGGTAAACAGACTCAAGCTTCTCCAAGGCAATGTACTCACCGTTCAATGTCTTCACCAAATTCTTTTTACGGTCAATAATCTTCAACTGACCTGTTGGTGTCCACTCACCGATGTCACCAGTCATGAACCATCCTTCTTCGTTGAATGCTTCAGATGTCTCCTTCTGGTTCTTGTAGTACTCCGGTGTGACTGGAATACCCTTGATCAAAATCTCACCTTGGTCGTTCTCAGCCTTATAACCAGCATCCGAGACATCGATCAGCTTAACTTGAATGGCACCAGTAAGAGCACCCTGAACGTCCAGCTCAAAGTCGTATGGAGAAACAACTGTAGTGTTGGCAACAGTCTCTGTCAACCCGTATCCGATAAGCATTGGTGCAATCAAGTTGGTGATGAATTCCTGAGTATCCTTGGAGAGTGGGGAACCACCGTTCAAAACATAACGCAAGTGTCCACCAGTGGCGGCCTTGACCTTCTTGAAGATGAAGTTATCAATGAGGTATGAGGATCCTGGAATCTTCCAGGTCTTAGATTTATAGTGGAAAGCGGCCCAGAAAAGCTTTTGTGTTAGTGCTGGTTGCTTGTTAATTTGTGCAAGGATACCCTTCTTGATGGTCTCCCAAACTGCTGCAACACCAACCATGATAGTTGGCTGGAAAGTTTTCATATCACCAGAACAGTTTCTGACAGAAACATCTGACAATGTCTTAACATTGGCGTAGCCGAGACAGCCACCCCAGTAGAATGCGATGAGCTCAAACAACAACTCGAAGATGTGAGCCAGAGGCAAAAATGCAATGATACGGTCCTTCTCGTTGATCATGTTACGGTCGATGATGAAGGCAACACCTCCGATACCAGCGACAATGTTTTCATGCTTCAAAACAACACCCTTTGGGTCACCAGTGGAACCAGAAGTGTACATGATACAGGCTAAATCGGATGGTTTTGGTGGGCAAACTGGGACATCAGCATCTTCGCCGAGCTTCAAAACCTCAGACAACGAGATGATCTGCAGGTCAGGTCTGGCAGCCATGAGGGCATCATAAGCATTCTTAGCCTCGCTGTAGAGAGCGCCACCGAGTCTCTTGTCACTGCTAGAAATATCCTCAGAGTGGATGATGTACTTCACGGAGTGAGCCTTCTCCAATGGCTTGATCAAGTTCTTGAGCAAGGCGTTGTCAGTGAAGATGGCCTTGGACTCAGTCTGCACAAGGGAGTGAGTCAAACCCTTCTCTCCCAAAGTGTCATAGGCGGTAACAACTGGAATACCCTGTGTCTGTGATGCGAGGAAGGTCTTCATCCATTTGTGAGAGGTGGAGGCGAAGATATGCAGTCTGTCAACGTTACCAGGCTTGAGGCCGAGCTTGACGAGACCACGTCCATACTGGTGGATGTACTGGTTGACCTCCTTGTATGTGTCATATTTGTAATCTGACATCTCGTAGTAGAGCCACTCCTTCTCCACTTCAGTCTCCTTGCCGTCAACCATCTTCTTCACCATCTTGACTTCTTTGTGGATCTCCTTGATATCTCTGTAACCAACAGCCTGGCGGTTGCCACCCTTCTCAAATGCTTCTTGAGAGTATTCGTAGACAGTGGAGCACTTGTAGCCCACTGGTCTGTCGATCGGCTTGAGGTTTGGGAGACGACTGTTGACTCTTGGGGCCGTTTCACCTGGGCGGGCATCGCCAATAGGAGTGTTCACTAAATGGACCATGGTTTGTGTGTGTGTTGGTACTGTAGTGTGTGATCTGAGATCTTGTGGTGTTTAACACTGAACCGCTGTGTTGGTAGTGGCGTTAAAAGAGGAAGAAATTTGGTGGTTGTTGCTAAAAGTCTTGTTGCCATGGGTCATCGGAGTGGGCGGGTGCCAACTGGATTTTTTTATAACAACGCAAGCGGATGCATGTTTTCGTTTGCCCCTCCTCCACAACATTCTTGGGACCGCGCAGAGTTTGTGATCTACCAACGAGGGGTCAGGAGGAGACTCTTATCTAGCAAGTGTTCATTATGAGCTGATCGGTATTTCTTCGTTTATTCTATGGTGACCGAGCCATCGACCGTGAGTACACCCTCTGGTAGTTGAGACGCTGCAGCGCAGCTGTGTACATACATCTTCACTGGCCTTGTATCGCCGAGGGGAAGATAAGCAGACATGAGATATGCTCTACAATCAACAATATACTGGGTTGCACATACACATATCATATGTAAACCTTGCTAGCTTGTAGATAGCGCAAATGCCAGCGCCATCACACAGGGTTAGTACTGGTGTCGGTACCATAGGAGGTACAGCCTCCCTTCCCCAACATTTTCTGTCATGCGCCCAGCATTATGTGACAGAGGAACGACAGATCGAAAGGGTTGGCGATTAGGTCATCGCGAGGCCCTTTCATGAGTGGGCCTCGAAGACGAGACCTGATGGCTACTATGATCCCTGCCTTCATTGGTGCTCTTGGTAGTTGACACATTCGTGATGCGTGCTGTCACGACCTCATACCGGCGATGCAAAAGCACAGTTGACTGAGGCGTAATCAGGCTTGTTTGACGCTCAATCCACCATCACGTATTCGGCATTAGACTGTGTCTCAATTACATGCTCATAAAGGCCTCATTTAATTCGGTGACAAGGCCCTCATGAACCTGCTATTGTGTCACGTTAAGCCCCCGTCATCCCTGCATCCTTACTACATCCTACGACGAAGATATCGGTCCTTGACTACGCAACTCAATACCTCTTCAACAACTCAAATATCAGACTGATGCTGCTTTCAGTTGCTTTTTCGACAACCACTTTCTAATTTCTTGTCATTGATCATGCAAAACATCATAAAGCTAACGGTTCTGTCGGTGACAGCAAGAGGCTGTGCCTCTATGCATTCGTACGTCACCGTAAAAAATTGTTGGGCGGCGCTCCCAACAATTCAGTTATCGAGACTTTTCCGAGGTCTGCAGTCACGTGCACTACCGGATATTGACGCTTACATAAGTGATGACATACCTCTTAGTCATCACACAAGAAAGCGCGAAAATTTTGTATCACGGCCTGGTGTATGAGAAGAGCAGAGATGAGTGAGAGGCGAAACATCACTTCTGCGAGTAAGATCCCCTAAGTCAGACCAAAAACAAATAAAGCCATGGCTACCCCCCTCTTGCAGAGAAAGAGGCTTTCTGAGGGACTTACTGTCACCTCGAAGGTTTTCGTGCGCTCCAGAAATGGTAATGCCTCCAAGATTGTCAGGGAGCATTACCTGAGAAACGATATACCATGTTCATCTAGAGCATGTGAACAATGTGGAGAGATTGTTACTGCCGATGCTAATGGCTAGCTCCCAAAGTTCATCCTTAGTGAGCTGCCGCTGAAGTTGAAAGAGGTTGGTAAACACTACGTTGTGGTGGATACAAATATCGTTCTCCAGTCCATTGATCTCCTTGAGAACAATCAAGTCTTCTTTGATGTCATTGTACCTCAAACAACACTGGATGAGGTGAGAAACAAGAGTTTCCCAATCTACAACAGAATTAGAACTTTGTGCAAGGACAACGAGAAACGATTCATTGTCTTCCACAATGAGTTCCATGAGGATACCTTCACAAAGAGACTTGATGACGAATCAATCAATGACAGAAACGACAGAGCCATCAGAAACGTTGCTAAGTGGTACAAACAGCACCTGGAAGATAGAAAGATCAACGTTGTGCTGATCACAAATGACAGACTCAACAAGGAAAGTGCTATGAAGGAGGGCATCACCACCAAGACATTACACGAGTACATCGATTTGTTCCCTAACGCCAATGAACTGAAGGATCTCATCCCAGCCGAAGACACATTCAAGTCGAAGGAGAAGACCGAGAAGTTCTTCAGTGAGTACTATTCTACTGCCAGACTCATGGGTGGTTTGAAGAACGGTACGCTGTTCCAGGGCTCTATCAACATCTCCTCATATAACTTCTTCGAAGGTGAAATCTCCATTGCCACATTGCCTAAGCCGCTTCTTGTGCTTGGATCGGAGAATCTCAACAGATCATTCAATGGTGATCAGGTAATTGTCGAGCTCCTACCTAAGTCCGAATGGAAGAAGCCATCAACCATGATTGTTGACGATGATGTCAATGTCAATGAGGACCCAGACAATGAAAGCTCAGCTACTTTGTCTGACAAGGAGAGAAGACTATTGGCCCAAGATGCACTCAATACACAGAACTCTTCAGAAGAGCTTCAGCCTACTGGCCGCGTTGTTGGAATTGTCAAGAGATCGTGGAGATTGTATGTTGGTCAGATTGTCGAAAACTCCGTCTCCAAGACCATCTCCAACTCCTCCAAGTCTTGTTTTGTCAAGTTGATGGATAAGTGTTTACCTCGTATCCGAATCCGTACACGTCGTGCTAATGAGCTCCTTGGTCAGAAGATTGTTGTCGCTGTGGACTCGTGGACTACAGGAACAAGATACCCTGAGGGTCATTTTGTCAGATGCCTTGGTGAGTCCGAGTCCGTTGAAGCTGAGACTGAGGCCCTGTTGCTTGAACACGATGTTGAGTACCGTCCGTTCTCCAAAACTGTGCTAGAGTGTTTGCCTGAAGAGGGCCATGACTGGAAGGTACCTGCTGATCTAAACGATCCCGAGGTGCTGAAGAAGGACCCACTCTTGCCAAAGAGAAAGGACTTCAGAGACAAGCTTGTCTGTTCTATTGATCCTCCAGGTTGTGTGGATATTGACGATGCTCTTCATGCTCAGAAACTGCCTAACGGTAACTGGGAGGTTGGTGTGCATATTGCTGATGTCACACACTTTGTCAAGGCTGGTACTGCATTGGACGCCGAGGGTGCATCGAGAGCTACATCGGTGTACTTGGTAGACAAGAGAATTGACATGCTTCCTATGCTTTTGGGTACTGATCTGTGTTCTTTGAAGCCATATGTTGAGAGATTTGCCTTTTCGGTTATTTGGGAGCTTGATGATGACGCAAACATCGTGAACGTTCAGTTCAACAAATCCATCATCAAATCACGTGAAGCTTTCTCATACGAGCGTGCACAGATGCGTATTGATGATGCCTCGCAGCAGGATGACTTGACCCAGGGCATGAGAGCACTGCTACGTTTATCGAAGAAGTTGAAACAGCAAAGATTGGATGCCGGTGCACTGAATTTGGCATCTCCAGAGGTCAAGGTCCATATGGATTCTGAGACATCCGATCCAGGTGAAGTTGAGATCAAGCAACTCTACGAGACCAACTCCCTTGTTGAGGAGTTCATGTTGCTTGCAAACATTTCTGTTGCTAGAAAGATCTTCGCCGAGTACCCACAGACTGCCATGTTGAGAAGACACAACGCCCCACCATCCACCAACTTCGAGAAGCTTAACGACATGCTCAGAGTACGCAAGAACATGGCTATCTCCATCGAGTCGTCTAAGGCACTTGCGGACTCTTTGGACCGTTGTATTGATCCGAAGGACGAGTACTTCAACACTCTGATTCGTATCATGTCCACACGTTCTATGACTGCTGCTGAGTACTTCAGTTCTGGTTCATATGGATACCCAGAGTTCCGCCATTATGGTCTTGCCGTTGACATCTACACGCATTTCACATCACCAATCAGACGTTACTGTGACGTTGTTGCCCATCGTCAGTTGGCTGCGGCCATTGGCTACGAGCAGCTGGACTTGTCACACAGAGATAAGCAGAAAATGGAACTCATCTGCAAGAACTTGAACAAAAGACACAGAAATGCGCAGTTTGCCGGTAGAGCTTCGATTGAGTACTACGTTGGTCAGGTTATGAAGAACAACGAGTCCGAGGAGACCGGTTATGTGATCAGAGTGTTCAGTAACGGTATTGTTGTTCTGGTGCCAAAGTTTGGTGTCGAGAGTTTGATTAAGCTGGAAGACCTGACAGCAAACGTCAACGATGCTACATTTGAGGAGGAGAAGTACGAGCTGACCTTCAAGCAAAAGGATGGATCTATGAAGACCGTCGCTGTGTTTGATAAGGTACAGGTTCAGGTCAGATCCGTCTTGGACTCCAGTGTTGGCAAGCGTAAGGCCCAGCTGCTGTTGAAGTAATAAGGTAATCACATGGTTCATTTAAAACTCATAACAGTTTCGTAGTTTGTAGAGTCACACATCCGCTGACATAATCACCCAGCGGTTTTCCACGAATTTGTTGGCCGGGCCAACAGATCGCGGGGTATTTCACCAGTGCTGTCCACCGAAAAAGAAACAAGCCCCAACGTCATCGGTGGATTTGACACCTTTTCCTTCACAGTTGGTGAAAGTTTTGGCACTGAGGTGTTACTGAGTCGATGATTTGATATTGTTACACGGACAGCACACAGCGATGTCGAACATTCGTAACACAAGCTTGGTCAAGACCTTCTACTCGCTCATTTCGGAAACGGCAGCACCGGGCCGTCTCAAACCAAAGCCTACGAGCCCTTCTGTCCACACGAAAAACGGCTACAAGAGATCTACTGCACCAACAGCCCTCCCTTTGCACAAGATCATCACTACAAAGCTCTTTCCACTGGATGCCCGTACGAGTATTAGAGACTACGCCGCGCGCAAGGAACTCGACAGGGCGCAGGATGCGCTTTTGAGGTTGCTCCCATTCTACACTGGCTCTACCAAGTACGCCGACACCAACTCGACATCGGAATTGGAGACGAATAAGGCTGACGATTTCAGAACGTCAGAGGTGCTCAAGGTTGAGGTTGGCAAAGGTCGATACATCAACGAGTTCACGATATATCCAAAGGGTGCCGACTTGTCCAAAGTGAACCATTTTGTGCTGATTCATGGCTATGGTGCCGGCCTGGGATTCTTCCTAAAGAACTTCGAGGAGATCAGTCAGAACAAAAACTGGTGCATCCACTCCATCGACCTTCTGGGATATGGATGTTCGTCAAGGCCAAAGTTCGACAAGAATGAATCCATCGAGTCCTACTTCGTTGACACTTTGGAAGCTTGGAGAGCGAAGCGAGGAATTGATAAGATGTTGATGTGTTCTCACTCCCTCGGTGCATACTTCTCATGTATGTATACCATGAAATACCCAGGACATGCTCAGAAGTTGCTGTGCATCTCCCCAGCCGGTATCTACAGAGACCCAAAGCCTCCTGGTGAGATTCCTATTTGGTTCAACTGGCTATGGGAGTATGGTGTTTCTCCATTCGCCTTGATCAGGAACGCAGGTCCATTTGGCTCCATGGTCGCCTCAGGTTGGACTTCCAGAAGATTCTCCAAGCTTACCAAGCTTGAACAGGACCGTCTCCACGACTACACTTACAGAATATTCAACGCTCCAGGTGCTGGTGAGTACTACATGCCACAGATTCTGGCTGCCGGTGGAGTTCCAAAAACCCCACTTGTCCAGAAGATTGAGAATATTACTTGTGATGCCGTGTGGGCATACGGAGATGAGGACTGGATGCCAAAGCAAGGTGGCATAGACTGTACTGAAAAGATTCATCAGAGTACGCCCTACAAGAGCGAAGTGATCGAATTCAAAAACTCAGGTCACCATCTATACCTGGACAACTACCCAGACTTTAACAAATTTATCTTGCAAGAGATGAAGAAGTACGAGGAGGTTTACGTTACCTCGGATGAAGTCTGATATTAGAATAACATAAATAACGCATGGATGTTTCTTAAACTTTTTTGTGAACTCTGTCCCACAGGTAGCGTGGTGCTCTCCTTCTTCCACCTTGTAGCATTTGTCCGTCCACAATCTCATAAGCATTATGAGCTAGACAATTGTTCCCATGGACAGCGTACTAAAGATCTTGGCGCATTCATTAAATAAAGTTAATTCCTTGCTTGTGAGTGGCTACGATTTTTATGCACTGTTGAACAAAAACGGGTGTGCATTGTGCACGCCCATTTGCCCCCTGCTCGGGCCTGGTCTCGTCTTGAGTCTTATTGGATATCTGTTTGACCATCACGATGTTGAAACGTTAATCTAGGGAGCTCTTGTCTCTTAGTCCCCTCTCTAGTCTACCTGCTACCCGGTGGTACTGCGTGCAGTGTCTTGCAGGCGTCTACCGATTTTATTAACAGACGAACCGTCCTAGACCCTAGTCCACAAGACACAGACAAAATCGCTAGGGAACACGTACCCTTCAACCATGCACATGGGCATACACCGCATGATCTGATAGAGTATTACAGTGCCATGTGCCAGAATTTACAGTTTTACATGCTATCTCCGCTCATTTCCATCGCAGAAGGCATGCCAGACTCGCATTCTATTCGTTGCAGCCGAAGTTCACCCCCAACTTTTCGGGTGTCGGTGAAACGATTGGCCCCAGAAGTGCCTGTAAGTCATCGTCCCACAGGAGGTGGGAAGACATACAGCTAAATGATCATCGGTTTGTCTCCATTTCTCGCAGTCTCTGCTACACCAGACACGAAATGAGCTGGCTAAAACCTCTTGCGCGCCGACATGCCAGGGCCTCGATTTAAGCTCACCAGCGTCGTTTTCATTGGCTGTTGAATGTCTTGGCACTTTTTTGCAGGAGAAATCACATTACTCAGTTCCGATATCTGCTGTGTATGGGCATTACAAGGTGTACTCAGCTCACCTGATGTTTAAATTCAAAAATAATAATATGTACGTTCATGGTTTGCTAGGATATGATGGATAATCATAGCGTTATTAGAGTTGAAGGCCCGCGGACAAACTTAGCTGCAAGCCTGCCAGATGACATATGACACTCGAGACTTCAAGACCTAGTGGGTGTGACCGTCAATCATTTTGTCTCATGTCTCTTTCACTGCGCATGTATGAGGGTGTCTTGATCCTGAAAGTCTAGTAGTGCTCGAACTATAAATAGAGTTTTAACATCTGTAGCCGCTAGTCGCAAGACCACCTAGTACTGCATCTTCGTCCAACGAGACTGCAAAGCATGTACCGGGTGCAGACAAGACAAATCGGCTACCTATGCTGCCTCTTTTAGTGGTAATACTTCATCTCATTCATTTGTATGTCCCAAACTGATTTTGCAACTCGGACGAACCCCCAACTTTGATGCACCCCTTTTATATAATGGAAGCTATGTCCTGCTTGATGCGATGGTACCAGATTGTTACTTCCTTAGAGCACACGCGCAAGCCCAATGGTCAGTCTACGCATTCTTTTAAGTGCAACTCTAACTCTGGTAGCCACATTGGCAAGTGCTGAGACACATGTGTACAACTTCACTACAGGGTGGGGCACTGCAAACCTGGATGGTGTGAAAGACAGACCAGTCATCACTTGCAACGGAGAGTTTCCGTGGCCCGACATCCATGTGAACAAGGGTGATACCATCATCGTGTACATGCAAAATGGATTTGAAGACCATAATACGTCTCTGCATTTCCATGGTTTGTTCCAGCACGGCTCGAGTCAGATGGACGGTCCTGAAATGATCACCCAGTGTCCAATTGCACCGGGTGATACTATGATCTATAACTTCACCATCACTGACCAACACGGTTCCTACTGGTACCATTCCCATACACACGGACAGTACATGGATGGAATGAGAGGGCTGTTGGTCATTCACGATGAGGATTACCCATACCAAAAGGGCGTGGACTACGATGAGGAGGTAGATTTATCAATGAGCGAGTGGTACCATAGCACTGTGTCTGAGTTGTTGCCATCTTTCCTCAACAAGAACAACCCAACTGGTGCTGAACCTATCCCCCAGAACTTCCTGCTGAACAATACGAAGAATGCTACATGGTCTGTTGAGGCTAACACTACCTACCTCTTGAGACTATTCAACATTGGTGGGTTCACTTCCTACTACTTTTTCATCGAGGACCATGATTTCCAAGTTGTTGAAGTTGATGGAGTTCCTGTTGAGCCATACAATGCTAGTATGCTTTACATCACTGTTGCTCAACGCTACACTGTTTTGCTCAAGACGAAGTCAGACACATCAAGAAACTATGCCATCATGCAGTTGGTAGACACTGGTATGCTTGATGTCCAACCGGCAGACTTGATTGTCAACAGTACTCACTACATGTCTTACTCTGCTGAAAATGAACAGCCATCTGAAGCATTCACTGACTGTTTGGAACTGGGATGTTACCTGGATGATTACGACTTGGTGCCTGTTGAAAAGGTTGAGTTGTACGATGATGCCGATTATACACTAACCGTTGATGTTCAAATGGACAACTTAAACAACGGTATCAACTATGCGTTCTTCAACAACATCTCCTTCACTCGCCCAAAGACTCCAATCTTGCATACGGTATTGTCTTCGGGTAACTTGTCTACTAACGAACTCATCTATGGTACCAACACCCACTCCATTGTATTGCAGAAAGATGATATAGTGGACATTGTCGTGAACAATCTGGACACTGGTAAACATCCTTTCCACTTACATGGACACGTGTTTCAGCTGATCCACCGTGGCCCAAGTATTGATGACAATGACTCGCCTGTGGCATTCAGCCCACAGAATGACACAGATTTCCCAGAGTATCCAATGATGAGAGATGTCGTATACCTCAGAGAACAAAGTAACATGGTGTTGAGATTCAAGGCTGATAATCCTGGTGTTTGGTTCTTTCACTGTCACATTGACTGGCATCTGGAGCAAGGTTTGGCGCTGGTTTTCATTGAGGCCCCTGAGGAGATTCAGAAACAGGCTAGCCAACAGCTCACGGAAAACCATAGATCTGTCTGCAAGAATATCGGTATCAATCCTGACACTAATGCCGCTGGTAACACAGACTTCTTGGACTTGACCGGCCAGAATGTTCAACGTAAGAATGTTCCAGCTGGGTTCACCGCAAAGGGGTACGTTGCCTTTGTGTTCTCCTGTGTCGCTGGTATCTTAGGACTGGTGACGATTGCCGCTTACGGTCTTGCCGATATTAAGGAAGATGAGGCCCTCAATGACTTTGTTGCCGACTTCAATGTGAATCTCGATGGAGATGAGTCTACGGCGGACGATGGGAGTCATCTGAGCCAAGAAGCTGGATCATCCTCCAACGAACAGTCTAACAAGGCTCGTGAGTGAGGCGAGGGGTTGTCCTACGCTCCAGGTGAATGGTGATCTTCTGATATATACACGGATATTATCATATATGCCAATGTAAAAAAGTTACTAGGGGTTTATTGTAGGTACATACTCTGAATAGTTATAACAGAAATCTCGCAGCTCTCTCAGCGGTATCACAGATTAATCGAAGAGTAGAACAGGTTGGTGAAATGGCCAACTCACATCAGAACACCAAATATACTACTAAACTCGAAACAGCTTTCCACAATTGTAATAAATTAGCGTATTTCTGTAACTGATCTCTAATGATAACTAAAGGACTCAAAAGCTGTACATCAGAGTTGTTCCAGATCGGTTTTTGGCTGGAAACTCGAACAACTGATAACATAAATATACCAGGGTAGTCCTCTCGAAATGAAATACTGGCTATTCTTAGGACAGTCGATTTGAATTCTAAAAGCACCCTATCAATATAACGAATAAATGAAATTATACTCTATAAACCAAGATTTCTACAATGATCTTGAGAACAACTTCACCAACTAATTGATGAACAGCCTCGGTTAAGTCCAGTTTTACTAAATACAGGTTAAACAAGACGAAATCAGAGACCCTGGGTGCCGGTATGCGCACTCCATCAACACCGCGAATTTTGGGACTAGGATCTCAATATGAGCGATCTTTCAAGACCGCCTTGGGTATTGTAGGTGAACTGGAGGGAAAACGAGTGTGTCAGTCCAATTGAGCTTTGCATAGATGTCTTTTGAAGCTCCAGAAGTAAGTCAAGGAAGGAAGACCGGGCAGCGAATAGAGCAATGCCCGGGATATGGACAACAAGACAGATCACTAACGAAAACATGGAAGTAGCCACAGGACGCAGAGTCATTCAAGTTCATTGCCCTTGGAGGAGGCTCCGAAGTCGGCAGATCTTGCCACATTATCCAATATAAGGGTAAAACTATCATGCTTGATGCCGGTATCCACCCAGCCTTTTCAGGTATCGCAGCTTTGCCCTTCTACGACGAGTTTGATCTTTCGACGGTGGACATCCTTCTCATATCCCATTTCCACTTGGACCACGCAGCCTCGTTACCCTACGTGATGCAGCACACGAATTTCAACGGAAGAGTTTTCATGACACATCCTACCAAGGCCATTTATCGTTGGTTGTTGACCGATTTTGTGAAGGTTACAAGCATCGGCGCGTCAACTACGCTGTATACAGATGAGGATCTCTTGGAGTCCTTTGACCGTATTGAAACAGTGGATTACCACTCTACCAACGAAGTTGACGGTATCAGATTCACAGCATATCACGCTGGCCATGTTCTCGGTGCTGCCATGTACATGATTGAGATTAGTGGTCTTAAGATCCTCTTCACAGGTGACTATTCGAGAGAGGAGAGTCGTCATTTGAATCCTGCAGAGGTCCCTCCAACCAAACCTGATGTGTTGATCACGGAGTCAACATTTGGTACTGCTACACACGAGCCAAGGCTAGAGAAGGAGCTCAGACTAACGAATCTGATACACTCTACGCTAACAAAAGGTGGACGAGTGTTGTTACCAGTATTTGCCTTAGGAACAGCCCAAGAATTGCTGCTCATTTTGGATGAGTACTGGTCGACACACCAGGATCTGGAAAACGTCAACGTCTATTACGCATCATCTTTGGCCAAGAAGTGTCTTGCTGTGTTCCAGACGTACATTAACATGATGAACGACAACATTCGTAAACAATTCAGAGACCAAAACTCTAACCCATTCCAGTTTAAGCACATCAGAAACATCAAAAACCTGGACAGGTTTGACGATTTTGGTCCATGTGTCGTTGTTGCCAGTCCTGGTATGCTGCAAAACGGTGTCTCAAGAGAACTACTGGAGAGATGGGCTCCAGACTCTAGAAATTCCGTCATCATTACAGGTTATTCTGTGGAAGGGACACTCGCCAAAACGCTGGTAACAGAACCCGATACCATCCCATCAGTATCAAATCCTGATTCACAAATTCCAAGAAGACTCAATATTGAGGAGATATCATTTGCTGCGCATGTGGACTATGAACAAAATTCTAAGTTCATTGAGCAAGTTGATCCTAAATCCATCATCCTAGTCCATGGTGAATCAAACCCAATGGGAAGACTCAAATCTGCCCTCTTGTCTAAGTACTCCAAGTTCAAAGGAACAGATCAAGAGGTGAAGGTCTACAATCCAAGAAACTGTGATGAGCTAAGCCTACAATTTAAGGGTCTAAAGGTGGCCAAGGCTCTAGGGTCTATCGTTGAAGACAAAGAGAACGAGACTATTGGTGGTGTTTTGATCAGTAAGGACTTTGATCTAAATTTGATGAAGGTGGATGACGTGAGAGAATATGCTGGTTTAACATCTACTGTGATCAAAGAACGCCAAACTATTCACGTTGACGCAGGTAGAGACTTGGTGCAATGGCATTTGTTCCAAATGTTTGGCCACGTTGATGTCTTAATTGATGACGAGGAGGAGTATGAAGTAAGAATTATGAATGAAATCACAGTGAATATTGTGAGTGGCGTGTGTACCATTGAGTGGATGAGTGGAATCATCAACGACACTATTGCAGACTCCGTTGTTGCCATTTTGATGTCCGTGGACTCATCACCTGCCTCTGTGAAGATGTCATCCCAGTCCTGTGATCATGCCTCAAATACTTTAGCGGACTCTTCAATCACAAGCAGGTTGGAGAGAATTAATGCTATGTTCGAGGCGCAGTTTGGTGAGGCATTTACACCTAACGAGGAGGGCACAGGTGCCACCATCACATTAGGAAGTAAGATTGCCACTGTGGACTACATGAAGATGTCGGTGGACTGCGAAAGTAAGGTGTCCAAGTCTAGAATCGAGGCCGTTTTAAAACGAGCCGCAGGTATCGTTGCTCCCCTGGCTCAACAGAAGGCCAAGATTGTAACTTAATTGATGATATATGCGCATTAATACAGTATTTGCTAACTTGAAATCGCTCGTTCAAAATTGTAGTATACAAAAACACCAAGAACTGAAAAGTACAACATAACACAACCAACAGATATCATGGACCAGATCTCAGGACGTTCTGTCTCTGGAATCTGAACTGTAGAGACTCCTGCTTTTCCATGACACTCAAAGCCTTATCCAGGGCCAGCTGACTGTACTCCTTACCGGCTACAAACTCTTTCTTCAAAGTTTCGTAGGTGGTAGAGAATCCAATAGGCAGTCTTTTTCTGATCTCTCTTTCAATCTTTCTCACTTCGTCTTGCAACTCTGGAGACATGTTTGTGATACCCTGAGAAGCTGCATCCATAGTCGAAGCCTGGAACAATCTGATTGCTTCGTCAACGTGCGACTCATTAGCTACCGGTGAAAGTTCCAACTTGGCAAGAGACTCAGCGATACGGATGATAGCCTCCAGCTGACGCACTGTGATCGGAATAGAGGATCTCTCATCAGCTTCCACTTCTCTATCGTGAATGTTCTTTCTGATTTCGACAAAGTGGGAACTGAGCTTTTCAGCTGCATCAGGAGAGAGACGTGGTGCACATTTGGCACGGCAATACGAAATATATCTCTTCATCTTGTCAAGTGAAATCTCTCCTGCAACCTCTTGGTTGTTTGTTCTCCCCATGTGGATATTGAGCACGTGGTTAGCGATGGAAACATCTCTGGCCTCATTGTGGTCATCCTTGACGATAAAAATCATATCGAATCTGGACATAACGGATGCGGCAAAGTCAATGTTTTCACCGGGTGTTTTCATTTCATCGTAACGACCAAAGATCGGGTTGGCAGCAGCCAACACTGAAGTTCTGGAATTCAACACTGTGGTGATACCTGCCTTAGCAATCGAGATGGTCTGTTGTTCCATGGCTTCGTGGATGGCGACTCTGTCTTCTTCTCTCATCTTGTCGAACTCATCAATACACACCACTCCACCGTCAGCAAGGACCATTGCACCACCCTCCAGGTAAAACTCTCTTGTGGTTGTATCTCTCTAGACAGAAGCAGTCAAACCAGCAGCCGAGGAACCTTTACCAGATGTGTAAATGGAGATTGGCGACACTTTGTCAACAAACTTCAACAACTGAGACTTGGCCGTACCAGGGTCACCGAGCAATAGGACGTTGATGTCACCTCTGAGTCTCATACCATCTGGCAGTAGTTTCTTCGAACCACCCATGAGTAAACACGCAATAGCCTTCTTAATGTCTTCGTTACCGTAAATGGATGGTGCGATAGATTTGGCGAAGGCCTCGTATAGATCAGGTCTTCTTGACATCTCCATGAACTCCTCCTCCTCCTCCTCAGTGAAGATCACATTACCGGCGGCATTGTGGTCCACATCTGTCTCAATACCAACGACTCTGACGTATGGGTTTCTGATTGCGATGGATGATGGACCCTTGACTTTGGACTGGAATGTGGAGTAGATACCAGTGACAGTACAACGTGTACCGGGGACGACTTTGTTAGTGAGATATCTGTCAGCACTGAGAAGTACGTGACGGGGCATCTCACCTACTGGTACCATCTCGGGAAGCTCCTGCAGTTTTAATGACTGCTGATCGATGAACATGGACTTGTCGTGGACGATGACGTACGGGTCAGATGGACACTGAGATCTTTCACCATCGGCTGGGATAGCACCACAGAACTTTGGAAGAACAACACCACCGAATGCTGTTGTGATGTTGACTCTCTGAGTGTGCCTACACGAACGGCACATCAGCTGGACACTCGTGGCTTTTGAGTGGAGCACAGAGGCGGAGATGATAATTCCACTGATACGCACAACTTTTGAGATGTGCACGGCATCGAGTTCTCTGATTGTGAGCTTGGTGGCACCGGATTTGAGAATCAGCTGACAAGTTGGGAAGTTTGAAGGGATCTCAGAATCCTCCAAGAATACGATTCTCTTAGCAACTTCTGTGATGGCTCTTTCGAACAACTGCACCATTTCTGCTGGGGAATCCATAAGGTGCTTGTTCAAGTTCTCCTGGTAGTGGATCAGGTCAACAGAGTCAACTGTGAGAGAGTACTCCTTCACTAGCAAGTTCTCTCTCAGTTGGTTTCTGTACTTAAACTCTGAACCCACACGGAACTCCAGGATGAACTTGCGGAAGGCGGTGATGAACTCCTGGTTGGTGTCCTCGGTGGTGTCCTCTCCAGGAAGAACTGCTGCTGTGAACGTGTCGCCTCTATCGAATGACATTGTGTATCTCTGTTGAAGGCCTAGTTGCGGTGCTGTGAGCTTGTATCAATGTATCTGGGCTCTTTGGCAAAACAGACACTCAGATTTATCCTCGTGATAAATCAGACGCACCCAATCAAAGCCCAATTGGGAAATGGGCGCAGAGATCTGAGGACGGACGCGTCGCCCAGCTCAAAATTTCGTGTTTGTATTACGTAATCAGGATTTTTGAGAATTTCGAGGGTAATGCTGGTCGGATTAGCCATATGCGGTAATTTGCGCGACTGGAAAAGCTTGAGATCTTGTAGGTATGCCATACAAGATAATTTAATGCTTTTGAAGATAATCTAACAGTAAACTTGGATCTCCATCACTTATCAATCGTTGATATCACAATACAATCATGGCGTAAGTACATTTATATGCGTCGTAATGACACCAGAGCAATACTAACCAATGAACAAACAGTGAACTTGTCGACCGCCCACGCAATGAACTAACAGAGACCGAACTCCAAAAGCTCGAGGAGTACGAATTCACACATGGCCCCATGTCCGTGTTACAGGATGCCGTACAAAACGGGACACAAGTGCTTATAAGTTGCAGAAACAACCACAAACTTCTGGCTAAAGTAAGGGCTTTTGACAGACACTCCAACCTCGTACTGGAGAACGTTAGGGAGTTATGGACAGAGATCCCAAGAGTCGCTAATGGTAAGAAGGGTAAACCAGTACCAAAAGAGAGATATATCTCCAAGTTGTTTCTCAGAGGTGACTCTGTGATTGTCATCCTTAAAGCTGCCTAATTAGGTGGTGCAATGTATAGACTAATGTTATCTTTATGACCCCTTCATGTGTTTACCAAGTGTATTTGCACTCTCTACGTGGGCTTCGACTGCAGTATGTACAGGCTCTTATTCTTTTTCCCTAACTATAATTACAAATTAGACAGTCACAATGATCTTCTTGGTGACGGTGCTCTTGGACTCACCCTGGCTTATCGTCACAACGTACTGGCCCTGCTCCACAATTTCTTCCAACAACTCTGTTGACTTCTCCAATTTCAGAGAGATATCCTCAACTGGAACCTTGAAGCCAGCGGCCAATTCAATCTCCCTGGAGACATCAGCTTTGGTAACCGGTGTGCTATTGAAACGCAATGTACCCAGTGTGACGTTCAATGTCACCATTGAGTAACCTGCCGTCGATGCCTTGATAGATCCTGTGGCCTGACCATCACTTGGTAAGTTGAATAGAATACCTTCGAGTTCCACAGGCTCAATTCTGTTCTTGGCCAGTTCCTCCTCTTCCAACTTCTTCTTCTGCTGAGCGGCCAGCTGTTCGGCCTTTCTCTGTGCCTCAAGTTGTTTTTGTTGCTGTTGTAATAACTGTTGTTGCAACTGCTGCTGTCTTACCTCCTTCTTAACTACTGGGATTCTTGGACCCAAACCAGCTTCTGGAATGATGTAGGCAGCACCGTTCTTTGGATATAATCTGTTACGCATCAGACCAGGCAGAACCTCGATGATCTCGCCTCTTTGACCGTACTGTGGGAAGTCTTTGAGAAGTTGAACTTTGATCTTGTTCTCACGCTTGGTGAGGGCGGAGTAACGAACCAAAGGCACACGCTTGGTTGTGATCTGACAGAAAATGGAGGAGCTCATCTAAGGATAGGGATTTGTGGAAACTACTATCAATTACAATCACCATCAATCAACAATTAATTACATTAATGTTGATGACCGAAGGAATTTTTCAGACGATCGCGAGAGCTCGGGGCGTATGCTCAACGGTGAACCCCGGTGCGGAAAATTACGTCGCTGTTCCTATATATACGCCATCAGGCGGGCTGCCAATGCCGTCTCTACAAACCAATTCCAATCAACACATAATGTACCATAAGACCAATCATTTACTCCAATGAATAAATATCAACATCCTCAACGGACTTCCCGATATACTCATCGGTCAACTTCTTGGAGATTTTCCATAAGTGGATGATGTTATCATCAGCAGTAGAACTCAATAGGAATGGAATTTGTGTATTCCAACTGAGATCTGTGACTGGAGCTGTATGTCCAGCATGCATCATGAACAACTCTGGTGCACCGTCATCCTCATCTTCCTGGACTTGCTCTTCACCAATTTTAGCGATGTCCCAGATGATTACACGGCGGTCGTTGGAGCCGGATGCAAGGAGACCATCGTGATGAGGATCCCACTCAAGACATGAGATGGACCCAGTGTGACCCATAATTGTGTGAAGTTTCTGTGTTGGTGATCTGATATCGAATAATTCGATAGTGGAGTCTTCCAGGCCAATTGCGTACAGGTTTGATGAGTGCTTAGAGAATGAGATGGTGTTGATAGCTGCATCACGATGCAGAGTTTGCGTAGCCTTGTGAGTTCTTGTATCGTAAAGCCTGACAGTCTTGTCGTCACTTACAGAACCAAACACATTGGAGTGCTTGTTGTGCCACTGCACCTCATTGACAATGTCGGAGTGGTCTCTGTAGACGTGCATTGGAGTTGTTGTGTTGTTTTCAGTGTCCCAAAGAGCGACTGTGTGGTCATCCGAGGATGTTAACAGCTGCCCATCCACCAGAGAATTCCATGACAGACCATATCCGTTTGCTGTATGATGTCTCAAATGCACTGGTGCTTGTTTTTTATCGCCTTCGATATCGTATAGGTACACATCACCGGATCCTGATATGGTAGCCACAGTGTTTGGCTTGAATGGATTGTAGCGAGCTCTATTGACTTCTTCTGAATGCTTGAATTTCTTGGTGACTTTGAGGCGAGCATTAACAGTTTGTTGCTTCTTTGCATTTTCAAGCTCTTCTTTGGTCTTCTTCGGTGTGTCGTCGGAGTCCATAGACTGGATTTGGTCTTCAACCAAGCTGTGTGGAAGGAAAGTGGATGACACTTTTAGGTAGTCGGTATCCTCACCCGATGTGTGCGTGCCGATGATCAATTTCTGTGGAATGGCTTGGTCTCCCTCTCTTGGGGTAAGTGCTTCAGGTAACCACTGAACGGTTAAAGAAGGCCATGTCAAGGCAGTTTCAGAGACAAACTCGTACATCACAGGACAATTTTGTCTCCAAAGCTTATACTCCTCCTCAATGGTGAGTTCCTTATTTGGGTCATCCTCTGGCTGATTGGCTGAATTGGCAGCCATAGAGATATCTGCGGAAGCATCAAAACGAACACTCATGACCGATGTACTCTTTACTTCCAACCCAAGATATTACTACATAAACGTTGAAGTTGTGGACGCGTACTTGAACTTCAAGTGCTACGGAGCGCGTCTGGTGTATGGATGTTGGATTTAGACCCGCCCGCGAAATGGCAGAAAAATTCACCTCTGATCGCCATGGAAGAACCCACACAGCGGCTGGGCCTAAAGAAGTATAAACAACATCAATCATCACCAAAAGCTGTACAAGTGCAATCTCTTAACAGCTCATCGGAACTAATTGGATACATGGCACAGACACGCCCAACCGACATCTCGATTCCGAGATCCATCGACGCTCTCGTTCCGGAAGTCGAGCTCTACAGACGGCTCCACGAGGCAGAGAAGAAGATTGATATCCTCACCACGCGTAAGGTCAGTGACTTATCTGAATCACTGGCCAAGGTTCCCCGTTTGAAACAGGTGCTCCGTATTTTTGTCTACAACATTGCTGAGAACCAACCATGGCAACTACAGCAACAGCTACAGCAACAAGATCAACAGGGCTTGCCAGTGGCAGGCGAGGAGCCATCATGGACACTGAGAGTGGAGGGACGTTTACTCAATGGTCAAAGTGCCACTGATCCTACAAGAAAGAAATTCAGCTCGTTTATCTCTGGTATCTCCGTTGATCTCATTCCGAACACACAACCAAATACTACAATGTCAATCCCAAAGGAGAACGTCGTTGAATGGCACGAAAATGCCGACCCTAAGTCGAAAGGCGTCGAGTTTGATGGATTAGACGTGAAGAGACCCGGCTCAGAGAATATCAATGCTAAAATCACTATTCAACCAAGAGAGTTCCCTATTAAGCTCAGGGCCTCGCCTGAATTGAGCGCGTTGTTGGGTGTTGCCGAGCTGACGCAGCATGAGGCTGTCTATTCCATCTGGCAGTACGTGCAGCTGAACAACTTGCAAGCTGCAGAGGACAAGAGAATCGTCAACTGTGACGAGCCACTTTCTCACCTGTTTGGGGTTCCAAGATTCAACTTCAAGGACGTGCTGGAGATGCTGGCCAAGCACATGTCACCTGGTCAGCCAATTGTCATCGATTATCAGATTAAGGTGGACAAGGCATCCACACTCGGCGATGTTGTCATTGACATTGAGGTTCCAGTTGAGGATTTGGCCGAACAGGAGTTATGGAAGGCGGAGAGTAAGAAGATGATCGCAGAGCACGACGAAGTTATAAAGGAGCTCAACACAAAGATTGTGCTAGGTATCCAGGGGCTACACAGTGCTCATAGAAAGCACCAGTTCTATGGAAAGCTTGCTGAGGACCCAGCTAATTTCCTAACGGAGTTCACCGACTCTCATGCCAAGTTGCTGAAGATTCTTGCTGGTGATGAAGGATACAATGAAGAGACTGTTAGAAGATCAGAGTTCTACACGGACGATATGCTTTCCGAGAACGTTGGTATTTTGCTGAAGACCAACCGTGTGTAAGCTAGGGATTCAATGGAATGTAATTGTAGGTTATGGCTGGGATTGAAATGTACTTGTACTTGTAGTATACAGGTTCCAACAAGATACATGGTCGGAAGTCATTACTATATCCGAGGGCGCTGTGTGGCCCCTTACCAGGCTTTTTCTTTTTCCCCGGTGGAGTCATCGCCTCGGTCAACGTGGTTGGGTGCGGTCGTTTTTCAACAACAATATAAACCCTTCAATCGCAACTGTTTGATTCGAGGTTTTTGACAGGCTGATATAACTGCATCACACACTGGCCATAATGTCACAGACTTACCGTTCCACACGTTGTTCTACCGAGCAGAATGTCTCCTTCGAAGCTGCTGTCCTTCAGGGTCTTGCATCTGATGGTGGTCTCTACGTCCCATCCCAGATCCCACAGCTCTCTCCAGACTTCTTGACCAAGTGGCGTGACTTGTCCTTCCAGGAGCTTGCCTTCGAGGTGATGAGACTTTACATCGCCGAGTCTGAGATCCCAAACGCCGATTTGAAGGAGCTTGTTGAGAAGTCCTACTCCACATTCAGACACCAGGACGTTACCCCAGTGCAACCAATCGACGCCTCCCAGGGTGTCTACCTCTTGGAGTTGTTCCATGGCCCAACATACGCCTTCAAGGATGTTGCTCTCCAGTTCGTTGGTAACTTGTTCGAGTACTTCCTGTCACGTAAGAACGAGGGAAAGCCACAGGAGGAGAAGGATATCCTCACAGTTGTTGGTGCCACCTCCGGTGACACCGGTTCTGCTGCCATCTACGGATTGAGAGGTAAGAAGGACGTGTCCGTTTTCATCTTGTACCCAACTGGTCGTATTTCTCCAATCCAGGAACAACAGATGGCTACTGTTGAGGATAAGAATGTCCACACATTGTCCGTCAAGGGTACATTCGACGACTGTCAGGACATCGTCAAGCAGATCTTCGGTGACGCTGAGTTCAACAAGAAGTACCATGTTGGTGCTGTGAACTCTATCAACTGGGCTCGTATCTTGGCTCAGCAGACTTACTACTTCTACTCATACTTCCAGCTTCTCAAGCAGCTCGGCGAGGACGCCAAGGTGCGCTTCACCGTGCCATCCGGTAACTTCGGTGACATTCTTGCCGGATATTACGCTAAGGAGATGGGTTTACCAGTGGATAAGCTGATTATTGCCACTAACGAGAACGACATCTTGGACAGATTTGTCAAGAGTGGGAAGTACGAGAAGGGTGGTGACGTCAAGGCCTCTTTGGCCCCTGCTATGGACATCTTGATCTCCTCCAATTTCGAGAGATTGTTGTGGTACCTGGCCCGTAACAACGCCTGTGATGGTGATGACCTGAAGGCTGGTGCCACTATCCAGTCATGGTTCCAGCAGTTGAAGGCTGAAGGTGGCTTCAGCGTCCCAGAGGAAGTTATCGCTGCTGCCCGTAAGGACTTTAGCTCCGAGAGAGTTGACGACGCTGACATCACAGCAGCCATCAAGAAGTGTTATGCTGCCTCCAAGTATGTCTTGGACCCACATACAGCAGTTGGTGTTGAAACATGTTACAGATTCATTGCCAAGGACCAGCAGGAGAACGTGAAGTACATTTCATTGTCGACTGCCCATCCAGCCAAGTTTGCCGACGCTGTGAATGAGGCCTTGGGTGAGTTTGAAGGTTACTCGTTTGAGAAGGACGTTCTGCCAGAGGAGCTCGCTCAGTTGGCTTCCAAGGAGATGAGAAGAGTCTTTGTTGAGAAGGCTGACGTTGAGCTTGTCAAGAAGGCCATCGTTGAGGAGTTGGCTAAGGAATGATCATGCACCTTGCATCAAACTAAAAGTATCGCTATAATACACATTAATAAATATTCTATGTAGCTCACTTGTTGACTTCCTATATCTTTGGCTTCCGCTTCATCTGCAGTTTGCCGTCAATAATCTCCACCTCGAATCCCACCTCATCCAATGTCTCACTAGGAACGACCTCTTTCGCCTCCAGCTGAGCAACGATCTCCTGATTTTTCTGATTATCCTTGAGTAAAAATCGCACACAAACGATAGCCCTCTCCTTGATGAACGGTTCATTCTCATCAATGATACAGTTAGAAAGAACCAACTGAAGTCCATGCGTCTCTCTCATCAGCTCTTGCACCTCAAAATTTTCATGAACTAGAGATGTCAGTGTTTCAATCACCATGCTTTTGATATGAGGGAAGTTCTTTACCGATCTTTCCACGTCAGTGGAGTCTTTCAACTTAGATTGTGGCTTGACATTCTTGTGGATCGTACCAAGTAGCGAGACCAACAACTCAACACCTTTATATGACAGCAAAAACTTTCTGGCATGCTCAATGTGAGAGAGTGTCGAGAGCACATCCATCACTGCAGAGATCTTACCATATATCACATCGATATCAGAGCGCGTGCCTTGAAAGTACTCCTGAATCTCTGCAAGAGTTTTCTGGAAGAGTTCGAAGTTCCAAGAGAGCACCACTGTTAGCTCAAAAACCTCCCAGTTGGCTTTGCTAGTAATGATTGCCTGCGAAGCCCTGAGATATCTCACTGCGCCATCAGATGTGTTGTGAACAGTCATGAACTTCAACCAGGACTCGTGTAGCGTCAACTTTGTGAATATTTGAAGGATCAGAGAACCGTATTTGTCCTATGTTGAGGAAAGATCTAGTTTCTCATACTCCAACAAAAGGAGTGCGAGAACCGGCTCGCCCTTTCCCTTTGAAAGTGCCTCGTATAATATATCACTGTCATCGAACAGCATATTAACGTACGTGAATGTTGGAAAGAGCAGATCTGGCGTCCAGTGAGTGTGGTTTTCAATCAGTGAAACCAGCTCATGTAGAACTTCCGTGTTGTGCTTCTTTTGGCTTACCGTAAGATTGCACAGCATCTCAAAGCCTGATTCCACCACGTTGTCCTTGATTGTTTGGTCAATCTCACACTCTTCAATTCGAGTGATCATTTGTACAAGCTATAGTCTGATCTGTAATTCTTGGGCGTGATGACGATCCGCCGTGAGCAGATTTCTTGCAAGCAGTACAACGCCACGGACGATTCGTACTCGCAGTGACAGCGTAGAGTGAGCTGTTGGCAGTTCAGTCTCAAAGCATACTCTGATTAGTCTCCATATCAGCAGCTCATGTGACAATGTCGTCCTTAAACTTTCAGACTGTGCGGTGCTCTGTAGCAGCTGGGCGAGTGACGTAAGCTCAACACAAAGCTGTGACTCAGTAGAGTCTGAGGACTGTATCGAGAGTAGCACCGAATTGAGCAGCTTCTCTGCTGAATGGATATCAAATTGGCTCATAACTACTAGAAGCAACGTAATTCGATTGACTGTCAAATGTTCATGCTATGGCCCTCAAGATGCTGGAGGATGGTGACACAATTTTTCTTGAAGTGCTACCTTCCAATTACATAATCAACATAGTCTACAGACTTGGAGGGTTACAGAAACTACAGGGTACAATTGGCTCGAGTATATGCATGCATTGTCCATTGATTACTCCATTTCTTCATCAGAATCTTCCTCATCGTCATCGGAGACTGGGGATTCAACAGGCAACTTCTGGGCTTTAGCACTGAACCAGCCACCATCTTCATCATTATCACCGTCATCCTCTACCTCTTCATCATCATCGTCATCACTATTCTCACCATCGTCAGCACTGATGTAACCTGTGTCAGCTACGTCCATGACAACGTCCTCATCTCCAGCGGCAACAAAGTCAACACCAGAAGTGAGGAACAAGTAGCTGTACTCGTTATCTCTTGATACCTTAGTGAGGTCCTTCGCCACACGAGCTAATACTCTCTGAACAGCTCTCGTGGATTTAGCAAACTCGTGCTTGTGTGTGTTGATGTATTTGCCATGAGCCTGAAGCAAGGCCTTGATCCAACGCAGGTGGAACTCCAAATGGTGTGAGGTCATTGCCTGTTCACCAATGAACGAAAGCAAACGTTCAACATACACTATCGGAAGATCTGAAGCAACGAGTGACACGTCCTTGACTGGTATGGACTCATAGACACGATGTATGAGGTACTGCTCATTCAGGCGGAATGCCATAACGAGGGCTGTGAGATAGTTTTTTTCATTGAGGGTCTCCAACGTCGTTTCAGTGGTGACGTCCATGTCCAGGTCAAACGGATCAAATACCACACGATCATCAACAGAGAAGATCAGAACACCTTCAGTGGCAGCAGCGGCAAAAGCGGTGGCTGTTGGTGAGAATTGAATGTGCGTCACTCTCACTTCAGGTTTCGTTGATCTGAGAGATGGGTCGCCACCACGTCTTGAACCTGGCAATGAGTTGTCGATACGGTCTTCCAAGTCAGAATTCTCACCGTCTCTATCGATCAAATCCAAAGAGCCGGCTTCTGTCATCTTGGAGCTATTGAGGAATTTTTGGGTACCATCCAGCTCCATGTTCAAAGACACGGTGAATCTTTTGAGCATAACACCATTTGGAACATCATACAGACAAATAGAGTTGTTGTTACCAGCAGCAACGACAGTCAAACCGTCAAAGGAGTAATCCAACGATGTGAAGTTCTTACCTCTCTGGGAGTGGTCTGCGGAGAATCTATCCTCGGTGTAACGACCAACAAAGATGTCTCTACGGCAGTCAATGTGACCAGTCTCCTTGGCCTCTTCAACATCCCAGAACTGGATCTGACCACTCAAAGTAGACACGGCAATCTGCTTTGAGTCTGGTCTCATGGCCAGTGCCAACACGTCGTTGTGAACATCCAAAGGTTCAGTGTGCTGAGAGCGGCCAAACATGTGCCACACTCTGACAGTTTTATCCCAAGAAGCGGAAGCAAGCACCGAGTTCTCAACACCAAATGCCAAGCAAGAGATCGGGCCAGTGTGTCCAGATAATGTCTCAACAAGCTGGGCAGTCTGGACAGACCACACATAGATGTCGAATGTATCTTGAGAAGCAGCACAGACCACCTCGCCAGATGGGTCCACGGCCAAAGATGTGAATTTAATACGTTCAGTAGCGGTGAATGTTCTGAAGTTTCTGTATCTCACCAAATCCCATGCCTTCACGGTACCGTCCAAAGAGGCACTGAAGAGCACTTGGCCACGTTTGGCAAATTTGACAGCTGTGACAGATGATGAGTGTTCTTCAAACGTAGCGAGACAGAATCCTGAAACAACATCCCAGATTTTGATTTTACCATCATCACTTGCAGTAACAACACGAGAGCCATCTGGAGAGTAACATAATGCGTTAGTTGAGTCGAAGTGACCCTGCTGTTTGAGGATGTAAGACTCTGATTGCCATTCGTAAACAAGCAACTGTCCCAATTTGGAGGAACCAAAGGCCAACCATTCACCAGTAGAGTTGACAGATACTGTGTCAACACCATCCTGACCCATACTGAGTTGCTGGACCATGTTGAAATCTGGCAATTCGTAGAGTCTGAACTCACCGTTACTGAATCCGACGATGAGGATGTTCGAAGCGGAATGGAATGTGGCGCACTTCAACTTGGCATCAGCGAAGAAGAAATCCTTCTTGACAATTCTCCATGATTTTGCCACGTCTGATTCTTCGTCCTCGCTCTCGGATTCTTCGTCAGAGTCTTCAGATGGCTTCTTTGTGTACTTCCATGTGAAAAGAGCACCATCCTTCGAGATAGTGTATATCGTCTCCTGATCTTTGGAGAAGAATGCGCGTACCACAGTGTCTCTATGACCAGCCAATGTCATCTTCACATCACTCTCAGCAGAGTCCAAAGACCACAATCTAGAGGTCAGATCCTTGGATGTCGTGATGAAGAAACGAGAGTCAGAGGACCATGAGATCGAGGTCACATCGGCGAAATGACCAGCGTAGACTCTGTGGCGCACAAATGGCGCAAATGCTCTATCCTCAGTGATTGATGGTGTCTTCCAAACTTGAATAAATCTACCACAGGCAAGGGCAAAGTACTGTGAGTCCTCTGAGAATTGTAGATCACGAACGGAGTCTTTGAAGTTGAAATGGTGGAGAACGGCTCTAGACTTGTAGTTGACCAAAATGGCTCTTCCGTCAACATCAACGGAGAGCAGGAGTGTTTCCTGCTTGTTCAATGCGATTCTGGCAACTCTGCGACGGTGTTCATATGGGAAAGTGAAGGATTTGTTGTGGATCAGATCGAAGCACGATACTCGGTTGCCTACTGGGGAGAGCAGCTGAGTACCGTCCTGTGAGAAGACAAGGTTACCTTGAGCATACACCGTTCCCAGCAGATTGGAAAGCTTGAAATCGGACTTCATAGCTGGTTGTGTTGTGAATTAGCGAGTTCGTCCCAACTTAACTGTTTAGCCTTAGTGGAGCTCATCGCCTTTGTAGGATTGAAATTTTTATTATGGGCAGGACTACGTAGGTGGACTAGGGTTTGCGAAATTTTCGAGGTTAGTCTCGGTCGGAAGTCGCTTCTGTGGGTATTTCAGTAAGGCTACTATGTCTGAAATACAAAATACACTGGTCCCTAAGACATATGACGATGTTATAAAACTATTGCTTGCTGTCCATAATAGTGCCGAATCGGTATTGTCGGTTGTCGATAGACGTTTAATATTCGACTGTTATGGTCTTGTAAACGGAGTCCACCTGATGGGTCGAGTCTCACACGTCGATAGGGTCTCGAATTTTAGGGTCTGAAGTCTGAATAAATTGTCTACAAAAAATTAATGACCGGTGATGAACCTCCCTCTTAATGAATTTGAAATAATTACCACCCATTTAGGCTGAAATCTTTGTGAAATTGAAGTCTCAGAAACGTCTTTACCATATAAATCCGGATTTGAAGCTAGTTCACCATGTCAGACGGAAAGATGTCAAGCAAAGTGCTCGGAATGAAGTTTATGCGCCAGGCAGAGATGAAGGAGGAGGAGAAGGAACAGGAGGAAAATCAACGTAAACTCAGAGATCTATCAGAGTGGAGTACAACTTCTGCCAAGTCGTACAAAGCCAGATTTTTGAAACAGAAACTACAAACGAGGACAGTGGGATTCCAGACTTTGCAACAGATGAAAAACAATGCTGATACGCCAGTGGTGGGGAGAAGAACATTTGGTGAGGAACCAAAGAAGGCAGAGGTCAAAGTCGACTCAAAAGCAGCAGATAGTGAAAATGACCTGGATAAACTGTGGAAAAGAGATGGTTTGAGTAGCAACCAAGGCAAGAGAACAATGTCAGGAACTAAGAGATCAAATAGTGGTGAAGCACCAACAAAGTCCAAGAAGAGGAAGTCATAGTCATAATTGGAGCATATATACACGCCAACGTCACGTTTACTCTTCGTAAGCTTTTCATTTAAACCCGAATCATGATGTAGATTCAAAGACTTATGTATACACATCAGCAACCAATGATAGTAGTGGTACCAATAGCATTTGATTGAGCAGCAGAAGTAAAATCAGTACTTCTTAGCTTTTTTCTTATTACTCTCAGTATAGAAGCCAGCCTTGATAACTGCTTCCCTTGTAGTAGAGTTGATGTGCTTGAACCTATCAGGACCAATGTGAGTTCCACCAAACCAGCGACACACAACGACCAGACAGTTCCAGACATCCATGATAGTCAATAAATGCAACATTCGTCCACCAGACGCGGTCTCACCATCATCATCACAGTCGCTCAATCGCGTGCCGTCACTGTTTTGTATTCTGTAAGCTACCATATGATGGAAGGCCTTGGAGATTCTTCGGTCGGTTTTAAGAGCGCTCAATGACCTACGCACTTCATCTTCAGAATGCACTTCCTTAGCAAATGCAACAAAGGTGGAGCCTCTGTCCGTGACTGCGTCTGACATGGTCCATCCATCCAACGGATCAATATCTTTATCACCTACCACCACCTCTTGTACAGGACCTGAATCATCATCATCCTCCACATATAAGACACCTTCCATCTCAGTTAAAAAGTCGAAGATACAGACACTGCCCTCAACATATACTGAGGCTAGCACTTCCTCAAACAAGCCTTGTAGATATAATGCATCTTCACCCGTCTTTACTTGCACTTGTAGTATATGTGGAGGTTCTGACTGAGGGTACGTTGCAGGAAATGAGATTCGCAGTTGATATTCCATGTGGTTTGGTATCGAAAGATCGATGAGGCCATCGTTCACCTGGGTGATACACTCGGGGAAAATGGCCTCAATAGCTGATAATTCTTCTTGAAGTTCTTCGTTTGCCATTTCTGCGTCAGCAGCTGGGAATGTAGATCGTTCTTCAGATGACTTCACCTACAACTCTGCTGATTACAAAACTGGACGTCTTGTCTGTCCTCGAGAACCAAAGTAACCATATATTATTTGAGGAGTTTACATAAGCAGGCGCTCAAATTTCACCGAATTCGTCAACAGAGTAAAGCTTCATTTAATTGTTAGTCTCAGTGGTGTGTCCAGAATAGAAAGAGGGTCTTAATTAGCTCAATTGAGATGGCAGAGATTTTGAAAGATAAGGGAAACGAGGAGTTCAAAGCCCAGAACTTCAAGGAGGCCGATCGATTGTACGCGTCTGCGATTCAACTGGATCCTCAGAATGCTGTGTTGTACTCTAACAGGGCCATGGCACTGATCAAATTAAAGGCGTGGTCACTGTGTATTGCAGTATGTGAGACAGGCCTAGCCAATAACCCGGATCTCAAAACTCAAGTTAAACTTTTGTGGAGACGAGGAATCTCTCAGAGTTAGTTACAAGATCTGACAAATGCCAGAATCAGTTATGAATCAGCAATTCGAATCGACTCAAACAACCCAATGCTCAAGAAGTCCTTGGAGGAGCTCAAAGCTCTTGAATCACAAGCAAAGAGAAGTCACAGTGTGGACGAAAAAGTTGTTGATAAACGCCCGAAGAAGGTGGAGAATATACCCATATTCGAAGTTGATCAGCTGCCTACTGAGTTTAACCCAGATAAACCTACATCACAAGTCAAGAATTCTGCTAACGAAAAGCCACCAACATCAGTCGAACATTTCGATACTTCCAAATCAAATACAGAGCATGTCATAAACTCGCTATCCCAAACTCCACCCCTGTTATCAACAGTCAACCTCCCAGACAATCCCACTCTTCATCAATTCACCACAATCATCAAATCCTCTACTCCACAAACATACCTATACGCAATCAATCTGGCACCTTCAATCTATGAGGATCTTTTCAGTACAGGTTGTATTGAGCCATCAGTCCTTAACTTTGTTATCTCATCTGCTACATATTTGCTTGAGACCGAATGCACCCCACCGAATGCCGAACGTTGCCTCAAACTTATGAGCACACTAAGTCGAGTGCCTAGATTTTCATTAGTGAACCTCTTCATCGACATCACTAGATTTGAAGTCTTGGTGAACTTGCTGCGAGGTGTGCAGGCTGTGAACAGCAATAGTGTCGACGAGGTGGTTAAGCATTGGACTTGATCTCATCACAATTCTACAACAACAGACTCCATAAAAATCACAATATACTGGAGGCGTATAGATTTATAGATGTATGTATGACGAAGGCCATCATGTTCAGCAAGCAGCGAATACAATTTCAATAGCTTCTTTCCTTGTGTCTCATATAGTATCCACGCAAGCCCTTCTTTGAACTCAATGCACTCTCTGGTTGGAAAATGTCAATTGCAAACCCAGGAATATAGGCACGAATGTTGATTTTGAGCAAGTCGTTGATGATGTATGGAGCCGAGAGCAGACTCACAACCATTGCCAAAATTAACACAAATATGATAAAGTAGCAACCCACAAGGTTTCTGTTGCGTCTTCTCTTCTTGATAGAGAAGATCATAGGGCGAATTTGACGATCAGGTAACAACCAGAACAACATCGTGGAATGCCACCTGTCGATACAAGGAATGCAAAGTACTGGTATTTGGATGAACAAAAGGAAATGCCCAAGGAAGAAGTCAACGGCGAATAAGCTCATCTCGGTGATCTTACAGCAGAATTCCCTGATGGGCTGACTGAGGATTCCCCACCCAAGCCCTTGTCTGAACCATTTACCGGACCACCAGGCTCTGTTGGATCTGTCGTGTTTAAGTTCCCTCGTCAAGACTGCAGTACTCAAAATTCTGAATAATAGGTCCTGGATCAACGAGCATACAAGAAGGCCGAGGACAGTATTTTTAAAATCCCAATTTTGAGTGAACCAGAGAAGTTCAAAACAAAGGACATGATTGATAACTGAAAAGATATGTGCCAGTGCGGAAATGATCGAAGGGAACGTCGGGATGCAAAGAGTCATTAAAGGACCCAAAGTAATCGACACAATGAAAAGCACTATCAACGCCACTGCATTTAGTCCAATTGGCAAGAAAGAGAAAACAAAAATTCTCAAAAGCGTATTGCCTCGACGAGTTGTTCTTACCTCGTTCTGGGAGTTCATGAACAAGTAGGCAGTAGTTACAACCATGATGAGAGAAACTCGAGGCATTATCTGAGACGACAACATGTTGATGAGAGAAGGTTTCTTGAAATCCAAGGTGATGTTATCACCTGGTTTTCCCAATCGCTTTCTCTTGTAGCCAGTCACCTGAATACGGATTGCACGTACATGGCCTATCCAGGAATCCTTTCTGCTCTTTGAGTTACCAGATGACAACCATCTCAAGTACTCTCTATAGTCAAGGAAGAACTCGTTCCATGAAAACTGATTAGGATTGTAGATGAATGGGACTAGGAACAAAGACATTGTAGTCATCCAAAAGTACAACAAAGCGCTATTCCACATTGCTGCAGAGCAAAATATTAACAACGCCATAAGGGAAGATGCAAAATAGAAGCTTTCGGTCGCAAACCTGGAGTACAATATATGGAAATGAACTCGAACGGTGGCAAACCCACGGCCAGTAGCGATGTATCTAGCACCTCCCACTGCCAAATCGTTGATCAAAGATTGTGCATACACCTTGCATACAAAGACCTCGAACATTGGCGAGAGACATGCGAGGTGTTTAGCCAATCTAGTACATGCCTTCGATATTCCTCTTTCTGTGAGCTCTTGAACCATCAAAGGCACGAAGGACACGGAGAATACCACAAAAATGGACAAAACACTGCGCTAAAACCATCTTATCAAGGGCATAAGATTGGAGCACCCGCTGGGCTTCCTTGGATCAGTGATAGGAATGTGTGGATTGTAGTCACACAATATAGATTCGTGCACCAATGCGGACAAATTGAGTGAGAAAATAAGGAACATGAGGATGGAAAAGATGATAAATACATTGTTCAAATGGAAGCCAGGATGAGCGTAGTAGAATGAGAGGAATCGATCCAATGGGAGCTGAGTACCCAAGTAGTAATACTCTCTTGAGAGAATCTGTTCACCCATTCCAGCGCCAATTTTTGTATTAAAGTTCAAGATTGATCCACACCCCAAATCTCTTCCTTTACCGCACTGAGTGTATTCGCAGTGTTTGATTCGACCACCACGCAAAATAGCGTTAATTCCAGCATATATATCTTCGTTCAAATGCAATCCCTTCTGGGCTTTGGAAACTCCTCCTCGAGTATTCATGAATGTGGCATTCAAGAAATCAGGATGGCCATAATGTAGCTTACCCCCAATCCGAGCTAATGTTCTAGCAAACAATGTACCAAACGTCTACTCTTTACCGGCAGCAATGTCACCCAAGATACCAATGTTCTCAGAGAATATGTATTCCCGAGTGCCAATGATCGCAACAGGGTCATTGCTTTCACACGATGGCCTCTCTGCCACCAAGCTCATACGATGCTCGATATCAACCTCTTCAAACTCAGCAAGTACACTTCTGATCTTGAGGCACTCTTCCAAGTAGTTGTCTTGATTGGCATCAATCAATTGAATGTACTCACCGCGGCAAAATATAACAGAGTGATTTTGATTGTCGGACTTTCCATCACCCAATATTGGATTTCCTGAAAGTTTAATACGATATTTTGGCTCCCTGTGACCATTAGTCATGCTCTTGCAGCTTCCATCAATCAACGCTGAGTAAAAAGTACTCTCACCTGTAAGTTCATCGGTTATCTCCTCCAAATAGCAAATTTGTAGTTCGGGATATGCACTGAGAATGAATTCTGTATCTTCACGCTCATCCTCATTAAAATTCTGTAACCTTTGCATGGACACAACCATTCGAAACTTCCTCATTGCCATCATCTGAGCTTCTTCAAGGCGCTGTGTGTCAGTAGCATCGGATGTTCGGCCAGAGTTGGGTGGATTCTCCACGTCATACATCAACTTGATAGCTCTCGAGTAGTTCATGAAGCCTGATATTGTACGGTAAAGTGTCTGCGAACGCAAGGATGCCCATATACGAGTTCTCATCACATACTCTGGCGTAGCGAACTTGAAACCAACGGCGGCAAACGGTAAATTATCTGCTAGTTCTCTGGCTGACAGTGGCCCAATTGTAGAAGCTCGTTCTGAGTCAGTAGTGGGTTCTTTTTGGTCGACTTCCTCAGATAACATTCTAGTGTCGTTGACAAAACACTTCCATTCAGACTCATGGAGTTTTTTCAAGTACTCCAAAAGCGTAACATTCGAATAACCATCATCTTGGCGAAGTATCTCTCGTAACGTCAAGGTTATCTTTTCGCTGAAGTGTGGAATCAAAACACTGAAAGATGGCATATCAGCTACTGCGCAAGGGTCTGGCATTGGAGTGGACAAAGACTGAGCGAAGAATGAAATTCTTCTCTGTGCTTCAGACTAGGACTCGAAAAGAGGTGACTTCATGATTGGATCTTCTTGTGACATGAAAAAAGTTGGTTCCTTCAACGTAGCGGTCGTTTGACCGATGTTGTCAGTTTGCGTAACAGTCAGATAGATCAATCTTTGAACATGCTCTAATGACAACAAATGTTCACGATACATAGAGATGATGATCGAGTTCCATACTTGTGATACAAGGATTTTGCTTCTGAACGTGCTCTCAGGTGTTGATGCAATGATCTTGGAGTAAATATGCTTGGGCAAACGAGAAAATACGTTTCTCCAAGGGGTCCAGATGGAAACGCCGATGTAGAATGACCTGCAAACGGAGTGAATGGTGTTGCAAATTATATACCACAAATACGTGTCCAAAAAGAACAAAACTAAATCTGTTGCACAGAGGAGTACCAACAACACAGATGGTTGTAAGCGGCATAACAGATCCCCAACGTACTTCTCACCAATACACTTATTGACTTGGATGAGACTCAACTCTCTGATCGGATCCTTCAAAGACAATGTCAAGAAAAAGTACGATTCTATAAGTTTCATCGTGAAAACGGCCAGCCAGAGTCCGTATGATGATAATTTTGCCTTTCCCTTGAGCTTTGACACCGAGTTGGTGAAGTAATTCACGGCAAGCCTGTCCCTATCGGTTGAGCTATAGGTGCAAAACAACATCGACAACGGTGTAATTCCAAAATAAATCGTGGCAGAGGAGGCCAATATGAACTAAGAAATGGAAATCCCAAGTGCCAGCTCCTTATCAACTTTGGGACTAAATGACCCCATGATGTAAAGTGTGGGCAAGGTCAAGAGCAAGAACGTGGCTGGTAAGAGTATGAGCCGTTTCATCAGAGGGTGAGATCCCGGCCAGTAACGTGGAACGAAAAAAAGCTCCAAGACAGTTGCAACGAAATTTATGACAGTAGAGATGGAACCATTCATAGCTAAGACAGTGAGAGTGATATAGACTGGTGGTTTGTTGTCTAGATGTTGCTGATAATTTCTTGTGTATAACACTGGTGAGTTCGCCATGATGAATGCCCAGAAGATAGCACAATGTATGATCCAAATACGATTGAAGTTGACCAAGACATGCAACCAGGTACGTTTCTCTTTGTATGTCTTTTGGAAACACTTTGCCCAATTGATGTCACTCAACGACAAGTAACGCTCATCCGGTGGAATGTCCATTAGGTAAATCTTCGTTTCACGGAGCCTAATCTTCTCCAAGCTTTGGCGGAACCAGAAGTATTGATTCATGTCATCGTAGCCGATAGTCGTGGAATGGTCCCTATCTTTGACCACATAGCGACCCTCAACAACCTCGTACACCTAGTCCCGGTAAAAGTTGTAAAGTGGTGTGATGATATGGTCAAGAAACGAATTGGGTGCTTTGAACTCAGGATGCCCATTTTTATATTTCTCCAACCCGTAGTAGTAGTCATTGCAGCATTTGAAAATAAAGCAGATACACTCCGGCATGAAACGAATGTTGTTGGCTTCGCCCCAGATCAACAAGTATATTGCCAACTGTATCACAGAGTCTCTGGTGGAGAGGTGACTCATATTTAATGACCAGAGCTTTTCAGCATTGATCAACATCTCGGAGTTCGACATCTTGTTGTACCCTTCTCCCTTTGCTTTATTCTTCCTCCACTTCGTTGCATTGCGAAACCCGACAGTGTCATCGACATCAAGTTGGGCGGCAAAATACCACTTCTTGAAGTTGGAGTTTGACCCGCCGATGTAGTCAGCATGCAATGTGCGAAGAGCATGTTTAGGTGACATTCTGGATGCCCTAGAATCAAGTAGTCTCATCAAGTGGTCAAACATATTCTTGGTGTTATCCAACTGGAATCCAAAGATGTCTGTCAATTCGACAAATATGCCCTCAATTTCGAACCTGGTGATCGGCAAATCGTTATCCTTGGTCCAGCATGGGTATGGATCATGATACTTCTCAAACGAATTATATAACCCCTTTTCTGCGAAGCGCTCTCCCTCTGCTGATGGTTGTGGCTTTTCTCCTGAGTTTATCTTAACTCGATCGCTCCACCTTCCACTGGCAAGTTGAGGGGTCTTGAACCCGCTAAATGGAACCGCACTTCGGGCGCTAAGGGCAGAATTGAAACCAAAGTGACTTGCTGCAGCTTTGGATTCGTTAGCATAGATAATGATTACGACACAGGGAGATGCGAAGTATGTGCGTACTATCACGCTCTTGGAAATCAGGCGAATTGGCGTACTCAGAGGACCTGTCCGAATCGCTAGAATTCAGGCGAGTTTGGACCTTCTTAGACTGCAACAGTGGTAAAGCCGTCATTATAGTAGTTGAGGGATTGGTTTCTTAGATAGCCGCCCGATACCTGTGGCGTAAACCTATGATTAGTGCTAGCAGCTCGCAAACGAGGAGGTGAAGGGAAGATGAAGTGTTTGTGTTTTTTGTTTTCGTTATCTGAACATTCGCGCTCCTGTTCTTAGCCATCTCACTTCGGCTAGAACATTTCTACCTCCCCTGAGGGTTTACATCCTCGTTCTCAGTATTTGAATGCTATACTTCAAGTATTTTCATTGACCAAGAACTGTTCATATCAGCTCCAGTCGTCTTTGTAAGTACCTTCCTTCGATTGAAGAGTACTGTGAACCTCAATGCCGATAATCACCGGCAGCATGAGGCTCGCAGGATCACAGCCGTGACGCCAGCATTTTGATCTCTTATTTCACGAGCTCATCCGTTTATAATCGTATCTAAACGCAATAGAAGTGAGTTTTAATGCTCATTATTGTGCTTCGAGTAACCTGCGCTTCTGGGGACAATCACCGCCCAGCATCGTTCACATTTCCTGAGTCGGGGTGAAAAAGAAGCGATGATATAATGTCATGCCTGGATACGACAGTTTTCAATGGCATCATGCTCAGCGAAGAGCTAGCATCTGGCAATTTTTGTATTACTAGTTGAGTAACAGTGGATAGTGATAGCGAAATGTTGACTTTAGCAATTTTGTATTTATCTTGGCACCTTTTGAGGGCAGGTCAATGGGCAGAGCTTAGAGTCAGTGACGACGGACGTAGGGACATGCTGACTAAACTGAGCGTGCTGTAAATATGCAAGGTGTGATGGTATGCACCATATCATCCGAGCTCCTTGTGTATTTTTTCCATGGTATTCTATAGGCGGCTTTTTCGGGTGAGCTCGGAGATTTCAAGCAATCATAACTTGAGCTCTGGAGGCAAGAAAATTACTGAAAGACATCCCCCGCATACCTACATTTGAGAGCTATCACCTGCAAAAACTGAATGGCCGCTTTGAAACAATTATGAACGGCAGTAGGAAGTATTCTTTGCAATACCAGCGCTTCCGAAGTTGCCGAGTTAGTTCGCGCCCTGACTATTGTTTTGTGTCAAATATGGGCTGGTAAGAGCAAAAAAATTATCGGCGGGTCGGTAGGGGCAGCCCGAGGTCCTTCTCCGAATACCGACGACTGCACTTTGCCGTTGGCCGACACCTCCAGTATATAAAGCAGCCTTACCCCGAGTGGTGTTACTGAGAGCTAGCGCCTAATACTGTGGTCTGTACAAGCAGGTGCCTCATCTGATAAAGAACTGGCCGAGCAGAGCAAATATACCTCGTGCCTTACATCCTCTTCCTGGACACTTCGATCAAGCTCGGATACTTTGAATACCTTTCCCTGAGCAACTTTATCCTGCACTGAACTCGTTCAATCACACAAAACACTCAATGCGATCAATCTTGACCAAATCTGTGGTGATCATTGGCACCATTGCTTCTGCCGCTGCAATGGATATGGCGCAACATAGTGACATGGGAATGAGTGATGAGTTGGCAACTGCCATTGCCTCTGCCGACATTGCCGCCGGTGCTAATGAATCAGATATCATCCCAGTCGCACACGAAGAGATGCACATGCATGGCGTTCCAATCTTATAGACCACTTTGACCAAGGCTGAACGTCTCTACTGGGAATCGTACAACACAACTACGTTCTTCACTGTTGATGCACCACGTAAGAGCGCTTTGTGGACCCATGTCATCACCACTCTTCTCTCATTTCTCGTCATCTATCCATTGTCTCTTGTGTTGAGTCGTGCAAGATCTAAGTGGTACATTCCTGTATTGACTCTTCACTTGGCCGTGGTGATCACCTCTGTTATATCCCTCAACATCTTCGGTGCGTCAGCGCCACTCTTGTACCCAGGCCAGTGTTATGGTAAAATGACAGTAATTCTTCTTTTGGCTACCATTGTCCATTACACAGCAGCTGTTTTAAACTCAGCATCCAAGTGGATTTCTGGTGAGTTCTTTTCAATCGAGCAAGAGTCTTCCGTTTTCATTCCGCTTGAGGAAATCGACTTGGAGCGTGGTGATGGATCCCACTCTCCTTCGCCATCTCCATCAACTCTGATCGATGAGCACTCTGCCGCCCAATCGAACATTCATCACCCAAGCAATATGAACCACACACCATACAAGGATTCACTGGATCTTGAAGAGGGATTCTACAAGCCAAAGAAGCAGTCCAGTACAGCGGTAGCTCGCGATGGAGTTTTGGCTAGTATCTTCATGCATCCACGCATCCAGACGGCTGCTGAAAAGTTCGCTCCTGTTACCTCATGGGTTCTTTTCTTCATGAACATGCCAATGCTTGCTTACCTCTTCGTCTATGTGATGGTGGGTATTTCTGTTGGTAATCTTTTAGGTAAAGATGGTCACGTTTTCAACTTATTGGCTCACTTCATAAAGGGAGGTGTGTTTGTAACCCTTGGTATCTTCACTCTTGCCCGTTACTGTGGTGTATTCCAACAGTCGGGTATGGCATGGAATAAGTGTATGATTTTCAAGAATCAGATTGACCACAACTCCTTCCTTTATAGATGGATGCCACATGGTATGCTCACAATGGAATTCTATGAGAGTTTCCTCATTTTCTTCTATGGGTCGACTAATGTGTTCCTTGAGCATTTGGCTGCTGAGCCTGGTGTGTGGGACGCCAAAGACCTTCAGCACGTCTCAATTGCGTTCATGTACATTGGTGCTGGTCTCTGTGGATTGATCACCGAGAAACTTCTGTCTGACTGGAGGTACAACCAAGTGTTGTCGAACTCAAACATCAACCCATCGGTCATACATGCAGGGTCTCCAGGTTATTCTCCAAATCCTTTCCCGGTCTTTACCATTTTCTGGACTGGTATCTTGATGTCCGCACACAAACAATCATCCCAAATAGCTACCAATGTTCACATGCAATGGGGATACCTTCTTGCATATGGTTCATTCTTTCGTCTTTTGACATTCTTCATTCTCATGCTGCAGCCTAATAAGAACTTGGCTCCTTCAAGACCATTCACTGAAATTGTCACTTCCTTCTGCTTGATTGCTGGTGGTGCAATTTTCATGCAAAGCACCGATCAAGTCGTCCAAGCCATGGAATACAGAGGTTTGACTGAGATGTTCACACTCAACGTCAATGTGGGCTGTGTTGCCTTGGTCATGGCTTGGGAGATGCTCTTGTTGATCTTGAAGGAAAAGCTGGAACGTAAATGATTACCATTCCGCCTGATTACGTCCTTCAGCACGCCATGTCTTCATGACCCCATTTCTATCACTATTATGTCTTCAAATGACCCTTTATTTTACATTTTCAGCACTTTATGATTAACGCTATACATGACACCACACGATTCCATTGTCTGATACACTGTCCATCTATTTCTCAAACTGCCTCAAAGCATCACTACAGATCATTTTACACTGCAGTCGCTTTCAGGAACCCAACTCTTCATTTGCAAAGCTGATTATGTCAAGGTCTTGACCCCGATTGGTCTGTTGAGTAGTGTTTGACTCTTGTTCCATTTCCACTTTTTAAAATCTGGATCGAACAGTGGCTAACAATTGAGTCCCCTACTTCTCGGCACTATTTCGTTAGTTAAGCTTTGGGATATCTTCTTGCTCTGGTTTATGAATATGGATTGCAGCGGCAATCGCGTCACCATCTCATAATTGTATTGATGACGATTTATGACGTTTAATGACTTATACGACATTACATGTTGCATATACTGGTTTTGTCGAAGCAGCTGGTGACGATAGACATTCTTGACATTGCCCAGACATATGATCACCGCTTACTTATTACTAATTAATTGATAATCTTTAACCTTATTTGAATCTGCTCCGACTTTCTCTGTGTGCTCTTTCGTAGATCAGTTCTTCCTGTGAACGGCGTGGCACAATCGACCAGTGCGCATAACCATTTTCGAGCAACGGAGTAATGAATTGGAAATTGCAGCCTTGATGTTACTCCAGCTATCAATCCAACCCAACTTCATCCACGAACGCTTAACTCCAATCATATGAAGGCTCTGATGTGCTGTACAACAAAGGTAGCATCTGTATCATTCAGACATTGTGCTGCACGCTACATCCATCAAGCTACACCGCTATGGCTCAAAGCACATCGAATGCCGCCAAGGCCTAAAATCAGTGAAGAAGACATCACCGAGGTATTTCTAAAAGGTGGATCTGGTCCTGGGGGACAGAAGATCAACAAATGTAACTCAAAGGTCCAGTTGAAGCATATACCATCTGGGATTGTTGTCACTTGCCAGGCAACGCGATCAAGAGAGCAAAATCGAAAGAAGGCAAGAGAGATTCTGGCTATGAAAGTGCAACACATGGAGGACCCTGAAAATAGCCGACAGGCTAAGTTGGAGGAGAGGAAGATCAAGACGGCAGAAAACAAAAGAAGAAAGAGTAAAAAGAAGTACGGTGCGCTGGAAGAAGAGCGATTGACGCAGAAGGAGCTGGCTGAGGCGGAAGATCTCAAGTTTCTTGAACAAATGGCGGCGAAAGGGCACTGAGCGCTGTATGATCGTCGGAACCATGTCAATCTCTTATGGTCTCTATCACGCGCATATAAATTTGATATCTGTACTGCCATCATCATTTGGTAGCAAAGTAAAATCCAGACAGCTGCTTTTTGGCACATGAAGGGCTCTCTCGAAAGACTGCACTGGTCAGACCGCTATGGTTCTGAAAGTTTGATCTCGCTACTGATACCTATGAGGAGTTTGCAGGTGTTTGTTGCACTGACACTTTCTTTACAGAACCTCACCTGGCTGGTCGCCTGTACTAGCTGGCAAGCTTTAGTAGGTGAGCTCTTTCCTTCTTCACCAACTACATTGACTAGCAGCACAGTATAACACACACCACTGGTTAACTCAATTAATATCCATGATAGATACACTAATTTTCAAAGGCCCTATAATCAAGAACAACAGAAGGAGTGTAATGCGTGATGTTGGGGAAACTCACACCAATCGACAAATTAATGGTTATGAGCACAGACTCAAAATACCCGTTATGAGCCCTGGTAGTTTTCCTGAACAAACATCGAACGCGCTGATGTGTTCTTTCTCTAATGATTACGCTTTCAATAACTGAGAACTGTCACTGTCTTGGACTACATACCTCAAACTCACCATCATCACAATGCCAGTCAAGGAAATTGCTGTTGTACTCGCAGCGTTTGGCCTGCGAAGTGCGCTATTTGTTCTTTTGCCAGACCTCAGCAAATCACTACAGACATCGGTCGAGCTCTCTACGCTAGTGTCATCCTGGCCAGCCTTACAAGAGGCTTTGTTCCTCTACAGGAACAACATGGACATGTACGACGGAGGTGTTGTGCATCATCCGCCTCTTTTGGTGGCTGCCATGGATATTCTCAGTCCCGCTGCTTCGTTACTTTACCCTCTCCTCGATGCCTACATCACGTACACCTTCATGTTGCTCGCCAAAAAACTTAAACTTAACATCCAGCCGTGGGTAATTGGTTTAGCGTACGCCTTGAATCCAATCAGTGTTTTAGCGAACAATGGTCTCTCCACGGTGACGATCACGAACACATTCATTCTCAGTGCCTTCTATCACGCAGTGCACGCCAATGGTGTAATCAGCGCGGTCATGATTTCTCTTGCTGCATACATGAGTTTCACGCCGATATACCTCATACTCCCACTGTGTAAGATTGTCTCGGAGAGAGGTTCGAGCATGGTAGTGTTCCTTGCCCTGACTCTGCTCACCTTGTCGTCGCTACTTTTATTTTCCTACCAGCTCGTTGGAGACTGGAAATTCATCAACAGCACTTACGGCACTGTCATTACATTCAGCAAAATCGCACCAAACCTGGGTATATGGTGGTACTTTTTCACGGAAATGTTTGAGTTTTTCATTCCGTTCTACACCATGGTGTTCAACTTGTTCCAAGTGTGCTTTGTTGCTCCCCTTACAATCAGTACTGAAGGTATCGTTGCCTTTATCCTTTCCTTGGGATGTTTGAATCTCGGCAAACCATACACTGAGCTTACAGATCTATCTCTTTATCTGACATTGTTGTTGCTTTTGCAGCCTTGCTTCAAATATCTTGGCTTCCCATTGATCTCCGTGTTGTTGCTGGTACACTCAATCATTCTTGCGCCAATTTTCTACCATCTGTGGATCGACTTGGGGTCGGGTAACTCCAACTTTTTCTATGCCATCACACTTGTCTACACGCTTGGAGTTGCTTCGACTATCGCTGATTTCCTTTGGGCCTACATGCAGAAAGAATATTACACCCAACATCCAGAGCACGTTGGTAAGAAGCTTTCACAGTACTGATTCACTATCAAACAGCTTCAATCCTACAAAAATCATCATATGGAAACATCGTAAGTGTAGTATTTGTTGAATTTCAGTCTTAACCTTGCCAACCAACCTTGAAAATTTCATTCTCCCAGTCAATGAGCCCATCGTGAATCTGTCCCCTGTTGACCGTTCCACTCTAGTGATCATTTGACCTGTGTAACTCTTCAAACAAGTTCATTACGCCAGCTCGTGGAACATCATCACTATTCATCATGGTTGAAGCTATGCTCAGATTTTCTGCAGCAGCACTTGTAAGGCTTGCGGGTTGTGAACCTGCTGAACCTATCTGACCGAACTTCAATGCCTCTTGAATAGCCCACTGCTTATACTGTTCGTGCTGAACATTAAGCTGCTCCTTGCTCTTAGCTATCCTTCTTTCCAGATCAAGGTATTGCAAGGACTCTATACTTCTTTTGATAAGATCAATAGCGTGTGAGTCCAAAATGGACTTGATTGACTCTCCCTCAGTAGCAAGTTGAATGGCCTGGTCTGTTGTTCGATGGTTACTAGTTAGCACCGAGAGCAGATTTTGGATGTTCTCCGGTTGTTGAGAACGCGGTTGTATATTTGCAGAGCTAGTCGTTGTGTGAGATTTGTACCTTTTGCTTTGCATTTCTTTTGGGGTCATGATTGCGCCAGTAGCCTCTTCGGTCTCGTGCTCTCTGTCAGGAGAAGTGGTGAACACACTGGATACAGGGTTGAGCACTTTGAGTGTCACCTCCTTCGCAGTTTCCATTTTGATCTCCCTCATTTTGAACTTGGTAACTTTGCCTCCATCCACTTGACCATCAGCACTCTTAGGCTGATAAGCTTCAAAGCTTTCAACCTGGAACAGCTTGATATTTTCAGGGTATTCACAACAGCTGCCCTTCTTATCACAACTAATACAGGATGGTCTTGCCATATCGCACCTTTTCTTCTTTTGGCGGCATTGTAAGCACCCACGCTGCGAGCGTTCAAACTTTTTAGAGTGCTTGAAGCCCTTTCTGCGTGGTTTGTTGATGCTGCTCAGAGATGGCTCCGATAATACTGCTGACATTATTAGGATCTTGATTTATGTAACAACGTGTATCGATATGGCTTAATGTAGCCAGGGTGCTGAGTACTTAAATTGTGAGACACCTCTTTTTTTTCGACTGAGGTCTATGAGCAATCACGGTCACCGAACTCTCAGCCAAACTTGGGGGTGTATGTCATCATCATTAGTCGGTTGTGGCTCCTCCTCCACCCTACTTCAGCCTCCTGCATGAGGCGAAATGTGTCATCAGCCACACCGGTCGTGGCGCATGGCTGTCTCCGCCCCATTGCCACTTTGGGCCATGTTGAAGACGAGAATCTTGGAAACCGGTACAAACCAAAATGAAACGTTCCAAGTGTCCAGAACGATCAATAATAACACCATTTATCTCTCTATGTCACAGTCAGTTACCACGCTGATTACTACAACTCACCGGCTCGGACAGTGCCGTTATTAGCCACACAGTGGTGGCTAGTGAAAAACACCCCCAAACATCGCTCCGCCGCAAAATGTAAAGTGTGGGGGCTAGTGGATCGCTGGGGCACCGCAGGTGTTGCAGCTCCGCAAACTGAAACTGTGGCTCTGAATGACGAAGACGGGCGTCGAGCAGTCGGGTTAAGACATCTTAGACTTGTACACTCATAATTGGCGGTGTTTGTGGGTCAGTTGTTCGGATGCTAGAGCGCGTTTTACGGGTTTTACGGTATGAATGCGTTTCAGTAACAATTATGACTGCGTTAGATAACTATCATACTCGGAGACTGTATACTTGGAGACTTTATAGTTTCCTGTAAAATCATAGCTATCCGATCACTATAGTTGGGTTGCTGACACGTGGTAAATCCATATTGACCAACACTATGTTAACATCACAACACACCATTCCTGCTCCTGAGAACATCCATCAAAAACTTGTGCACCTCACCCCATCTTCTCACAGTCGTCAAGGTCAGGCAGATAAAAAAAAAGACAAACGTGAAGAGCATGTACCCAGACATTGAGATGGAGTAAACGAGATAGATGGCAACAGTTGAAGCTTTCAAGGTACCCACCCACTAATCTGGATCGACAAAGTCACTAGCCCATGTGAAAATCAAGTCACTAAACTGCTATAATAAAGACTTCTCGATGTATGTGGACTCGTTGATGTATAGTGCAATCTCGTCAAAGATGTCTGCAGAGAAAGTGGCTGCCGATAAGAGGTTTTTCAGCAGTCTCACCACAACTATGGGGAATATTCCAAACGCGATCAAGTCCAGAAATCTTCTGGGTGATAGTAATGGTTGTGGTTCCGCTATTCCAGCCTGTCGTAGTATTTCAATGTTGCGTAATCGTTGCTGACTGGCGATGTTGTGAATGTCAGCTTCATCTGCAAAGTATGCTTGCCATACAGTTTCCGATGGATTATCTTCTCTCTCAAACGCAATCACTGGCATTAGAAGTGTGGTTTATATGGCCTTCGGGATTGCAAGTTAGTTCCCAGGAGTAGTAGCTAGTAGCCGAACTCCTAGAGATTATATGGATGGATGTATTAAAAGGCTATTCCTCTCAAAAACGCAAGTCCGCTGGACGCCTCAAATTTGTCAGCAACGCATTGAATATTATGTAAGCACGTATGAGAACGCGTTCGCTTGGAGAGTGCACACTTTCCAAAGCTCTGATGATGGCGATCCGTACGCGTGCTTGACTGACACTACCCGGTAGTAGAACCAATAATAAGACACAAATGATATGAACCTGGTACGCCTTTATATCACGTTACTCATCGCCGCGTTTTGTGGGATATGCTCAGCAAACACTGAAGCCTTCTTTTTCAATGCGCCTTTGAATAGCCTGCCACAACACAACAATGTCACATCGGAGACACCCATTGTTTTCGTTGACTCCCCTACTTTGATTGACTTCTCTGTTCCAGCACCGTCAGTGGGTGATCATGTACACTACTGGATAGCGATAGAAGGTGTACAGAGTGGCGAGTTCTACAACGTGCGATTCTCGTGGAGTGCACTCGATCCTATTCAAGTCGTACATTTTGATCTCGTTGAAGTTGAGAACGATCCACTCGAAGGGACATAGTTGTGGCTGAAACTGGAAGCCAGATTCGACTGCTATACGAAGAACAATGCCTTCATGAACAGTTCCCACGACGTCTCCGCTACTATACGTAAGCTCTTTCACACCCATTTGTCCACCATCTCCGATCCACTAACACTATCTCCAGTGGTGAGCTCCTCGACCATGGGGTTCATTCCGGTCGACATAGTTCCTGTCATTACACTGATTTCTACACTAATAACGATTTCATTTGTTTTGAGCCGCCATCTTCACCAGTTCTTGATTAACCTAAAGTGACTAAGCTCGGCACCCCGGGAACGGTCTTTGCAACTTCCGCTACCCCGGAGTTTCCCCTCTCTGGTTATGTAATTCACAGATCCTAACCCGGACCGCCCTTATCAATGTTTCGCATCCCTCCATCTTTGCTCTGTTAAGTAGGTGTATTGAGCGGGTGGTTCATATGTAAGGGACTCTCAGACAACGTTCAATACTAGCCTCAACCTCTTTTCGACAGCCGGCAAATCATCAACTTTTCTGAACATAATTGAATAGTTTACACCACGGATTCAACGCTTCTCGAAATGAGGACGCACGAACACAGCAACAATGGGAGATTCCACAGTTTGAAATAGGGAAACACCCCGAACAGCCAAACTGTCCATCCTAAAGACCTTCTCGAGTCCAGATATCTTGATGTCGAGACCCTTAGGTCTGAAGATTGCACTCCTAGAGGCATGGCAGGTATGTTCGAGCAATGCATATACTCACAATGGGAAAGCTATACTGACTAAATGTAACGAATTCAGAATCATGGATTGACTTGGATGATAGTGAGAGAGTGAAAGTGAGAGAGCTATCCACTATATCTGACCAAGACACATTAGCATACGTGGAGCGTTGTGAAGCCCTTAATCAGGGCTACACGGCAGATCGCTATAATGCATCACAATTCGAAACCAGCTCGACAAAAGAGCAGATCGAATATGGAACATCACCATTTGACATTAATGCCTCGTTGACCACCATACTCGCCACACCAGGAAAATATACCAACTTTTCAGTTGACGATGAAAGCGCCATTGAAGATCCACATATGAGCTCGGAGACAAGCCAGGTGATATTTATGGAGATATCTGACTCATCATCCCCAAATGTTTCCAGCTCACACTTGCTGAAGAGATACAAGAAGAAGCGAGGAGTCGAGCCATCACGCTTTACTAGGAAGGGTGATCTGGTACAAAGCATCATTTTAATAGGTTTTGTGGCCGGTTTGAGTTTTGGTGCCGGTTTTGCAATGGGGAGTACTAAAAGGCAGTTCTATTGATCGGTATCAGATAAGCTAGTCTGTTTTAACGTTGCCATATTATGCATTGATCGAATTTGGGTTGCCTCTATCAATCCTCCAATGAACTGAATCTGATTCCAGATTCCAACTACCTAATTTTGAATCTTCAATACACAATCACCACTAATACTTTTAATGAGGACCAGGCAACTACCAAGTAGTGTTTTGCAAGCCAAGAAGTGTACCATTTTGTGTTGCGCCAAATTCAACTGGTTTAATTGAAAGTGTCACATGCGTTATGTGCCCTGGCCCTCGTGTAGACGCTCGGAACCAGCGTGTGAAAGCAAAGGTAATAAATACTAACGAGCTCTTCACCGGCTCAGAATGTTTCTGATGAGCTCTGAAACTATCATTATTCACGTCAAGTAACAATCAGAAATCACCCGATAAGTGGATTAGACACGAAAGCAAACTGCACTGAGACTAGAAATACAGTATTGGCATCATGAACCAAAAGCAAGAGCAAATACCTATGGGTCAAGCCAAATCAAGCCCCCTTTCCATCGAGAACGCCAGGATATTCTACAGGGAATACAAACAGATATTACAGGCACTTTTGTTATTCACATTGCTTAGGATGGTAATAAGGTCGAGCACATGCAGTCATTTATTATCTTCTATTTCACTGGCCCTGAGGAGAATTTACTCGAGCTCGCTGGACAGCTCATCATCTCCAGTATTCAGCTCTCCGCAATTCGACCCAAGCGATCCTGTGGAATTCAACAAACTGACCATGGGTATATGGGGTCTTTTACTGGTTATAATCGTTGTGACTCTGTGCTAAAAAAGGAATACTAGCCCCGTTTCGTATGGTGTTAAAAGCACAAGTGAACAGCCACGGTCAATCAAAAGTCCAAAACGATATTAGCCAGCGATCAGTTACAGGCGCCGGTCTTCTATACATCGTCGAGCTACTCACGTTGCAGTTACGGAGCTTGTCAAACGAGTGATTCTGCTTGGTTAGCGTTCGCCGAATATTTTAGCTGTGATTTGTCTAGTATACATGACATACAACGTGTTATTTAATACCGGTCTTATTCAGGAGAAGAGAACTAGTGTATGCCCACAGGCCTTGTGCTATTGTAGATCCTTAGACCGCATACAGTGTCCACATCATTTAATCATGAAATACGAATGTTCATCGTTTAGCGGTGGTGGCCACCGAGTACATTATGAATACGCGAATGTACAACGTTGTTGATTAATGATGCAATCTATGATATACCTTTTACCGTTGATACTCACCTATTCATCTAGGTACATTTCGTCGTAGTTTAGAAAATATAGATAATGCACTACATTTGCAGTTTTTAATGGTAATATGGTTATAAATTCAAATTATGGGCTAATTTTATGAATTGACCAGCTATTTGAAAAAAGTAGTGTTGTCTGTGGTTAAAAATTTATATTCTAGGTTGTCAACAGACAAATATATAACGCAGATATGTATGCTTGAACCTTTGCTATAATGATCAACATCAATCAGTTCTTCAGATCGGAGCATGATTCATGACAACCAATGCCGTGTCCAAATATACTTTTATGTTAAAGCAGGAAAACGTGGTGTGCGGGTTTTAGGTGGCATGCTGTGAATTGATCCAAATCACACACATGAGCTACACAAGGAAACTATATCATGCTTGAGGTATTCCATCACTTATTCTGGTGTACTTACCAATGGGGCAAGTGTGAAGATATGTACAAACTTGTACTCATCAATTAACTGTGTGCCTTCTGATATATATAACAGCACGTCAATCGGCCACCTATATTGAACTCGGTGGACTCGACGCACTTGTACAGTGTGAACTAGTACCGCGCGTAGCGTTCCTATCGGTACGAATACGGTGGTAGCTGCCTAATACGAGATGAGACGTCTAGGCCGAATTGAATCTATGTATGTATGACCTCAGGAGTCACATTGTGTTGGAAAAATGGCTAGCCAATAATGCCAACCACAGCGATCAGGCCAATCAAGGAGCGAGGATTTGATCAATACGTAGCTCTATAAAAGAGGCAGCGAATAATACCGCATGATATATGCGTGTTTGTAATTTGCACAATTAATGCACACCCGTATTTCTGCTTGGTGGCTAGAAACACCTGAAGACTCCAAGCCCTATATGTCGAATGCCACCTGTGTCCAGATTTTCTGAGTTGGCAAGCACCCAGACCTGAGAGGCGCCACCGAAACAGGAAGGAGGGATGGTGATAGCCGCAATCGGAAAATAACGGAATAGTCGCTGCAGCGTGTCGGAGTCGCGCCAAATAGCGGATTCGATGTGGCTTTTGAGCTACAGGTGAAATAATACTGCTGCCTCAAAATTCAGGGGTATGGTCCAGGCAACAGAAGTCAGACTGATGGGCGTGGTTCGAAGATCTAAACTTCCATCAGATCACAAATCCGAAGTAGCTATGAGCTGCGATTTGAGAGTTCTGGTGTCAGCTCTAGCTCGACGCTGCAGGACCCTGGCTGGAAAAAGCTGCCTAGTTTTTATCAGACCCGATCAGTTTATGCAGTGTGCACCCGAGAGTGCAAGAACCTATGGTCGCCTGCACTGGTTAGAGTTTACAGCCCTAGAAGCCACTGCCGATCGATTGATGTTTCAAATGTACGTTAAACCACTCTCTCTTATTGGTTCTTTATGTCTCTGATGAAGCTTGCACACGCGACCTTCAGAGCTCGTTATCCGCTATATGCACCGGCTAACGCATGATAGTTAACAACTTTGGAGAGTAGCCGTTGAGACATCGGAGCCGTTGTGGAAGAAACAGCTGCAAAACCTGCACACAATAAAAAACCACCCACCTGTATTTCTTTTTCTTTTGCCTCACGCACTTGTTGCACGGTGCCGCAATTTAAGCTTAAAGATCACATCATCAGTCCCATGTACGTTGTCAAACTCCGATGAGAGACTAGAAAATTCTAATGAGACTAGCGCTTGGCTTACGTAACAGTCATAAGTTGTTGTATTGTCAAGTCAAATAGGCACTCTATTCCAAGACATTTTTCAGTCAGAGAGTATTTGTTTGCTCATCTATTTGAAATAGCTATGAGTAATAGAACCCATTGTGCTCTATTGTCTACATACAAAACTCAAACGCTACCAAAAACCTCTAGTCCTTCCTCTCAAATCAGCCCGAAAAGAGCTTTGGGTCTAAGAGGAAATCCGCCACGGTCTGAGAAAAATGTCCCAAGCTAGTCATCGCTAGATTTATGCACGCAAGTTAGAGAAAATCATGTACGCTGTAACATGCACACCCACTTTAATGTGTTTTCAATAAGTTTGGCAAGCTTTTGACCGTGGAGCATGGGGTATTTAAATGGCGTACCTCCGCCAAGTGTTATGCCAAGACGCCAAGGATTAATCAAATCGCCAGCGAGACCCCATCTCACAGTCACAGAACAATGAGCAACGAGATCGCACCCAGCTCAGGCTCAGTGTCCGATCACTCCATTAAGGATATCGAACAAAACGCCTCTTCAGCAGATGAGAAGGCACAGACTCCAGTAGTTGTTGCTGATGAAGTTGATGGCAAGCCAAAACTGTACCAGTCTAAGGGTGTTGCTCGTATGGAGATGGTGAAGGCTGCCATGGATGCGCCAGGTCCAAAGGGTACCAGACTGAGAGTTTTGTTCTGGATTGGACTCCTTGTTATCGCTTGGGTCAACACCTTCGAGTCTGGTACTGTCTACAACTACTCACCAGAAGCAACATCTGCTTTCGGTGAACACTCCATGTTGGCTACTGTTGATGTTGCTACTTCGATTATCTCTTCCATCGCCCCTGTTTTCATCGCCAAGGTTGCTGATATCACATCGAGACCATGGACATTTGGTGTTGGTGTTGTGATTTTCACAATTGGTGGAATTATCTGTTCTGCTTGTCAAAACGTCACTGCATTCGCTGCCGGTAACGTCTTCATGTCTATCGGCTCCACCGCTATTGCCAACTTGATCACCATCATTGCCGCTGATGTCACCCCGTTGAAGTACAGAGGTTTGTTGATTGGTTTGCTCTCAACCCCTTACTTGATTAACACATGGTTTACCGGTCTTATCGTTCAGGCCGTTCTTGACCACAACTGGAGATGGGGTTACGGTATGTTCTGTATCATCGTTCCAGTAGTTATGACACCAGCTATCTTGCTTTTGTCATACCTTGAGCACCAGGTCAAGGAAACACAGGCTGCTCTCGGTAACATTCGCCCACCAACAAACAGAACACCTAAGGAATGGGTAAAGTATGTTTATAGACAGCTTGTCGAATGTGACTGGTTCGGTCTTTTGCTCTTGGCTTTCGGTTGGTCTCTGCTGCTCTTGCCATTGTCACTTTACACATCTGCTTCTAACCAATGGAAGAACCCATCCTTGATTGCCATGTTTGTTGTTGGTGGTGTCCTTCTCATTGCATATGCTGTCTACGAGACCTTCTGGTCTCCAGTTCCATCCATGCCTAAGAGACTTCTTCTAAACAGAACTTTCATGACTGCTGTGTGTATTGACTTCTTCTATGAGCTCGGTGGTATGGTGCGTCTTGCTTACTTGTCTTCTTACGCATTAGTTATTTTCGACTGGTCTTACCAGAACTGGACCTATTTCAACAACACCTTCACCATGGCTTCTTGCTCCTTCTGTGTCCTCGCTGGTATTATTCAGAGAGTCACTCACAGAGCCAAGTACCTCCAGTGTTTTGGTTTGGCTATGCAGGTTGTTGCCATGGGTATCACTTTCTGGGCTCGTAACGACAACTGCTCCACTGTTGCTGTGGTCTGGACTCAGATTTTGATTGGTATTGGTGGTACATTCTCCGTCGTTGGTTCTCAGGTTTCCTCCCAGGCTTCCGTTCCTCACCAAGACACTGCCTTGGCCATTACTTTATTGAGTTTGTGGTCTACCATTGGTCAGTCCATTGGTTCTGCTATCGCCGGTGCCATCTGGCAAACAAAGTTGCCAAAGTACTTGAGAGAGTACATGCCAGCTACCGTTAACGACACTATGATTGAGTACTATTACGGTGACATCACTGCCCTTTACTACTTGCCATATGACTCCCCTGAGAGACAGGGTGCCCGTACCGCTTACTTTGCCGTCTACTACTACCTCGGTGCTGCTTCTCTTGGTTTGACTTGTATTCCATTCCTCGCTTCTTTCTTCCAGAAGAACTTCTACCTAGGTGATGACCAGAACGCCATCGAAACTATCGATGACACTTACCAGCGCCCACCAAAGAACTTCTTGGAGAGAATCATGAGATTCTTGGACGAGCCATTCCACTACAGAGAAAACTCTAGAAGATGGGCCGCAGAGGAGGCTGGTAACGTTGCTGATGTGGGAAAGTTGGAGAGAGCTGCCGTTGAGGTCAAGATCTGATAGTTCTTCAAACACACACGATTTTGTATTTTCTATAACTATCATGAGAGACTCGCGGTATACACCTTCTTATTAGCTCAATATTTGATAAACCATTAATTTAATGCTCCATTTGATTTTAAGCTCTGTGCTGTTCCGGATAACCGGTTTTTTTTTTTTTTTTTTAAGTCCGCATATGTGACCGGGGTACGTTCTTGCGGCTGAATGTACTATGGGTCTCAGTATTTGTTCCAATGATAGCCTTTAGTTGACTTAATACATCAACCAGAACTAAACGGGTTAGCAATCAATCTCAAATAAAGCAGCTGTGAGATTGGAACTGGGGTATGCGCAAATAGGCTGCTCCTTTTTGCCAGTCCCGACTGTTGTGAGGGCGAGTCCCTAGAATTGCCAAGACATCAATCCTTCAGTCCTAGACCCTGGAAATATGCTTGGTGCACATCCGCATTTGACACCCCAAAGAATTCTTTTTACAACATGCAGTAAACTGCTGCAAACTCTTGGTTTTGGGATTCTGGGATTGAGCCAGAGCCAGTTCCCAGTTTCTCATATAAGAACCCATGCGCCCCACCTGTAAAATTTAACTGGTGTGCTCTATCGCACATCAATCACATCAGATAGCACTCAATTTTCGAAAAATGAGTGCAATCCAAGAGGCAGTGACTGTTCCAGTCACCACGCAAGAAGAAGTGAGAGACGTAGAGGACCAGGTCTCCAAGCACGATGAGACCGATTCTTCGGAGACTGCTGATCCTGTCAAGTTATACCAATCCCGTGGTGTTGCTCGTATGGAGATGGTGAAGGCAACCATGGAAGCCCCAGGTCCAAAGGCCAAGAGAATGAGAATCCTGTTCTGGCTTGCCCTGCTAGTGATTTCGTGGGTGTACTGTTTTGAAGCAGTTACTACCTACAATTATTCTCCAGGTGCTACATCTGCCTTTGGTGAGCATTCTATGTTGGCCACTGTTGATGTTGCCACTTCCATTATCTCCTCCATTGCTCCTGTGTTCATTGCCAAGATTGCTGATATTTCTTCCAGACCAATGACATTCTTTGTTGCCCTCTTTTTGTTCACTCTGGGTACGGTTATTTGCGCTGGCTCACCAAATGTTACTGCTTTCACTGTTGGTAATGTCATTTCAACTTTCGGTGCCACAGGAATCAATTTGCTTATGTCTTTGATTTCCGCTGATGTTACACCATTGAAGTACAGAGGATTGATCTTAGGTTTGATTGCTGCTCCATATGTTATCAACACATGGTTCACTGGTCTCATTGTCGAAGCTGTTGTCAAGAGCAACTGGAGATGGGGTTATGGTATGTTCTGTATCATAATGCCTGTAGTTATCATTCCATCAATCGTTCTTTTGCACGTTATCGAGAATCAGGCAAAGGTCTCACAGGCCGCTCTTGGTAACATTCGTCCACCTACTAACAGATCTTTGAAGGAGTGGGTATCTTATCTCGGCAAACAGGCTATTGAATGCGATTTGTTCGGTCTCTTGATTCTTGCCTTTGGCTGGGCTTTGCTTCTTTTGCCATTGTCTCTCTACACATCAGCAGATAACGGCTGGAAGAACCCCTCCTTGATTGCTATGTTCTGCGTTGGTGGCGTCTTGCTCATTATCTACGCTTTGTTCGAGCTTTACGTTGCCCCAGTACCATCCATGCCAAAAAGAATGCTGCTCAACAGAACCTTTATGACCGCTGTGTGCATTGACTTCTTTTACCAGTTTGGTGGTATGCTTCGTATGGCATACTTGTCTTCATATGCTCTTGTCGTCTTTGACTGGTCAATCCAGAATTGGACGTACTTCAACAACACTTTCACTATGGCTTCTTGTACATTTGGTGTTGTTGTTGGTGTCATTCAGAGATATACTCACAGAACCAAATACCTTCAGTGCTTTGGTCTTGCACTTCAAGTTGTTGCCATGGGAATTACATTCTGGGCTCGTTACGAGAATTGTTCTACTGTTGCTATTGTGTGGACACAGATTTTGATTGGTATGGGTGGTGCTTGTTCCGTTGTTGGATCACAAGTTGCATCCCAAGCATCAGTCCCACACCAGGATACTGGTCTTGCTATTTCACTGTTGACTCTGTGGTCCACTATCGGTCAGGCTATTGGCTCTGCTGTTGCCGGTGCTATCTGGCAAACAAAGTTGCCACAGTACTTGAGAGAATTTATGCCAGCCTCTGTCAATGACACAATGGTGGCCACTTACTACGGTGACATCTACTCAATCTACTACTTGCCATTCGATTCACCAGAGAGAGTTGCTGCCAAGAACGCCTACTTCAAGGTTTATTACTACCTTGGTGCTGCCTCTTTGGGTTTGACTTGTATTCCTTTCCTCGTTGCTTTCTTCCAAAAGAACTACTACCTTGGAGACAGCCAAAATGCAATTGAGACCCAGGAGGCTCAGTACCACGGTCCACCTAAGAATGCTCTTGAGAAGGTTATGAGATTCTTGGATGAGCCATTCAATTACAGAGAGAACAAAGCTAAGTGGGAAGCGCAGGCCAATGGCACTGCTGAGAAGACTGAAGCTACTCAGTGATGTTATCTCAAAGCTGGATAGCACTGGCGAGGGACCGTGTCACCTTGTCACCCAGAATCCTTGATTTTGTTTACACTATTATAATTCTATGCATACTCAAACCGTTTTCACGAGTTGACGTAGAAATTACAAAATAGCCATAAATGCGTTGATACTTTCACCTAATCTCGTTGTGGCTCCCACCAGTTTTGATACTGTGAATTCGGCCGTTGGTGGGTGCCACTAGGACTACATCATTTGAATCATTCTGTGAATATTTATGACCATGATTCATTCAATAACGTCGTATAGGTTCATAAGTGCATTTTGGGGGTTTGTGCCAACAACGGTTACCTATTGGGCTGCTATCAATCGATAGGAGACAATTCTAGCATTTTCCGCCACCCCGCGCCGCCCACGAAAAATCTCCGAGCCTCTCAAAGTTGTCATTGATTGTTCCAGCGATCAACAGACGTCAACGACTATCAGTTTTTAGTTACAAAAGAAATCCAGTTCAAGTACCACGATTGAATTGTAAGATTTAATATCTGCAAATACCCAAATCAACAGCTCAAAAAACCTGAGACAAACCCAACTGATAAACGCCCATTTGCCACCATGTCCACTACCTCCACCGAATCCACCCCACAGACCACGCCACAGGCCACCGAGACTCCAATTGAGATCCCAGAAGGTGCTGTCGTACCACCATACAAGCTGTTTATTGGAAACATCTTCTACAAGACGAAGAAGGCCGAATTACACGAGTTGTTTAAAGACCATGGCGTCGTGAGCATTGAGATCCCAATGAAGCGCACGGAGAAGGAGGGCAGGGTGTTCATGAGACCAAGAGGTTACGCATTTGTAACATTCAAGCCAGAGGAGGATTTGGACACTATTATTTCCAAGTTCAACAACTCAGATTTCAAGGGCCGTAAAATATATGTGTTATATCCAAGACCACAGGTCCCAAGGGAGGTGAAGACTGATGATATCGAGAAGGATACTGTGAAGGAGGGCGAAGGCTCCACCGAGGACAAGGCACAAAAGAAGGAAAAGAAGGAGCCAAAGAAAAAGACGGAGAAGAAAAAGACATTGAAGGAGAAGGTTCCCTTTGAGCAAGGCATCAAATCTACCACTACGCTTCACTTGAAGAACTTGGACTTCAAAATCAAAGTTGCCGATTTGAAGGAGTTTTTCGAGGGAGAAGGAGAGTCTGTTGACTGGATCTCAGTTCCTTTGGTGAATATTCCAAAGCCTGTCATCAAGAAGCTGCTCGAAAAGGGTAAGACCCTGGAGAGAAGAAACAGGGGTTTCGCATTTGTAAAATTCAACCTCAAGGAAGGCGAAACATTGGATTCCAAGGTTGAAAAATACACTGGCAAAACCCTTAAAGACAGAGAACTTATCGCAAGTGTTGCAATTGACGTGAGACCTCCTGCAGAAGCTGTGGAAGGTCAGGAGACTTCTGAAGGGAAGGAGACAGCTGAGGAGACTATCGCTGCTGATGCTTCAACAGAGGAGGCCAAATAAGATGTGTCGCCTGACTTGTATGAGTAAACTAGCTGTGTACTATTGTATGAATCGCCCTTTGTAAACATGATCCGGTAGTCAGTAGCAGCATCAGTCTCTATCACAGAGAGTGGCTAAATTTTTAAAAAAGCACGTGTATGTACTGTTCCCGAGTCAGCCTACCGCCTCTGTCAAAGCATAACGAGGAAACCTCTCACGTTATCCACACAAGTGCTACAGGCGCAAACATCGAGTCGCAAATATGCCATACTGTTGCCTAAAACTCTTAGGATTCAGCAAAACAATCAAATGCCTCAGACGCTATAAAATTTTGACTTACGCTCAGATGATTACCGGTGCCGGAGCGGTAAAGGCGAGGAGGCCGAGGCCACAAGCCGTTAATATAGCCGTTCGGGAGTCGTCTCGAGCTCCAAAGCGCAACAGTAGAACTTCATGAAGGGTGCTGAAATACGTCCCAGTAAAAAGCAGTTCCAGCACTGACTGTGAATATTGCAGCATACAAGCAGTCACGAAAATCACCGATAAGCGCTATTTTGATAGTGGACCAGGTGTTGATAGGTGACCGTGGAAGTCGGCTTTTCGCCCTCCTTCGCGTCGGTGTTATCTAGGCGCGTCGGTGTTAAAATTTTGCACTTCGTTTGTAGCGGCCATGTCCAGATGCGTTGACGATGTCATGGAATGGGGGCAAGTGTGATTAGGTGACGCGTGAAAACGACAACTTTGACTACCCGACTCCCATATGTAGCTGTACTGAAAGCTTTCTGTGGACATAGAGAGGCAATGGCTGTCCAGAGCTTCCCCATTTCAGCGCCGTAGCATGCTGCCCGGGAATCGGGATGAGCGTGCGTCCTCTGCTGCGCCTACCGTCAAATTAAATTACGTTCTGGCTTCGCTATCGCCAGAAAAAGCCGATATAAAATAGTCAGAGCTAAGAGCGCCCGCCATTAGCAGCTTCTACCACAGTAGCCATCCGCATCACTCACAGAAGCAGCGCCACGTCTACCGCCTCATCAAGTTCAACTAGAAATGGCTGAGCTAGACCTGAAGCTGGGAAAATGTCCTGCGCTGTGGGATTTTGACGATCTCACCGAGTGCGGGCGAGTCATCTACTTCGACACTTACTGGCCAGCCATCTTGCTGACAGCCTCCGTGACTGTCTTCCTCATCAGGACCACGGTCAACTACGCCAAATACAAGAAATCTACATCCACGGGCAATTGCAAGGAGACAGATCCGTTGCTGCCCACAGAGAGTGCGGCGATTCTTGCCACAGCGCAAGGCTACACCGATGGCGTCACTCCAGAAAGCTTCACAGAGGAGATCAAGAGGCAACACTTCGACACTGCATCACTTCCAGCTGTCAAGCTCAACGGTGAACCTCATGGTAGATTTGAGTTTGTTCCAAGATCCTCCACAGAAAAACTCAGAGTTGTCCTTGAGACATTGCTGATCTCTATTCAGGTTGGCACCTACGCTCGCGGTTACTACCTCACCGACTCGATATATGCTCGCCAAGCATCCCTAATCAACGGTGCACTTTGGACCTGGCTTCTACTGTTGACATCTATTAGAATCTCCAACTTGAATGATACCCATAAGAACCTTTTGAAAGTGTTGCCAAACCTTTGGGCGAATAACTTCGTTATCTACTTGTTCTTGTGGTTCACACAGGCCCTCGTATTCAGATCTGCATTGTCCGGACACACTGGCGTTTTCAAGAACTATTACATCACTGAGTTCACTATCCTTTCCCTGAACTTTGTCAACTTGCTCACTTCACGCATCGGAAACCAGTGCCCATCGCTGTATATTTCTGATGATGCCAGAGGTCCTGCCCCAGAGCCATTGATCTCACTTTGGACTTTCTGTACCTTTTCCTGGGTTGATCCAATGATCTGGAAAGCATCAAAGGAAGTATTAAAGGCTGAACAGGTTTGGGATCTCAGTGTTGATGACTTTTCTTACTACGTTGTCAAGGGCTTCAAAAAGTTCTCCTAGGGTTACAAGCTGAAATTCAAACACAGACTTATTCTCTTTTTCTTGCCATTCCTGCTCTTGCAGGCATTCTGGGCCATCATTGAGGCCATCATTGTCTTTGCCCCAACTGTGCTGCTTCAGAGAATTTTAGAGTACGTTGAGGACAGATCGTCTGGCTCTCTATCATTGGCTTGGTTTTACGTTTCCATCATGTTCTTTTCTAAGGTTCTCTCTGTCTTGGCTGCTGGTCAGGCGTTGTTCTTCGGAAGAAGAGTTTGTATTAGATCCAAGTCTGTCATCATTGGTGAGATTTATGCAAAGGCATTGAGAAGGAAGACTGCCACATCCTCCAACGCCGAGGACCTTGCCGATGCGGGTCTCAAAGACGGCGAAGAGGAGGGCGATGATTCAAGGAAGGATAAGACTGATGATAAGACCTCCGCCAACTTGGGTGCTATCATCAATCTTATGGCTGTTGATGCTTTCAAAATCTCTGAGGTTTGCGCCTACCTGCAGTCTTTCGTCGGTGCTTTGTGTATGACATTCATTTCTATCTATTTGCTCTGGAGACTTCTTGGATGGTCTGCAATCATCGGTTCTGCTTCTATTATTGCTCTCGCTCCACTCAATTTCTGGATGTCCAAGAGGTTGGGTGAGATCACCAAGACAATGCTCTCGGTAACCGACAGACGTATCCAAAAGTTGAACGAAACCCTTCAATCCATTAGAATCATCAAGTTCTTTGCATGGGAGGCTAAATTTGAGGAACAGATTCTTAACATCAGAGCCGAGGAATTGAGCTACTTGACCAAGAGATGTATCACTTGGGCAGTTTATGCTGGTATTTTCTTCATTGCTCCATCGATTGTCACTTTGGTCTCATTTGGCTGTTATATCTTCATTGAAGGTAAGACTATCACGACTCCAGTTGCCTTCACCGCTTTGTCATTGTTTTCACTGCTCAGATCCCCGCTTGATCAGTTGTCTGACATGCTCAGTTGGATCATTCAGGCCAAGGTCTCTTTGGACCGTGTTCAGGAGTTCTTGGATGAGGAAGAGACTACAAAATACGAACAATTGACCCGTAACGCTAAGAACAACGGCAAAATAGGATTCAAGAACGCCACCTTTTCCTGGGACTCCAAGTCTTCTGCCGATTTCAAGCTCAGAGATTTGAATGTTGATTTCCAGATTGGAAAGTTGAATGTGATCATCGGCCCAACCGGTGCCGGTAAGACTTCCATGCTGATGGCACTGCTCGGTGAGATGGAGAACGTTGCAGGTGAGGTGTACCTTCCTGGATTCCACCCAAGAGAGCAGCTTGAGGTCGGGCCAGACGGATTGACTGAGTCTGTTGCGTACTGCTCCCAGGCTGCTTGGCTGCTCAACGACACGATCAGAAACAACATCCTGTTCGGATCCAGATTCAACAAGGACCGTTATAAGAGAGTTGTTGAGGCCTGTGGTCTTGCTCGTGACTTCGAGATTTTGAAGGCCGGTGACCAGACCGAAATTGGCGAGAAAGGTATTGCTCTTTCTGGTGGCCAGAAGCAGCGTGTCTCCCTCGCTCGTGCCTTGTATTCGAACTCCAGACACGTGTTGCTTGACGACTGCTTGTCTGCGGTTGACTCTCACACTGCTTTGCACATTTACGACAACTGTATCTCTGGTCCATTGATGCAGAACAGAACTGTTTTGCTCGTTTCCCACAATGTCGCATTGACCATCAAATGTGCATCTTGGGTGGTGCTGATGGAGAATGGTAGAATCACTAACCAAGGCACTGCTGACGAATTGTTCGAGTCTGGTGCCCTTGGTGATGATGAGATGATCAAGTCCTCCGTGTTGCAGTCCAGAAATGCTTCATCATTGAACTTACAAGGGAAGGCTAAGTCATTGACTGCTGATGCTATTAAAGCCAAGCTTGAGTCTGTTCTTCACGATGGCGCACATGGACCGACAGACGACGAGGAAGAGGAACTCGAGAATCTAAAGATGGGAAAGCTCATTGAAGAAGAAACGAAGTCTGACGGTAGTGTTTCTATTGACGTTTACCACTGGTTCTATGTCATGCTTGGTGGTATCCCTGTGATCATTGGATTGCTATGTCTCTTTGCCGGCTCTCAAGCTGCAGATGTTGGTAAGTCCTGGTGGCTTCGTGCTTGGGCTAAAACCATGGATCGGGCTGCGGCAGATGGTGCCGTGATTGCTGATCTCATTGAGAGCACTACCTATGGTCCTGCTCTTACTCAGATGATTGCAAAGCCATTCAATGTTGCTACAGTTCACCTCCACTTCGCTAGAACCCAGATGGCAGAGCTGAAGGAAACTGACCCATCTGTCTACTACATCACTATCTACGCGCTCTTCGGCCTGGCCTACACTGTGATCGCTTGTTTGAGAATCATGTACGTTTTCTTGCTGGGTATTCGTACTTCCAAAAAGGTGTTCGAGAACGTTTTGCGTACTGTTATGAGATCCAAACTCAGATTCTTTGACTCCACACCAATTGGTCGTATTATGAACCGTTTCTCCAAGGATATTGAAGCATTGGACCAGGACTTGATGCCCACAATCGATGGCTTCCTCGCATGTATTGTTGGGTCTCTTGTGACGCTGGCTTTGATCACTTACATCACACCGATTTTCTTCTTCTGTGCTGTCCTTGTTGTCTTCATCTACTTCCTTATCGCTAACTTCTACCTGGGCAGTTCTCGTGAGTTAAAAAGATTTGATTCCTTGACCAAGTCACCGATCCATCAACACTTCTCTGAGACACTTGTTGGTGTTTCCACCATTCGTGCTTATGGTATCGAACGCCGTTTCTTACAGGAGAACCTGAACAAAATTGATGAGAACAACAGACCATTCTTCTACATGTGGGTCTGCAACAGATGGTTGTCTGTTAGAAACGATCTGGTTGGTGCATTCATTGTTTTGTTTGCCGGCTGCTTTGTTCTTTATTACATTGACTCTATTGATGCCGGTATGGCTGGTATCTCTTTGTCCTATGCTATTGCATTCTCTGAGAGTGCGCTTTGGGTTGTGAGACTCTACGCCAACGTTGAGATGAACATGAACTCTGTGGAGCGGTTGAAAGAGTACCTTGCTATCGACGAAGAGCCCGCTGCTCATATTCCAGGCCAAGAGCCACCAGCTTCATGGCCTCAGCGTGGTAAGGTGGAAATTGAAAACTTGTCTTTGCGTTACGCCCCACATCTACCACAAGTCATTAAGAATGTCACATTCGATGTTGAGCCAGAAAACAAGATTGGTGTCGTTGGAAGAACAGGTGCTGGTAAGTCCACCATCATTACAGCCTTGTTTAGATTCCTGGACCCAGAGACCGGTTCGATTAAGATTGATGGTGTGGATATCACCACAATTGGCTTAACAACGCTAAGAAAGGCTTTGACTATCATCCCACAAGACCCTACCCTATTCACCGGTACTATCAAGTCCAACTTGGATCCGTTTGACCAATACACGGACGAGCAGATGTTCGAGGCCTTGAAGAGAGTCAATTTGATTTCATCTAATGAAATCTTGGCCCAGGCTCAGGGTGCCACCTCATCAACATCTACTGACGATGAGAATGTTAACAAGTTCTTAAACTTGTACAATGAGGTTACGGAAGGCGGTTCAAACCTGTCTCAAGGTCAACGTCAGTTGATGTGTTTGGCTAGATCCTTGCTCAGAGCTCCTAAGATCATGTTGCTTGATGAGGCTACTGCTTCTATTGATTACGAATCTGATGCTAGAATTCAACAGACAATCAGACAGGAGTTCTCTCACGCCACTATCTTGACCATTGCCCACAGACTTAGATCTATCATTGATTACGATAAGATTCTGGTAATGGATGCCGGTGAGGTTGTCGAGTATGACCACCCATACAAGTTACTCAGTGATAAGAAATCCAAGTTCTATGGCATGTGTGCCGACAGTGGAGAGTTGGAGGTGCTCATTCAGTTGTCTAAAGAGGCATATTTGAAGGCCATCAACAACAAAAGCTCGTGACTGTGAAATTAGTTATATGAATGGCAGTGGTTAGCGGAGCCGCTCCTATCGATGTATTTTATCCGTTATATATTCTGGTTATCTTCATGAAAGCTCTATAGTAGAACTAATTAGCTCTTTTTTATTACTTATCACGTATTTCTTGAGTGCGTGAGGATTACCAAGTTCAGGTTTGACAGACCTAGGCTGACGTCATAATCCAGGCGCGCGAGCCCAGATTGCAGACTGAAGCACGAATTTGAAAACCCTTTAGTAATAGCTTAATTATTCACGGAAAGCTCGACATAATTACGCCAATCAATTTTATCCGATCATCCCAGTGACCATTACTGCTGAAACACCATACCGATTCCAGGTTTCACCCTCCGATACATGCTACAAATGCCCGGCAGAGTACGACACTGCTCAACCATCTGGGACAAAGACGACCTCACTACATGTGCACGAGATGTATACCTCAGTACGTATGTACCCGCCTTAGTCCTCTCAGCATCTGTTGTGTGGCTTGTCGCCTCTTTTGTGATAGGATTCTACATTCGAAGGGTTAAACTCTTGGACGATGCTGAGACTGATCAACCACTGCTGGCTCAACCTTCACATGAGTCCGGCCTCGACATCACGAGGGAGCATTTCGACATCATATCATCCGATGGCATAGAAGATAAACGCGAGTTTGTCACTTACAAGAGGGACAAGCTCGAGAAGGCGAGGGTTTGGTGCGAGATCATACTGATAGGTGCTCAGCTGATCACTCATTCTCTTGACACACACCAACCACCTTCCGCTCCAGTGAATGTACTCTTATGGGCATGGCTATTTCTTCTCACATCTCTTAGGGTGATTAACCTAGATGACACATATTCAGCCCTACTTGAACAGTTGCCCGATCTGTGGTATCATAACCTCGTCGCGTACCTCACGCTTTGGGTACCTGAGTCAATCTTATTCCGATCATCCCTCATCCATGGGAAGCCTTGGAACGTTCACTTCATGTTCACTTCTTTACTCCTCCTGAATTTGCTTACAAGTAGAATCAGGAACAAATGTCCTAGAGTGGAAGTTACAAAAGGCGTAAATCGACCATCTCCAGAGCCATCAACCTCACTGCTGTCACTACTCACATTTTCATGGATCGATCCAATGCTATGGAAGGCTTTCAATTCACCAATGCAACCAGAGGATATATGGGATCTGAACAATGCCGACTACTCTTATTCCATTCTTCGGTCCTTTCAAGAGTATTTCAATGCATCTGAACTTAGTTTTCAGCATAGGCTCTGGATGCACCTCATTCCGCATCTGCTCCTTCAAGTCATCTGGTCCATCATTGAAGGTGTTTTGATTTTTGCACCGACGATGTTACTGAAACGGATATTAGACTACGTGAATGACCGCGATACTGCTACGCAGTCACTTGCCTGGTCTTATATTACACTGCTTTTTATCACGAAGCTGCTTGTTGTTGTGTCAGGCGCCCAGGCACTTCACTTGGGGAAACGTTTGTGTCTCAGGGTTCGTACCGTCATCATCGGAGAAATTTACTAGAAGGCTTTGAAGAGAAAGGTTTCTTCGAAAGATAGCACAAATACCGGGACTGTGTTGAACTTGATGGCGGTTGATGCATTCAAAGTTGGCGAATTCTTTTCATATATCCATCACCTGTTTGGCAATGCCACTTAGATTGTCATTGCTATCAAACTGCTCTATTCACTTTTGGGATGGTCTGCACTGATGGGTTCTACAGTCTTCTTACTATTCGCTCCAACAAATTACCTGTTTTCGAAGAAGTTGAGTGAGATTACAAAGAAAATGCTCAGTATGTCGGACAGACGAATCGAGAGAATCAATGAAGCATTTTCCAGTATCCGGATTATCAAGCTGTTCGCCTGGGAAGCACAATTCGAGTAGAGTATTTTGAGCTTAAGAAAGGAAGAACTGAAGTATTTGAAGCAGAAGGCATATGTTTGGGCATGTGCAGCTGGTGTGTTCTACCTTACCCCATCTCTGGTGACGTTGATCTCATTCGGGTGCTACATCTTCTTCGCCGGTGAGACATTGACATCTCCTGTGGCGTTCACTGCTCTATCATTATTTGCATTGTTGAGAGCACCATTGGAGCAGGTCAGTGATTTGCTGAGTTGGACGGTGAGATCTGCCGTGTCACTCAGTAGAATTCAGAAATTGCTTGATGAAGACGAGTCGAAGAAATATGAATAGCTCACAGAACTCACACTTGACGGTAAAATTGGATTTACTCATGCTACTTTCTCTTGGAATAGAAACGATCCCACAGCATTTCGATTGAAAGACCTCGATGTTGAGTTCCAAGCTTGTGCTCTTAATGTCATCGTGGGATCGACTGGTTCAGGTAAGTCCTCCTTGCTTCTAGCATTACTGGGAGAGATGGACAAACTCAGAGGCTTGGTCTCCTTACCAGGATTCAGATCACGCCAATCGCTCACTATTGGATCAGATGGATTCACGGATTCTGTTGCTTACTGCCCGCAATCGGCACTGCTGTTGAATGACACAATCTAGAACAATATCCTGTTCGGAGCTCCGCTAGAACCAAGTCGATACCACAGTGTTATTCGTGCTTGTGGGTTAGCTCAAGATCTCGATATCTTACCATTACGCGATCACACACCCATTGGTGATAAGGGCATTGCCCTCTCAGGAGGTCAAAAGCAAAGAATTTCATTGGCAAGAGCATTATATTCCAACTCTAGAACGGTGTTGCTGGACGACTGCTTGAGCGCCGTCGACTCACACACTGCTTTGCACATATATGAAAATTGCATCACTGGTTCTCTTATGAAGAACAGAACTGTGGTGATGGTTTCTCATAACGTGTCATTGGTTGTAAAGTCTGCAGCACTAGTTGTTGTCTTGGAGAACGGTAAAATTGTGGGCCAGGGGCTACCAAAGATTTTGAGTGCCCAGGGCCTGTTGAAACTGCGGTTCGAAAGTAGATTGGGCTCTTCAGGTACAGATGATCAACAAATCACTGCACCTCGAGTGGAACCAGCATTCACTCAAAAGGCACCAACTTCAATGGAGTCCAAATTGGAAGGACGGATATCTAGTACTATCTACCAATGGTTCTACCGACTGGCTGGTGGGCCTATTGTCATCGTGGGATTGCTAGGATGTTTCACATTCAGTCAGGGCTCTGACATCGCACGATCATGGTGGATTCGATCATGGACCCTGTCCATTGATTCCAACTCGGGATATTACATCCTGGTATATGCGATTTTATGTTTTACTTTCTCGTTGGCCTCTATTCTAAGAATTCTGTACATCTCTTTGATCGGTTTATCAACTTCAAGACGCATGTTTGAAAGAACCTTGACCAGGGTTTTGCACGCCAAGTTACGATTCTTTGACACCACACCATTGGGCCAGATTACCAACAGATTTTCATAGGACGTCTCCAGCGTTGACCAGGATCTGCCTGGTTCAATGGAGGGACTGGTCTCTGCTGTGATGGGCACAATTGTAACTTTGATCCTTATCACATACATCACACCGGGGTTCATTCTGCTGGGGTTGTTAGTTATGTTGGGCTACTACCTCATCTCACAGTTTTATCTCACAGCATCTAGAGAGCTGAAAAGGTTTGACTCTGTTACGAAATCACCGATTCATCAACACTTTGCAGAGACATTGAACGGAGTGGAGACTATTCGTGCGTACGGCGTCGAACAGAGGTTTATTCAAGTACTGATGTCCAAGTTGGATGCGAACAACCGCTGTTTCTACTATCTCTGGTTGTGCAACCGCTGGGTGAGTGTTCGCAACGATAGCATTGGTGCTCTTATTGTGTTATTAGCAGGATGCTTTGTGATGCGGAGCATTGACACCATTGATGCTGGCTTGGCTGGTATATCGTTGTCGTATGCGATCACTTTCAATGAGAGTTGCCGATGGGTTGTCAGGCAGTGGGCAAATGTGGAGATGGGGATGAACTCTGTGGAAAGATTGAAAGAATATCTAGACTTGGATGTGGAGAGTGAAGTTGGTGTTGACAGCCCGATTAACTGGCCAGCTGATGGCCATGTCTGTTTTGATGATGTCTCACTAAGTTACGCTCCTCACCTCCCGCAAGTGATTAGGAACGTATCATTCGACGTATCCCCTGGGAGTAAAGTTGGGATTGTTGGGAGAACAGGAGCTGGCAAGTCTACCATTATAACTGCACTATTCAGGTTTTTGGATCCGGCGAGTGGGAAAATCATCATTGACGGAATTAATATTGCCTCGTTGAAGCTGGAAGTGTTGAGACGAGCCCTAACAATCATACCACAGGACCCGACATTGTTCACCGGGACTATAAGAAGTAACTTGGATCCTTTTGAGGAATACACAGATGACCAAATACATGCCAGTTTGGCAGCGGTACATTTGACAACGAGGGATGACACTGAGGACAGCCCTGAAGGTCATGTCAACTACTTCCTTGATTTGTCCAACTTGATCTACGAAGGTGGGTCTAACTTGTCCCAGGGCCAACGCCAGCTTATCTGTCTTGCCAGATCTCTTTTGAAATCTCCCAAGATTCTGCTTCTCGATGAAGCAACAGCATCGATTGACCACCACACAGATCTCATGATCCAACAGACAATCCGGTCTGAGTTCTCACAGTCAACCATAATGACCATTGCCCACAGACTCAAGTCAATTGTGGATTACGACAAGGTGTTGGTGATGGACGCTGGTGAGGCTGTGGAGTACGACCACCCACACGTTCTCTTGTCAAACCCAGAGTCGATATTCTACGGCATGTGCAAGGACAGTGGGGAGCTGGAGCTGCTGATTGGTCTCGCAAGAGAGGCTTATGCAAGTGCTATCAGATGACCACCAAGATCATTGACGTCAGTGATACAAGTTAGAAGAACGTACACCCATAAAAAGCAATATAATAAAGTTGGTGGGCGCTGTGCAGTGTTGGGAATGGGTTCCAAAGGGAGTGAACTCAACTGTCCTATGATAATAAAAAGAAATTCGAAGGGGACTGCAGACTGTAGCATAGGTAGTCTGAACTCCGTTCTGGGCTGACAAATTAGGCGTTCCTAAACAGGCAACTACTGAGATGAAGCGTGCACTCATTTACCGAAGTAAGTGGAGCAGTCGAACAATTGGAACCGAAAACGGCATATTGAAAGCTACAATCCTATGGAGCACCAATCGAGGATTATTACAGGTGCTCTCACACAAAACTGCAAGTGCCAGTGCCAGCAATCCGATAATTCTTTGGGTCCTACGGCTCATCGCTGTACCAGCGGCGTCACCGGGCCGGAGTGGCTTTTCTACAGCTGTTTTTGCATGTCGGACGACGGACTTTCGGTGTTTTACGCGTTCCGTGCAAATCGTGGGAAAGGCACTACTGTGAACTGATAAGTGGTGTATCCAGCTATTGCTTACTGAAATATTCATAAACGCCATGTAGTCCCACTTCCCCCTTTGTCCGTGAGGTTGGAGTTTATGTAGGGTATGATTGCTAGTGCCAAACAACAACCGTGAAGCTATATCATGAACAATCACCTGCTTGAACGTTCATTGGAAAGTTCCGATGAGTTGAACAAAATCCAGGACAGGATCTCTCTAGTGGTGCTGCTATCAACGTTCACGTACACTCTGGTATACGCCTCCTACAATTGGTACCGTATTCATACTAAAGTCCAGCGCCCCAAAGAAGCCGAACCATTGCTATCCAATGATGGTACCCTATACATTAACCCACCGACTACCAACGTGGAGCAGTTACGCTTCGACGTAATCTCACGTGAACCAGACGGGGTGTTCGAAACCGTTCCAAGATCCCGCATGGAGAAAACCAAAGTGGCCCTCGATGAGGCTTTGATTATCGCTCAGATTATCATCTGCTCCCAACTTGATTCATTCGTCAATGTCCTATTATGGTCCTGGTTGCTTGGCCTGACGACCATCAGACTCACCAACCTCAACGATCACCATTCTTGGGTATTCGCCTATCTTCCAAACCTGTGGTACATCAACTTCTTCACTTATCTGTGTCTCCTATTTCCAGTTGCCTTGCTATTTAGGTAGGCAATCACAAGCCAAGCCCCAGTGGTGCCCCACATTGCACAATTCATTGCCCTCCTTATGCTCCTCGTTAACATGTTCACATCGCAAGTGCAAAACTAGCGTCCGACCCTCTACGTCTCTAGCTAGAGACCACCATCCACCCAACACTGCAGTTCTCTTCTCACCATGTTCACCTTCAACTGGGTCAGTCCGTTGATGAAATAGTCTACGCAGAGAATCTTGACACTTGATCAGATATGGGACCTGGATGCCAGCGACTATACCCATTTCATACTATCTGCATTCACTGCGTTTTCCCGGAGGAAAGGAAACTGGAAGTTTAAATACAGAGTAATGTTGTTTTCCGTGCCACTTGTTTCAGTGCAGTGTTGCTGGGCCGTCCTGGAAGCACTATCGATCTTCATCCCTACCATAATGCTCAAGAGACTGTTGGAATTTGTTGATGACCAGTCCTCTGCAACCATATCTGACGCCTGGCTCTACGTCACGCTGATGTTCCTGGGAAAAGTCGTTTCTGTTGTTGCGTATGGACAAGGTTTATTCTGGGGTAAGCGGGCCAACATCAGAGTTCGCTCCCTAGTCATCTCCGAAATATACTCCAAGTCTTTGAGAAGACGTACTGTGGCACTTTCTCAAACTGATGATCTTGAGAAGAAAACCCAGAACATTGGTGGCATCATCAACCTCATGTCTGTGGATTCCTTCTCCATTGCGGAAGTGTACTCCTATCTCCATCGGATTCTTGGCTCCATCATCAAGATCTCCATCGCCATATACTTCCTCTATACACTCATTGGTTGGTCTGCTATTGTGGGCTTATTATCGGTCTTTGCCGTTACACCATTGAACTACTATCTGTCTGGACGTATGAATCGTATTACCACAACGTTGATGGCGACTACTGATAAGCGGATCCAGAAATTACAGGAAACGCTACAAAATATCCGCATCATCAAGTTCTTTGCCTGGGAATCAGCAGTGGAGCAGGAAATCTTGGATATTAGAAATTAGGAGCTGTACCACTTGCGTCGCAGAGTATGGAATTGGGCTATGAATGCTGGCGTAATGTATGCCGTGCCCTCCATCGTTACTTTGGTTTCTTTCGGCTGCTGTATTCTCATTGAGGGAAAACAAATTGGGACACCTATTGCATTCACCGCGCTGTCATTGTTTGCCCTGATGAAAGAGCCTTTAGACTCAATCGGTGACCTTGTTAATTGGGCTGTAAGGGCTAGTGTCTCTTTAAATCGAGTTCAGCAATTCTTGGAAGAAGGTGAAACTGAAAAGTATCAACAGCTATGTGACTCGATAGATGGCAAGATTGGTTTTAAAGATGCGTCTTTTTCCTGGGATTCAAAGTCTGCTACTGACTTCAAGTTGAGAAATTTGAGCATCGAGTTCCGCGTGGGAGAATTGAATCTGATTGTTGGACCAACTGGCTCAGGGAAGTCATCACTGTTGATGGCATTGCTTGGTGAAATGGAAAAACTTAAAGGACGCGTCTCTCTTCCAGGCTTACTGCCTAGAGAGCTGCTGGAAGTTGGTACTGATGGTCTCACTGAATCTGTTGCATACTGCTCCCAATCTTCCTGGCTGTTGAACGATACCATTCAAAACAATATCCTGTTTGGCTCTCCTATGAACCCATCTCGCTACTAGCGATGCCTTGCGGCGTGTGGCCTTAATCGTGATCTGGAGATCCTAAAAGGCGGTGACCAGGCTGAGGTTGGGGAGCGTGGTATCATCCTCTCCGGTGGCTAGAAGCAGAGAATATCTCTGGCTCGTGCACTGTATTCCGACTCTAAGCACGTCTTGCTGGACGATTGTTTATCGGCAGTTGATTCACATACTGCACTGCACATCTACAAGAACGGTATATCTGGTCCCTTGATGAAGGGTAGAACTGTTATACTTGTGTCTCATAATGTTGCAATGGCTGTCAGAAGCGCTGCTTGGGTAGTGCAGCTCGAAAATGGTGAAGTTTTCAGACAAGGCACTCCTAGAGAGTTGTATGATCTGAATGTATTGGACAAGGAAGAAGCGGGACTCGAGGTAGCCATCTCAGCTCATGATTTCGACCAGCCTGAATCCAACACATTTGCAACGGTTGATGATGGAAAGCTCATAGAGGCCGAGAAGAAAGGTGACGGTCTCGTCTCCCCAGAGGTTTACTAGTGGTTTTACAGTATGCTTGGTGGCTACAGTGTTCTCTTGAGCTTTTTGTTTTTCTTTGCCCTCACTGAAGGCTCAGATGTTGGAAGGGCATGGTGGATGAGAGCTTGGGCGAAAACCATGGATGTGAACGACTTGTATTCCAACAACCATGCCACCTTCTACATTGCAGTCTATGCTCTTCTTGGTTTGGCTTTCTCTTTATCATCTTTTGGCCGTGTCCTCTACGCCTACCTCACTGGTGTCAGAACGTCATCCAAGATCTTTGAGAGAGTACTTCATACAGTTTTGAGGGGTAAGCTAAGATTCTACGACACCACTCCAGTTGGTCGGTTAATGAACAGGTTCTCCAAAGATGTATCCAGTGCTGATGATGAGCTCGTTCCTTGTTGTGACTATGTTATAGAAAGTATCTCCAACTCGGCAATAATCTTGGTTCTTATCTCAGTCATCACACCTGCCTTCTTGCCTTTTGCTATCGTTGTGGTATTACTCTACTACAACATTGCAGTATACTATCTTGCATCATCTCGTGAACTGAAGAGATTCGACTCAATAACGAAGTCTCCGCTCCATCAACATTTCTCTGAGACCTTGCCTGGAATCCCAACGATTCGTGCATATGGTGTCGAGCGTCGCTTTCTGTTGCAGAATATGGAGAAGCTCGACAACAACAACAGACCTTTTTTCTATCTCTGGGCTACCAATTACTGGCTCTCTGGGTGCATTGATATTGTCGGTGCGTTCATTGTCTTCATCTCTGGCGCTTTGGTATTACTGAATGTGGGTAGTATAGACGCGGGTTTGGCGGGTATCTCTCTGTCCTATGCTATAAGATTCAATGATGCCGCATTGTGGGCTATCAGGCTGTGGGCTAAGGTCGAAATGGGCATGAACTCGATTGAGAGATTGAAAGAGTACATGGATTTGGATACTGAGCCTCAAGCTATGATTGAGGATCACTAGCCTCATACCTCGTGGCCGGAGCGTGGTGCTATTCAAGTAGAGAGCCTCTCACTCAGATACGCCCCACATCTACCACAAGTTATCAGGAACGTTTCATTCACTGTCTCTGCAGGGAGCAAGGTGGGTGTTGTTGGCAGAACAGGCGCTGGAAAGTCAACGATCATAACTGCCCTGTTCAGGTTCTTGGATTTTGATACTGGCTCAATCGAGATTGATGGAGTTGACATCACTTCAATTGGACTGAAAGTGTTGAGACAAGCTCTCACTATCATTCCGCAGGATCCAACTCTATTCAGTGGCACCATCAGGTCAAATCTGGATCCTTTCGGTCAGTACACTGACTCTCAGATGTTTGAGGCTTTAAAAAGGGTAAATTTGATATCAGCTGGTGACGATGCCTCAACTGAGAATGTCAATGTTAACAAGTTCCTCAATCTGGGAAATGAACTAACTGAGGGTGGTATGAACCTTTCGCAGGGACAGAGACAACTGGTTTGTCTTGCTAGAGCGTTGCTCAAGGCCCCTAAAATTATTTTACTTGATGAAGCGACTGCCTCCATTGATTACGATTCAGATGCGAAAATTCAAAAGACTATCAGAGAGCAGTTCAAAACTGCAACTGTGCTCACAATTGCTCACAGGTTAAAGTCAATAGCCGACTATGATAAGGTTTTGGTCATGGAGGCCGGTGAAGTTGTTGAATACGATCATCCTTACAAGCTGCTGTGTGACAAGAAGTCTTATTTCTACAAAATGTGTGCTGACAGTGGTGAGCTTGAATCTCTTGTTGGTATTGCCAAGTCAACAGTTGGATACTGAAAACCTTGAATATACTTATAATAGTTGTTACATTAAGGAAGCTGACCTGGCTGGTTTATCTGAACTGACGAAGATCTATTAGTAGTATATTCTCTAAGCGTATGCAGCCGGAGATTACTCCCGATTGGTTGCCGCGCTAAATACCCGATCAAGGTAATATCCCGGCTCGCCAATAGCGGCATTTTGCGCCGACGCTCTTTCAGGTCCGCTAATTAAAAGTCCGTGATATCGTTGCCGATAATCATATCTATCACAGTGATGTCTCCTATATCTTCACGTTATAATCTTAATCACTGATCAAAGTCACTGTTTGGTCGACTCGCTCAAACATTGAGTCAAAGACATCGCTTGAAGGATCAGTCTCCCAAGATCATCACGTCATCCCCACAACCAAGCTCATCTGGAAAGCATCTGAGCCACATCACTCACTGAGATAGAATGCCAGTACCCATGAGCTGCCCCTCACTATGGGACTTTGACGATCTCTCCGAGTGTGGCCGAATTCTATACCTTGACACCTACTGGCCGTCTCTTCTCCTCTCACTATCAGTTCTCACAGTCGTAGTGAGATCTGTAATAAACTTCAGGAACCGCCAAGCAAACGACCATGATTATAAGACCGAAGAGACTGACCCTTTGCTCTCCTCCCGCGGCTCTTCTTCAACACTGTTTGAACCGTACACCAATTCACAATCTTCAGAGGAGTACACAAGAGAGATCAAGAGACAACATTTTGATACTGATTCTCTACCGGCTGTGAAGCTCAATGGAGAACCACATGGACATCTAGAGCTCGTTCCACGAAATTCAACTGAGAAATTGAGAGTTTTATTGGATGAAGTTATGATCCTGATACAGATAGGAGTCTATTCTATGGCCTATTTGCACGGGGCTCCTCAGGAGTCGTCACTGGTGAACATCTTACTATGGACGTGGTTGTTGATTCTCACAACGGTCAGACTTTCCAATTTAAACGACACAAACAAATGGATACTTGAAGTCTTACCAAATTTGTGGGGCAATAACTTCACTGTGTACTTCTTCCTCTGGTTCCCGCAATCGATGGTTGTAAGATCGGCCTTGATTGGTCATACTGGCGAACTCAAGCCTTACTATATTGCAGAGTATGCGATACTTTCGTTCACATTTACCAATATGCTTTTTGCTTGCATCGGTAACAGATGTCCTTCTCTTTATATTTCTGATAACAAACGAAGACCGGCTCCGGAACCTTACGTCTCAATGTTATCATACACCACTCACGCTTGGATCGACCCTATGATCTGGCATGCATCAAAACACATTTTGAAAATAGATGAAGTCTGGGATCTCAAGATTGATGACTTTAGTTACTACGTTGTGAAGAGTTTCAAAAAGTTCTCAATGAGATATCAGTGGAATTTCAGTAACAGGATCATGCTATTTTTCCTACCATTTGTCTCCTTGCAGATTTTCTGGGCCATTGTGGAGGCTGCTCTATTATTCACTCCGACTATGCTTCTTCAAAGATTGCTGCAGTATGTTGAGGACCAGAACTCTGGTTCGTTATCTCTGGCCGCCTTTTATGTGTTCCTGATGTTCTTCTCCAAGATTCTCGTTCCTATGGCCTCAGGACAGGCTTTGTTCATTGGTAGAAGAGTCTGTATTCGATCCAAGTCACTCATTATCGGTGAGATTTATGCTAAAGCCCTGAGAAAGAAGGCCTCTACCTCTTCCCAAAACGAAGATGAACTCAAAGCTGATGACGGCAGCAAAACCTCTGCAAACCTGGGTGCTATCATTAACCTCATGGCCGTTGATGCCTTCAAGATATCCGAAGTTTGTGCCTATTTACATTCATTCATTGGTGCTCTGTGTATGGTTGTGATCTCCATATATCTTTTATGGATGCTCTTAGGCTGGTCTGCCATTGTTGGGGCTGCCTGTGTTGTTGCTTTATCACCAATCAACTTCCATGTCTCACGAAAAATTGGCAGGATAACGAAGACAATGCTAGCGGTCACTGACCGTAGGATTCAAAAGTTGAATGAGACATTGCAATCAATCAGAATAATCAAGTTCTTTGCCTGGGAGCGCAGATTCGAATAGCAGATTCTGGGCATCAGAGAAGAAGAGCTGAAACACCTCAGATAGAGATGTATTACATGGGCTTTGGGATCTGCCATCTTCTTCATGACCCCATCCATTGTTACTCTCGTATCTTTTGGTTGTTATATCTTTATTCAAGGCAGAGATATTTCGACGCCAGTCGCCTTCACTGCTCTCTCCCTGTTCACCATTTTGAGGAACCCACTTGACAGACTTTCCGATCTCTTGAGTAACATCATACAGGCCAAAGTCTCCTTGGACCGTGTTCAGGAGTTCTTGGATGAGGAAGAGACTACGAAGTACGAGCAATTGACCCGTAACGCTAAGAACAACGGCAAAATAGGATTCAAGAACGCCACCTTTTCCTGGGACTCCAAGTCTTCTGCCGATTTCAAGCTCAGAGATTTGAATGTTGATTTCCAGATTGGAAAGTTGAATGTGATCATCGGCCCAACCGGTGCCGGTAAGACTTCCATGCTGATGGCACTGCTCGGTGAGATGGAGAACGTTGCAGGTGAGGTGTACCTTCCTGGATTCCACCCAAGAGAGCAGCTTGAGGTCGGGCCAGACGGATTGACTGAGTCTGTTGCGTACTGCTCCCAGGCTGCTTGGCTGCTCAACGACACGATCAGAAACAACATCCTGTTCGGATCCAGATTCAACAAGGACCGTTATAAGAGAGTTGTTGAGGCCTGTGGTCTTGCTCGTGACTTCGAGATTTTGAAGGCCGGTGACCAGACCGAAATTGGCGAGAAAGGTATTGCTCTTTCTGGTGGCCAGAAGCAGCGTGTCTCCCTCGCTCGTGCCTTGTATTCGAACTCCAGACACGTGTTGCTTGACGACTGCTTGTCTGCGGTTGACTCTCACACTGCTTTGCACATTTACGACAACTGTATCTCTGGTCCATTGATGCAGAACAGAACTGTTTTGCTCGTTTCCCACAATGTTGCATTGACCATCAAATGTGCATCTTGGGTGGTGCTGATGGAGAATGGTAGAATCACCAACCAAGGCACTGCAGACGAATTGTTCGAGTCTGGTGCCCTTGGTGATGATGAGATGATCAAGACCTCCGTGTTGCAGTCCAGAAATGCTTCAACCATCAATCTGGAAAGTCAGGGGTCAACTGACGGTATCAAACTATAGCTGGAACATGTTTTCAATGATACACTTCATCAATCCATAGCGGAACAAGATGACCAGGAGATCTTGAAGCAAGGTAAACTCATTCAAGAAGAGACGAAGTCTGACGGAGTTGTGGATTTGTCTGTGTACTCCTGGTTCTATAGAATGATGGGTGGCTCACCTGTTGTCTTCGGCATCTTTTTCTGCTTCGCTATGAGTCAAGCTGCCGATATCGCCAGAGCATGGTGGATGCGTGCCTGGGCCAACTATATGAGTCAGGACTAGGGATCAAGTGTATTACACTTTGCCAGTTTATCGACGCCTACAGTTCTTCTCAATGCTTGTCTTTCAATCATCGAAGATGGTCAGATACGAGTCAAAGATACGCTCAGTGGGAAATCATCAGTTTTCTACATCTCTGTGTATGCATTATTAGGTGTGTGCTTCTCCGCTGCATCGTGCTTGAGAATGCTGTACATTTTCATGGTTGGTATTTCAACATCTCGTAAAGTGTTCAAGACTGTGCTTCACAACGTTTTGAGAGCCAAGCTTCGTTTCTTTGATTCCACTCCTATCGGCCGCATCATGAATAGATTCTCCAAAGACATTGAATCCATTGACCAGGACCTGATTCCTGTTCTGGAAGGCTTTCTGAATGCTGTCGTTGGTGCTGTGATCACACTCGGCCTGATCACTGTCATCACTCCTGGTTTTATCATATTTGCTGCATTGGTGCTTGTGAGCTACTATCTCATTGCCAAGCTTTACCTTGCATCCTCAAGAGAGTTGAAAAGGTTCGACTCATTGACCAAATCTCCTATCCACCAACATTTCGCTGAAACTCTTGTTGGTGTTTCTACTATCAGAGCTTACGGGATTGAACGTAGATTCCTACAGGAGAACTTGAATAAAGTGGACGAGAATAACAGACCATTCTTTTACATGTGGGTGGCTAACAGATGGCTCGCTATGCGTACAAGCTCAGTGGCTGCATTGATTGTATTCTTTGCTGGTTCATTTGTTCTGTATTCCATTGACACCATTGATGCTGGACTAGCAGGTATCTCACTAAGTTATGCAATCACATTCAACGAAAGCGCATTGTGGCTTGTGAGACTATACTCTCAAATGGAGATGAATATGAACTCGGTGGAAAGACTCAAAGAGTATATGGAAATTGATGAGGAACCTGCTGAGTTCGTCCCTGGGAAGGAACCTACAGGTATCTGGCCTGAAAGAGGTGAGATTGAGGTTAGCAATTTGTCATTAAGATATGCTCCACACCTGCCACAAGTTATCAAACAGGCGACTTTCAAGGTGAAGGCTGAAAATAAGATCGGAGTTGTTGGCAGAACTGGTGCTGGTAAGTCCACTATTATCACAGCATTGTTCAGGTTCCTAGACCCAGAGACTGGTTTCATCAAGATCGACGGTGTTGATATCACTACCATTGGTTTGACTACTTTGAGACAGGCGCTCACAATCATCCCCCAAGACCCAACTCTGTTCACTGGCACAATCAGATCTAACCTAGATCCATTTGATCAGTACACTGATGGCCAGGTCTGCGAAGCATTGCATAGAGTTAATCTTTTGACAGCTGAGGAGCTAAGTGCTAATGCTCAACGTACATCGGTATCATCCGAGAACGTCAACAAATTCTGCAACTTGAGCAACGAGGTCACTGAAGGTGGCTCTAACCTCTCACAAGGTCAGCGTCAGCTGATGTGTCTGGCTCGTTCCTTGCTGAAGTCACCAAAGATAATGCTCCTAGACGAAGCCACTGCATCGATTGATTATGAGTCCGATGCGAAGATTCAGCAGACAATCAGGCAGGAGTTTGCTCACGCTACCATCTTGACTATCGCACACAGATTGAGGTCCATCATTGACTACGATAAGATCCTGGTGATGGATGCAGGTGAAGTTGTGGAGTATGATCACCCTCATGTTCTGTTGCAAGACACTCAGTCCAAGTTCTATGGTATGTGTGCTGATACCGGTGAGCTGGAGTCGCTCCTGGAAATGGCTAAGGAAGCGTGGGAACGTGTTAAACATTGAACAATAATACTCTATAGGCGTAACACATAACAACTAATGACCACGTTCTACGTCACGTCGGCTCCTAAGCTTAAAAACTGCGTACTACAGTTCTGTAGCACGTTTGACCTTTGGCCTCCACACTGTGTAGATAGTGAGCGGCCCGTTGTCGGTCGGTGTTTGAAGATAAGTCCGCCCGGCCAATCAGAAGGCTGGGCAGTCACAGATACCCGTCACGATCTGGCAGAATTCTGGCCCCGAGGGCCGAGAGCGGCACTGCAAACAGACGTCAATGGCTCTCTTATCAGTAAAGAGCCAGGTACTTAAACCTTCACAGCACCCGACCTCCTCCTTCCTGATTACGCGCCACAATACTCCTCACCTCACAGTGGCAATCGTCATACACCCAAAGCTTCAGCACAGTCTACACAGAAATGATGGAGCGCAGTACCTGCTCCCCGCTATGGGACTTTGACGATTTTTCACAGTGTGCTCAGGTGGTGTACTTTTAGACTCTCTGGCCCGCAATCTTGCTCACTGTTTCGCTACTGGTCATTATCACAGTCACATGTCTCAAGTACCGCAAAATTATCAGGTCAGTTCATATCAAGAACAGCACAGAGTCCAAGCCTCTCATCGACAGCGATGTGGGAAGTCTCTACACAGGCTCGCACGATCAGTCCGATGTAGAAGAGATCAAGCGAATCCGCTTCCAGTCATCCTAGGAAGGTGCATTTGGCGATTATGAATGCATGAAGAGGTCACAACAGGAGAAGGCCCGAGTCGTACTAGAGTTCTTGCTACTGTTGGTGCAGGTGTCCTTGAGTGTGCACTGGAGAGTGGCATCCGAGTCCATCGATGACAAGAACGCTGCCAATATTACTCTACTACTATGGTGTTGGCTCCTCACCGTCTGTTCAATCAGGCTCTACAATCTCAACGAGAAGAACTAGATTCTACTGGACCTGCTGCCAAACCTCTGGGTGAATAACTTCGCCATCTACTCAATGGTGCTACCCACGCAGGCTCTCATTTTCAGATCATCCCTCTTAGGACATGTCGACTCCTTCTCGTCATATCATAACTTCACATTCCTTGCTACAGCTGCCACTTGGGTCACGATGGCAACTGCAAAGGTCCAAAATAGATGTCCCAGGGTATTTAGAATCAACAAAGGTATTGAACCATCTCCGGAACCTATGAGCTCGGTTATTCAGCTATCAACTTTCGGGTGGATCGACTCATTGCTTGCCAAAGCCTCTGCAAAGAGTTTAACCATGGATGATGTATGGGACTTGGGTGAGCCAGATTACTCTCGAAACATTCTCGACTCTTTTAACGCGTTCTCTCGTTCGTGTCTCTCTGTGAAGTTCAAGTACAGATTAATGAGATACTTCCTTCCCCAGATGCTGCTATAGATGTTCTGGGTCATTGTACAGTCCAGTCTCACATTTATTCCAGCAATGCTGATGAAACGGCTGCTTGAGTTCATAGAAGACAGGTCTACAGGTTCTATCTCGTTGGCATGGTTTTATGTCACGCTGATGTTTCTTGCACAGCTACTGAAAGCTGTTGCGTTTGGACAATCCCTCTTTGTGGGCAGAAGAATGTGTATCAGAACACGTGCTCTGGTAATCAGTGAAGTATACACTAAGGCTTTGAAGAGAAAGGTGGCCTCAACAACGTCTGCCGACAACACAAAGACTGCCAACATGGGTGCGATCATTAACTTGATGGCTGTTGATGCTTTCAAGATTGCAGATGCACCAAACTATTTTGATGAACTTCATGGTGCTATATTCAAGCTGCCAATTGCTATATACCTTCTGTGGAAACTTCTTGGTTGGTCTTCAATTGTTGGAGCTCTATCGGCGATGCTGTGGTCGCCACTTACCTACAAGTGTACTGCTTTAATGCAGCAGGTGAACAAGCAATTACTTGCAGCTACTGATCGTCGTATTCACAAGCTTAACGAGACTTTGCAATCGATCAGAATCATCAAATTCTTCGCCTGGGAAACAAAGTTCGCTGAACAGATCCTTGGTATAAGAGAGGAGGAACTTGCACTGTTGCGGAAACGTGCTTATGTTCAGTTTGCTTACATCTCCACTGTTGTCCTCGGGCCTTCAATGGTCACTACTGTATCCTTCGCGTGCTACATTTACATTGCAGGTAATGAAATCACCACTTCCCTTGCGTTCACAGCCTTGTCCTTGTTTACTCTGCTGCAGACTCCTCTTGATGAGTTTGCGGGAGCTTTAAGCAGCATCATTGAATCTAAAGTATCATTGGATCGAGTGCAAAAGTTTTTGGACGAGGAGGAAACGGGCAAGTACGAGCAACTTTGCAGAGGTGCCCAGTCTGGTAAGATTGGATTTCACAAGGCTTCATTTTCCTGGGATGTCAATTCTGACAGTGAGTTCCAGTTGAAGGATTTAAATATTGACTTCCGAGTTGGACAGTTGAATGTTATTATTGGTCCAACTGGCTCGGGTAAAACCTCAGTTCTCATGGCTCTCCTGGGAGAGATGGATAAGCTCACTGGTGAGGTCTACTTGCCAGGACTTGAGCCGAAAGACATTCTTGATGTTGGCTCCGACGGTCTCACGGACTCTGTCGCCTATTGTTCACAGACAGCATGGCTGCTCAATGACACCATCAAAAACAACATCTTATTCGGCTCATCGCTTGATCATACAAGATACTCCCAAGTTGTCTCCGCTTGCGGCCTAGACAAGGATTTTGATATGTTTAGTGCTGGAGACCAAACCGAGATTGGTGAACGAGGTATTACGCTCTCTGGTGGTCAAAAACAGAGAGTTTCACTGGCTAGAGCTCTGTACTCCAACTCTAAGCACCTGCTCTTGGATGACTGTCTCAGTGCTGTTGACTCACATACAGCATTGCACATCTACGACAACTGTATTTCCGGTCCACTCATGGAGAAGAGAACGGTAATTCTCGTATCCCACAACGTTGCACTGACTGTCAAGTCCGCTGCTTGGATTGTAATGCTGGATAATGGCCGTGTTGTTAGCCAAGGTACACCAAAGGAGCTGCTCGCTGAAGGCGCATTCGGCGATAGTGAAATGGTTGCTGCTGCAATCAATGGAGAAGCAACCAAAACTGAGGCTTTGGAGTACAATGAGGTGACCACCGAAGGCGAGGCTCAGCATAATGACTCCCTCATAGATGGTAAACTGATCAAGGCTGAGACCAAATCCAATGGCGGTGTCTCGAAGGAGGTTTATCTTTGGTATTACTAGCAATCAGGTGGTCTCCGTGTTGTGCTATTCCTCTCTGCCTTTTTTGCTTTGTCTTATGCCACCGACGTTGGGCGTTCACTGTGGCTGCGTGTCTGGACGCGTGCAATGGATAATGCACAAGCCCAAGTTCCAGTGATGTTTGCTTCCCGTGTGGGTATGACCACGCGTTTCTTACTTTCAAATGGAACTGCAAGTAAGGTCGTATCAACTTCGGAGTCTCATTCCACCATGTTCTACATCATAATCTACGCATTATTAGGTCTGGTCTATGCAGCCGCTGCTGCTTTCAGAATGACGTTGTTCTTCCTAGCAGGTAACAGAACATCCAGAAGAGTCTTCAGATCGGTTCTTCAATCTGTCCTCAGGGCACGGATCAGATTTTTTGATACAACTCCAATTGGCCGTATCATGAACCGTTTTTCCTCTGACGTTTCAACTCTGGACAGACAACTACTCGGATCCCTTGAAGGCTTCATTGCTGCTTTCTTCGCAGCTGTGATTATTCTCGTTTTGATTACTGCTATCACCCCAGGTTTTATCGTCTTCGCCGCTATCGTGTTGTACTCCTACTATGTCATAGGAAATCGCTACCTGAACATGACTAGAGAGCTCAAGAGATTTGACTCCATCACAAAGTCTCCTATTCATCAGCATTTCTCGGAGACTCTGGTGGGTGTGTCCACTATCAGAGCCTACGGTGTTGAAGGCCGTTTTGTTCAGGAGAATCTTTCCAAGGTTGATGCTAATCATAGACCTTTCTTTTACCTCTGGGCCGGTAACAGATGGTTATGTATGAAGACCGATATTGTGTCTTCATTAATGGTTCTGGCTGCAGGTGCATTTATTGTTTGGTCAATTAATTCCATTGATGCTGGTTTGGCTGGTATCTCAATCACCTATGCACTTACTTTCAACGACGAAGCTCTTTGGATTGTGAGATTGTATGCTAATGTGGAAATGGGCATGAACGCTGTCGAGCGACTCAAAGAGTACATGGCCATCGATGTGGAGCCTCCTGCCAAGCTTGAAGGACGCGAGCCAGCAGCATCCTGGCCTGAGCATGGTGCCCTGGAAGTTAAGAACCTCAGTCTTCGTTACGCCGCTCACTTGCCATAGGTTATCAAGAATGTCACCTTTGGTGTTGCTCCTGGAAGCAATATTGGTATTGTGGGAAGAACTGGTGCTGGCAAGTCCACGATCATCACAGCATTGTTCAGATTCTTGGACCCAGAAACTGGATCGATAAAGATCGATGGAGTTGATATCACTTCTATCGGACTTGAAACGTTGAGACAGGCTCTCACGATTATCCCACAGGACCCTACTTTATTTACTGGAACCATTAGGTCTAATCTGGACCCATTTGGCCAGTATACTGACTCTCAAATGTTTGAGGCCTTGAGAAGAGTGAACCTGATTTCTCCTGGTGAGATCGCATCTACTGGTGATGACAATGTCAATAAATTCTTAAACCTTGAGAACGAGATAACAGAAGGTGGTTCCAACCTGTCCCAGGGGCAAAGACAACTAGTTTGTCTAGCTAGATCTTTATTGAAGTCACCGAAGATTATACTACTGGATGAGGCCACTGCTTCCATCGATTATGAGTCAGATGCCAAAATTCAGAAGACTTTGAGGGATGTGTTTGGTGATGCTACTGTACTCACCATCGCGCATAGACTGAAATCCATTGCTGATTACGATAAGGTGTTGGTCATGGAAGCTGGTGAGGTTGTCGAGTACGATCATCCTCATGTGCTTTTGAGCGACACCAAGTCCAGATTTTACGGAATGTGTGAGGACACCGGTGAGCTCGACGCCCTTATTGACATTGCTTCGAAGGCATACACAAAGTGAGGGCTGGCCTTTCTTAAACTTTCAAACGTGAAGATTATATAATGAAATTTCAATTGATCAAGTAGTCACCTCTGTACCTGAAGATCGGCTTGGTCAATTCTTGAGCTGACACGAACTCTCTCTTCGGGAAGGAGCTAAGATCTAAGGCAAACGTAGCAGCGCTGTGTGCAATGAGCTTTGTGTTCGTCAAGAACGCATCAAAGTTCAAGTTTGTCACATCATCACAGAGCTGATGGTAGCACCAATCACAGGTCAGGTTATTTTTCGGGTTAATGTCGTCGTCACCAGTCAAGATACCCCCACTTGGGATGCCATTTTCAACGAACCCAACGTAATCGGAACGACCATCAAAGTCCTGAAGCTCGTAAGGCAAGCCATGGGCTTCATAATAGTCAATGTACAAGTCCCTAATCTCCGTTGAACCAACAGGACTCTAGTCGTTAGTGCCGTTGTAGACATAGTAAATGTAGTTTGGAGAGGCCATCATATCGTAATCCATGAATAGCCTAATTTTCGAGTTCTCCTCAGCAGTCAGGTTATAAGCGTAGTATGTGGATCCCAAAAGACCAGCTTCCTCTGCAGCCCACCAGGCGAAGCGCACGGTGTTATTAACTTGGAAGTTAGTAAGGGCCTTGGCAACAGTCATGAGAGAGATGGTACCAGAACCATCATCGTTGATACCAGGACCGGCCTCCACAGAGTCACTGTGAGCACCAAGTGCAACAATATTGTCTTTATCACCTCCGATAGTATCAGCTATGATGTTCGTAGTCATGATTGTTTTCACCATGGATGCAATAAACATGTTGATTTTCACTGGCACGAAGGCATTTCTCGAGATGATAGTTGAAGCAGTGGCTCTCGAGATAGAAATCATACCCACAGTTGTGTTTGTTGGTGTTCCCAGTGAGGCCTTGACAACATCTGGTGAATTTGGATCGTACAGAAGTGCAGCCTTTGCCCCAAATTTACCAGCCAGCGAAGCCTTAACTCCAAATTCGCATGATCCTCTCTTCACCAGAGCAACAAACTGTTTTCCCGGAGTAATCGTCTCGAGCATTGAGTCATAGTCCTCATCCTCACATCCATAGTTTTCCACTATGAATACAGAGGCACCATACACACGCACTGAAGGGGACATCTTGAAGGCCTGTGCATCAACGATCTTGAGGTAGTCCACAGAGAGTGAGTAGTTGAAGACCTTACCATAGATAGCTGGGAACTGCTGTTTGGTGTAGTTGTAGTAATCAGGCATCTTGTCAAGCTGATCTGTAATCCACTGAAGGGTTTTCCAATGGCCTGGTGATCCAATAGCTCGGGTTGGATGCCCGTACATCTTTGTTGAAGCATTGGCAGCATCGTAGAGCTCCCATGCACTGGCGTTGAGATCTTCGGTAGTGATCAGAGACTGCAGCTCTTCCGAATCAACAAGTGGGAGGTCACCATACGCAACCTCTGCTTCACCCGGGTACAAGTAAGGTCCCAAGGTGGTCTGAACAAGCTCATTGATGTCCTCTAGGACGAGTTGTGGGATGACGAAAGCCGATGTCAAAGGCAGGACAAAGATAGCGGCCTTCATGTGTTACTTTGAGATACAGTGGCTGACTCGTTGATCACCTGATCTGACAAGAGAAATGGGGGAATATGAGACGCTTATGTACTTCCTTGGAGCATCAATTCATGTTACTTGAATCAATGACATCTCCCCGTATCTAAACCGGCGGCTATCTCCGGTACCAATCCGAGCTTCGGGGATATCCACTTACCTGTGAGGTGTCTGGGTTTGTGGCGCGCACTGTGTGTCACGTGCGATAGTGTGAGGATCTCCAGCTGTGGCGTCTAATTTGGTGTTATCGCCTGCATCGGACTTTCCCAAAGATTTCCCCAGTGCATCGGGCTTGAAGGCTGGAGGTGAGTCAAAAAAAAATGTTGAGACATATCAAACACTATCTTATTCGGTAAATCAGTCCATTGTTGTCACATAACTACATTTATAGCAGCCATCAAGCACTTCTGTCCGCATGACCGCACTGGAAACACAACCGTTACTCCCACACCACAGCACCTCACATACCTATCCAGGCCTTGGCCCCTGGACAGTGATGTCGCTCATCATCAACAGGATGGTCGGAACAGGGATCTTCAGTACACCATCACTCATATACTCGCTATGCGGGTCTATTGGCACGACGTTGGTGCTTTGGCTTGTTGGTGGAGTTGTATGCTTCTGTGGACTGAGCATATATGTCGAGTTTGGGCTGGAGATGCCTTTCAGTGGAGGCGAGAAGAATTACCTGCAAAGGGTATGGCGCTCGCCGAAAGGTCTAATCCAGAGCATATTTGCCTTTCAGGCTGTGCTACTGGGGTTTGGCTCAGGTAATTCCTATGCGTTTGGAAGATATGTATTGTTCGCACTCGGCATGGATGTCAGTGATAACATTGCAAGATGGGTAGGTGTTGGGATCATAACGTTGTCCGTGTACTTGCACAACACACACCCAAACATCGGTACCACACTATTCACTGTGCTAGGATTCATCAAAATGGCCATCTTACTTCTGATCGTGGCTCTTGGTGGTCTTGCTGCTCTCGGACTGTTGAGCATGGAGGAAGGCTACGAGGCATCTGGTAACTTCAGTGACATATGGCACGCGTACGACGGGTATCAAGGAGGAGCGTACAATACTGCGGTGGCGCTACTTCAGATCATTTACTCCTTCAAAGGTTGGGAGAATGCCAACTACGTTCTGGGAGAGGTCAAGAATCCGCATCACACATTGCGTATTGCAGCACCATTGAGTGTCCTCGTTACCACCGCCCTTTATTTCCTCGTTATTATATCATACTACATCGTTATTCCAAGCTCAGAGCTGAGGGAGTCCGGTGTGTTGATTGCTGGTATATTTTTCCGCAGAATCTTTGGAGATACATTTTCCTCGAGAGTTCTCCCACTCATGATTTCGTTTTCCAATTTTGGCAACGTTCTTGCCGTTTCATTCTCCAATGCTCGTCTCAACCAAGAGCTATCGAAGGAGGGCTTAATACCGTTCTCCAGAACGTTCTCCAACTTATCATACTCACTCTGGCTGCATTGGGCTATTACGGTGGTTGTCCTGTTGGTTCCAAGAGGGGACATTTACGAGTTCGTGATCAATTTGTACGCATACCCAGGTACTTGGATCAATTGTCTGGTCACACTTGGTCTCATGTATCTACACTGGAACCACGAGGCTGAGTCGTGGGGACTCAAACCGGATAATGAGAAATGGCACGCAAACTGGATCGCATGTGTGATCTTTTTAGTGTCAAATTTGTTCTTGGCAATCTTCCCTTTTGTACCACCGGTTGGAGAACATTAGGGAGGAATCCCATACTTCGTTTTTCCTGTAACGGGGTGTTCTGTGCTCATGGCAGGTGCTATATATTGGTGGTTTAGACGAGAGCATTTTGTGTGAACTTTTGTAAAACACAAAGGCACTACATGGACAGTTTTTCGTCATTCAAAAGTCATAAAGTTACGTAAAATCGTCAGTAATCAGTTCAGCAATGAATCCACGGAGAGTCGTTTCTCTTGCCGGATAACAATCGGTGGTGTGATGTGGTCTTGCGGAATCATCACCGCAGTTTTCAATCTGGTAGGTTTGGGGAGGAAATGATACGGCTTGAGAGGTGGTAGCGTGATGCCAGCCGGCTTCTCTAGAGTATATGAGCTTTCTTGAGTGGTGTTCGGACTTAGGTTCACGCCTTCAGAGGTTGATGTGTCAGAATCGGGTGAAGGTGGGGAGTATACATAAGCTGGCGACGACACAGAGGAAGCACGAGACCTCACTGATGGGTATGACAAAGTAGAATAAACTGTCTGTGGAGATTTCTATACCAGAGCAACTTTAGTATCCGCCATTGGCTTAGTAACTGAGAACGTTGTGAATGCGAAGGAATCAATGGTCATGTCGGAAAAGGTGACAGCGTCCTGGCGCTCGATCGATGTAGGGTTGAATATAGTCTCAGGTTGAGTTTGTTCACTGCTATAGTTGACAAACACAGCTCCTTTCACGGGCCATTCGCAAGTCAAGCCCTTGGTTTGACAAAAGAGACATGATGGTTTGACCTCGTCGCACTTCTTATGCCTCTTGCGGCAGCAAAGGCAACCAGTTCGTGTTCTTCTCTGTTTGGGAGCCATGATTGAAAATGTGGCGAAGACGAAAGATTATAGCTAATATAACTTAAATACATTTAAAATCCCGTCATAGTACTTGAAATGCGGATATCACCAGATTATATACCGAAGGGCAACGGTAGCCCGATAGCCTACATTGTGGCACCTCCTGAGCTCCGTGAGTCCGGGGGGTCAGCCTTATACGACATTTCGGCAACCGCAGGGATCCGAAATGCACCACAAATGGTCAAGCACCGCAGCAAGAGAAGCTCCGCTCCAGTGGACACTTAAAATGGCTTACGTCACTGTGTGCAATGTATAGCGGGAGCTTTATCTCAGATTGCATAGCAGAATCCGTGCTCATGGATCAGCGGAGACGTTTTAGCAAGGTGTCAAGTGTCGGCAATCGGCCGCGAGGAGACCTGGGGTAGACGGCAGAACTGCGGGGTCAGCACTTAGCCTAGGTGGATCAAAGAGGTGGGATTTGCCGCACTTGTGGGTTCCTCAAGACCTTTGGAACCCTCGAGAACCTGGACATGTTCATGTTGATGGGTAAAAGGTTTTGTAAAAGGAGGTTGCAAACAGCCAATCAAAGTGCCGGATAAACCTTTCAGTGCTGAAAGGTTCAGCCCCGCATCGTACTTCGGGACATCATTGTCTTCCTTTCTCTACTTCGCTCGATAATTTGTCTTGAGGCCCCTATTCAGCCGGAAAAGAGATAATACTGAGGCAAAAGTGTGACCTCAAACGGCCCAGTGCCCAAGTTGCCGACTAAATCTTCACATGTGACTTTATATCTCTTCTTCCCTGGGTTAGTGCCTCTCAAAATGTTCCCCTCACTAGTCGGAGCACCGGCTAATGCGTACGGTGAACCGTGTGACGTTGCCGCTCAGGGAAACACCGCTGCTCCGGCGGGCCCCGAATCCGGAAATGGTAACCGCATATCCAGCGAGTAGGTTCTCAGTCTTCACGCATAATAAAGGGCTGCGTGAAACTGTATTTCGCACGTGAGCCCCTTAACCTCTCTTGTTGATTGCTTTGTTCTTTTACCATCGGTTAAGCAGAGCTCTAGTTGACCGTTAACAGTAAATTACATGAGGCATTCGAAGCATCATTGAACAGATAGAATGTTCAGGTGCGCGATTCGTGGTAAATGAATTTTAGACGAAGCTCTTCTCGCTTCGCATCATAATCCATCAAAACCTGATGGCCTCAGTGGCTTATTCGATGCTTGAATCTACAGTGATCTTTTATTTTCAGGATCAATTAAGTAATCTCTGGATGTTCCAGTCTATGTTTATCAATATTCGTACTGTTTTATTGATTTGAATACAACCAAGATTCCCCAAAAAAAAAAAAGTGAATAACTGAGGCTCCGAATCAGTTACATCTTCAGCGATTAATAGTGATCTTGATATAAGTACACAAAAATCATAGATAAGTTGTCAAAAACTGGCAGATTCACGTGGCTCGACATTTTGATTGAAGAACCTTTGTTACTGATAGAAAAGATGCACATTTTGAGTGAGTATTTGCTACCTACAGATGTTCGGATGTTTACTTGGGCATCGTAAGCGGTCGCGTGGCGCTTGCAGTAACCGATATCTCAAGTGCAACCAAGCCAAATGAGCACCAAATTACTGGTCGTTTTATACATGCTATCATTGATGATAGCGATTACAAATTTGCTGGTCTATGTCGCAAAATTCTAGTCTATCTATACGCACCCAATCAGACCTTGGGATGAGCCAATGTCATATCCGGGTATATCTAGGAGTGAGCCCTACACTTCACAATATTAGCAGTGTAGTGTCTACAGGTACCTGTATAAGACTAATCGTATCATGGTGTAATATTTGAGAAGCTATCAGATCTGAAATGTAGTAAAGAGTGTCTTTTCCATGGAAATCGAAGGACCCTATCCTGCTAGTCATCACTTCATTTACCAGTGTCCGAGATCATTCTGGGATAGAAAGAAGCAACTTACCAGTAGTTCTTCTGTTCTCCAAGTCCGAGGCAGCCTGCTTATACTCAGACAATGGGTAAACCTTGCTAATGGTGATCTTCAACTCACCATTTTCAATGAGGTCCCTGATTTCAGAGGAATACTTCTCCCAGTCCTTATCCTCGTGAATGTAACCGAATAACATTGGTCTGCAAAGCATAATGTTCTTGGCGCTGAGTCTGTTGATGGTAAGTGGTGGAACCGGACCAGAAGAGTTACCCATAGACACGAATGTACCCTTCAAACGCAAGCACTCCAAAGTGTCTTCAAATGCATCCTTTCCCACAGAATCAAATGCAGCATGTACTCCAACACCACCAGTAATCTCCTTGACCTTTTCTACAACATTCTCAGTTGTATAGTTGATGAAGTAGTCAGCACCAGCTTGCTTGGCTAGCTCAAGCTTTTCAGGGGTTGATGCAACAGCAATGGCGTGTGCACCTCTTCTCTTAATCAACTGACATAACAGCAAACCGACACCACCAGCAGCGGCGTAAACAAGGATATACTCACCCTTCTTAACATTGTGTGCCTCCTCAACAAAGGTCAATGCGGTTAAACCGTTGATAAACAAACCACCGTAAATCTGAAGCTTCTCATCAGAGACATCAGCTGGGAGCTTGAATGCACGAACCGTATTAGCATTGGCCTTGGTGTACTGAGCGAATGTCTCAAGAGAGCCATGTGCTACCCAGTCACCAACAGCGTACTTAGTGACGTTTTTACCCACCTTGACAACCTGACCGGAAGCTTCTCTGCCTAGGACATATGGAGTCTGAACCGGGTAGAGGCCGATTCTGAAGTACTTCTCGATGAAATTGATACCGGCGTACTTGTTCTTGACCAAAATTTCGTCATCCCCAATGGTTGGAACTGGAAGTTCAATGTAGTCAATACCAGAGTAATCGTCCTTGTTGGCGATAGACTCATTGAGGCAAAATGCCTTCATTGTAGCTGGAATGGTAAAAGAGGTGGAGGACATTGGGTTTAGTGTTGATTAGCAGGTTTCGAAAGCGGTTGGGAGCACAATTCGATTGTGGGTCAATTCGGCTTGGGGGTCCTGGGTGGGTGTTGGTTATTTGTAATCTCCGGGCCGAATATTCTGGAGTACATGGTGTGATAGACCGCGCGATCCCGCGGTCCACCCAGTTCCTGAAAGTCGGCAAACTTTCCTATCTGGGCCGGTTGTGAGATGATCTGTTGACTACGTAACAGCAGCTAAACAGCACCATCTCTTGAAGCTCAATATACCTGATAGGATGAAGGTGTATTAGGAGTCAAATTTTGGGGTGATCATTTGAGGACCCTCACTGTGCTTATTAAATCAGTTACTGACCCAAAAATCAAAATTTCGAAGAAATCCGTGATAGTTTAGTGGCTAGAATTACCGCTTGTCGCGCGGTAGACCAGGGTTCGATTCCCTGTCGCGGAGCTTTATTTTTTCCATTCCGGGAAATGAACTCGGTAGGGTAACTAGTTACGCTAGCTGGGATATGAAACGAAATTGAACTACAAACTAATTTAGAGAGTGACACAATTCTAACAGTTTGATTAATTACAGCTTGGGAGTGTATCATTTTGTAAATATCGTATAAGTTTAGGACATGTTTCATCCTTGTGCCATATCCGTCGTCCCGGTGATCACCCCGTGCATCAACCAACCAGTTGACAAAATAGATCTTTCAGATTCATATAGCTCTTTTTGTTAGAGTCAAAGTCAGACAGAACGACCAAGGGAACAGAATTGCTTGAGAGCACTGACATCCAGTATTTTGCCTGCTATAACTTTACGCCATGAATCACAACAGCTACATGAATGACTCGGGTCCAATGGACATGTCCACGGCGCCGTCCTCCGCTGCCAACACAAACTTCTTCTCTCAACCATCCAGTCAACTACCACTGCGCCAAAAACAGTATCAAGCCGGCTCAAACCAGTCACAAAGTTATGAAGTTATGTGGTCAAAACCAAACACGACTGGCAGCGTTTCCAACGCAACCAATATCAGCTGCAACATACTGAACAGTAGCAATATGCATATGAATGCCCCTTCTCAGCCGATGCAAAGCCAGCACCATAATCAATATCATGAACTGCACAATCCACAGATGTTTACTCCAGTCAATACGGCTGGGTCTTTTAGTGGAGGTGGGATATCATTGGTGAACGCGGGTGTTGAAGCAAAGGGAGGATCCGACATGTTGAAGCTACAACTGAAGATCAAGGAGTCGCAGATAGCCTCGCTGGAGTCCGAAATCTAGAAGTTGAACGAGTCTATGACTATGAAGGATGGTGCTGGTACTGTAAGTTCAATCCCCAAATCAATTCCAAAATCATTGAATGACATTTTTGTCGAGCTCAGCCTGAAATATCAGAAGGCTGTGGAGGAGCTGGAAAGCACCAAGATGAGATTGGAGACACTCGTAACAGCAATAACATTGAATCCAAGCAATGCAGTTACAAATCACGGAAGGTACGACGACTTGGAGATGAGTCACAAGATCATGATCAAGCTGGAGAACTTGAAGAAGGAAAACGAGGATTTGATGAAACAGCTCAGTTTTGGCAAAGTGAAGCAGATGGAGACTGAGATCAATTTGCTGAGGATGGAGAAGGAGGCATTGAAGGAAGCCCACGAAAAACTGAAACTGGAGAACGAGAATCTTTAGACCAAGCTTAAGAGAACTGAAAAGTGAAAACTGGAGTTTGGGTACTTTTTGTTCTTGAAACATCAGATCGGAAGCTTAGATCTTTGATCACGGGGTTGCCTCATGTGAAAGCTGCTACCACATAATAGTGTTCATCGGTCCAGTGCATGTTATACCATATACTTTGCTATAGAAGTGAATGCAATACAAAATTATTTTTAATATATATTACCTGGACTGAGGGTGCCATTTTATCACTGTTTCAAGGATCTTCTCTCTCTGACGGCAGCAGCCAAGTCCCTAAGAACATCAGCAGTTGTGTCAATATTGATACACGCATCAGTGATGGAACAACCATAGACAAGGTCCTGCTTGCCTGTCTCCGGAACGTTCTGTCTTCCCTCAACGAGGTTACTCTCAATCATCAAACCACAGATGGACTGAGAACCCTTTCTAATTTGATCAGCAACAACCTTGGCAACCTTCGGCTGGTTTCTGTGATCCTTATTTGAGTTTCCGTGGGAGCAGTCCACCATAATTCTTGGCCTTTGTGTGATCCCCTGGGACTCTAGCTGCTGCTGAGCCTTCAACACTGACTCCTCATCGAAATTGGTACCGGACTTACCACCTCTCAAAATGACAAAAGTGTCTGAATTACCCTCAGTCTTCACAATCGCAACGATGCCAGGTTTTGTCACGCTAAGGAAATGATGGGAGTGGGACGCAGCTCTCATGGCGTCGATAGCCACACCAAGGGAGCCATCAGTACCGTTCTTGAAACCAACGGGGAAGGACAAACCAGAAGCCAACTCTCTGTGAAGTTGGGACTCAGTGGTTCTAGCACCAATGGCACCGAGAGAGAACAAGTCAGAGAGGAACTGCGGAGAGATCGTATCGAGCATTTCACCGGCGATCGGCAACTTCTCCGTTAACTTCACGAACAACTCCCTAGAAATCCTGAGACCCTTGTTGATGTTGAAGGAGTTGTCGATATCAGGATCGTTAATGAGACCCTTCCAGCCAACTGTAGTTCTTGGCTTCTCCAAGTAAGCTCTCATGATGATGAGCAAGTCGTCCTTGAGCTCATCGTTTAGCTGTTTGAGTTTATCGCAGTACTCCACGGCAGCCTTAGGGTCATGCAAGGAGCAAGGCCCAACCACGATAACGAGCCTGTCATCCTTACCGTTGAGCACATCAACAACAGCATCTCTGCCCTCGATGATGATCTTCTTGTTGATCTCACCGAGTGGGTACTCGTGCTGAAGAAGATCAGGGGATGTAAGTGGGTTGTAGCCTGTAATTCTCCAGTCCTCAAGCCTGGTGCGGTCGCCCACATTTTCGTTCTCGAAGAACATCTTTGTACTGTTTGTAGCAGTCATACTGATTTGTGCTGTTTGTTGATACGAACTGAAGACTGACAAACAAGAGGAAGAAGCAGAAATTGCTGAACAATTTTTCACTTTGTACTTTTGAGATCTCGATGTGTCATCGCCCCATAGCTGTCAAACCGGGACTCGGGAGGCGAATCCGCATGCTGCCCGGATCAAAACGCACTGCCCGAACAGCCGGTGGGCCAATCACGGCACTGTAAACCGTCAGCGGGTAAATTCCTTGTCGTGAGTCAGGGCAGCTGTCGGTGCATGAATGTGTGCGTGGTTTGTGGGGAGTTGGTGTATTGTGCTAGACAATCCATGACGTAGGAAAGTATGCTCATAAGACATCAGCTCTGTGTGTGGACTCAAAGGCTTCAAGCGCAATGAGGCAAGTAGCTCTGGATTTAGTCCGGAGAAAGACGGGTCGGCTACGGCTACGGCTAACGTCGGGGCTCGGGAAGCTCTAATCGTCATAACGAGAGACCGTGGTGCCCTTCGATAACCGAATGCGGTGGGCCGTACAGTGAGCGAGTCATGAGTCATGAGTTCTATGAATGCCCTCATCACGTTTTACTGGCGTACTACTTTACATTGTGAACATGCGGCCATATTTTTACAGTCTTTGAACATGCTAAGCCGAGTTACGTAGCTCTTTCATGCACTCTGTTTCTCCCAGATGTAGACGTAACCGTTGCGTTCAATCTCGTCCCAGCTCTTCTTGTCACCAGTAACATCCACAACCTTCTCGTCATTGAACAGGATCCAACGGCCATCTGGTTTTTTAACAAATGCAACATAATGACCAGATGTAACTTGGGTTCCTTTGTGACAGATCACAGCCTTGAGTGTGTACTCAGCTGATTCTCCTTGCGTCTCCAAAAGCGTATCGATCTTATCAGCAGGGGATGGTGGCAGAGGTGGCAACTCACCATCATCATCGGGGTTAGAAAAGAGCCATTCAACAGCTGCATTGGTGTCGTTTTTATTGAGTACCAACGCTTTCTTTGCCAAGTTGTATGAGAATCCCATGTCCTGGAGCGATGAAACCTGCGCCTCATCTACCGAGACTCCACGCTTGGCATTTTCGTAGACAATAGGGTCGTCAATCGTTGGATCCTCCATGTGTTCGAATAGCCAATTCATGGCAACGTCCATAGACTCGTTACCAGTGGTGTATAGTGCCTTCTTGGCCCTATTTTCAGGGAAACCCATTTGTAGCAACTGGTTGAAAGCCTCTAGGTTTGGTTCGAAACTCTCAGTCTTCTCGTCATCCTTGACCTCGACTTCGCCTTCATCCAAAAGATCCTGAGGTTGGAAATCAGCAAGGTTGAATGACTCAGGAAGGATCATCGGAACGTCAGTCTTCACAGGGATCCAGTTTTCGAGTTGAATTCTCTGCAGTGAGGTGACAAGATACTTTGGGAATGATCTCACAAATGCTGACTTCTCCACTTTAGCACCGCCTTCCCAATCCACCGATTCTGGAGAGAGATACTGGATTAAGGAGTCCAGGAACTCCTGAGGTTTATAGTGTTTGACACCATTCTCGTCAATATGATCAAGCTCGATATCCGACTGCAATGTGATATTCTCAGTCAACTGTTTTTTGAACTTCACTTCATTGTTTGCAAACTTGAACTTCTCTACAGTCACGAATCTGAAAATATCATTCAAGTCTGGGTCCACCTTGTCCACGTTATCCAAAAGGTAATTCCAAAACTCGAACGCATCCTATTGTCTCATTGAGCTGAATTCTGCGTGATTGGCTCCAATCAGTTGCTTAAAAGACGTTGGTGCAATTCCCATTTGATAGCCAGATGAATTTGGCTTCGAGAAGTCACCAGATAGCAATCCCTTAGCTAACTTCGTCAATTGGAATTTGAGCCCATCTTGTTCCCCAAATTCTTCAAAGCTCAAACCAGCAAATTGCTGGTATTCAGGCAATGAGAAGAGACATTGTAGAACACTCGACAAATAGCAGCTGTTACCAAGGTTCTTTAGACCAGTCAACTCTGGCCCAAATACACCTGGTAACTCTTCACCATTCTCGCTGAGCATGTTGAATTCCCACTTCAAATTCTGCTCCAATTGTAGCTCCACCAAACTCTTTTCAGTCTTGAGGAACTTGTCCAAATCGATGCCGAATGTCTTGAGAAGTTTTTGAGCATCAGGCACAGTAATTTCCTCGTCACATCGATAGCAGTAGACGTCCATGACATCTTTACTCAAGGATCCCAGTTTCACAGCAATAGGATGACCACTACTCTCGTAGTGAGCCAATGCATGGGTGTTACCTGGAACACCTCCAAACTGAGCACGACCGCAGCCCAGAGCTCCACATGTCAAACAGATCCACAAGTTCTAATCTAGCTCACACTGAGTACAGTGTTGGAGCTGAAGATCGGGGATTGGGGATTGCTGGAACTCAATTGTGTGTTCACATGGTGTGTATTCCTGAGTCCAAGTCTTCATCTCCTGCTTGCGGGCAGCAGAGTCACTGTTGACAATCTTTGCAATGGTTGAAGAATCTTCAATTGAAGGGGTTTCGTGCTCAATCAAGGTGCCGTTTTGCAAAGACCACAGTTTAGTGTGAACATCGTATAGCTCCGATTCTTCCTCCTGCTTGATTTCCAGCTTGATCTGTTTCTCAGGTCTCTCAACAATTTCCTTCCTCAGTTTACAGATCTGTACGTACCACTGGTCCTCTGGATGGAAACGTTGATGGAGTTGAAGGTGTTGGTGGCAAAATGCCCTATGAGTGGCTGGGGAAACGAGCAGTCCATCAGCGTCAAATGCTGTATGGAAGCAAAAGAAACACTGATCCTTGTCTATCGGCTGGTTATCGTAGCTCAGCATATCTTGATCTTCAGGTCGAGAATGAAAGCAGAGCACAATTATGGTAACTTGTTTGATCCTCAGGAAACCCAAAGAGTTATTCTGGTACTTTCGCATGTTGATTATATGACATAAGAGATTAGTCAGAATTCCGAAACAGCGCGCTCTTCTTCATGCTGATCAACCCACCAACCCATGCACACTACTAAAGACATAGCGGAAATTGTTTGTGTATTATCGTAGTAAGAATGCTCTTCTCAGGCCAATTTGATACCAAGGACAAACATGCTGTGATCACTGGTGGGTCTCAGGGTCTCGGAGCTGAACTCGGACGTCAACTGATCATCCGAGGAGCAGCCTCCGTCACACTCATTGCACGTACCGAGTCCAAATTGAAAGCAGTTTGCAAAGATATCGAGGCAGTTCGCTTGAGCTCTGAATAGGTTATCACATACGTCAGGGCGGATGCATCCAACTATGAAGAGTGTGCCAGAGCTGTTGAGTCGCTACCACATACCCCAGACATTGTGTTCCTATGCGCTGGCTCCTCACTACCGAAACTGCTCCTGGATCTTACCCCTAAAGAGCTGGAACAAGGAGTCAGCATCAACTACCACACCTCGTTGTATTTTTCACATGCTGCGCTGAATGCCATGTCTAAAGTCTCACCGGCTTACAAGCGCCATATTGTCTTCTGCTCTTCAGTTCTGGCGGTGTTCCCGTTCATTGGATATGGCCAGTACGCGCCAGCCAAGGCTGCAATCAGAGCCCTGTCAGATATAATGAGACATGAGTGCGTGCCATACAATATTGGTGTTGAGTGTGTTTACCCTGGAAATTTTGCGTCGGAGGGATACGTTGAGGAGGAGAAGACTAAGCCTGCTATAACTAAGGAGATTGAAGGTGCGTCCGCTGCTATCTCAGTGGAGCAGTGCGCAAATGTTGTGCTGTGGTGGCTGGACCACGGGTACGAAAGTGTCTACACGGATATGATTGGATGGGCATTAAGCAGTGGGATGCTTGGGTTCAGTCCAAGATGCCTTGGTGTGCTGCAGATTGCACTAGCGTTGGTATTGGCTATCATTGGCCCTGTCTTCATGATAATCACTCGCAGAGACATCAGAAACTACTACAACAAGAAGAAATCAGACTAATAGCAATCTGAAGTGTTTTCAATAAATCATATAACATTCATGTCTATTCGTACTCAACCCACATCAGTTGGATAACTTGTTTACCAAACCCTCCACGGACTCAACAGCTCCGGCGATACTCTTTTCCACGTTGAAAGAGTACACCCACTGCACACCTTTGAGGATCTGGTCATCCCAGATATCAGCAATCGTCTGCTTCATGGAAGGTCTGTAATCGAACTCCATGGATCTTGGCACAGGCTGTGTAGGTTTGTCGTGGTTCTCGATGATCTGCTCAGTCTCTCTGATGGTCTTTGACACGAACTCCTGGTTACGCTTGAACTCCTGTGATGTGTAGTAGGCGAGAGATGTGGTGAGGAGGACACCTCCGAGGAAACCATGAATTCTTCCACCCATTTTAAAGATAATATCAACGTGATAGGGGCGTTAACAACGTATTTGAGCTGTTCATAGATCTCCATCTAAGCCGTGTAAGCTTGTACGTTCGTGGGTACCGCGACTATGCCGGGGGCGTGAGGTGTACGGGTGTTTATCATCGAGGTTTTTTTTCACCGATCCATCGGCCATACAAAACCGTTTGATGCTGGACTGTTTGAAGGAGATTGGAGGAATAGCTTACACATTACCACGCATACACAAGATGGTTGCTCCAAGACAGCTCTCCAGAGACGCACAACACAGAAAAGCACTTTTGCGTAACCTCGTCACAGCTCTTTTCGAGCACGAGTCCATTACCACAACACATGCTAAGGCCAAAGAGGCACAGAGATTGGCCGATAAGTTGATCTCATTAACGAAAAAGGAGGACATTAATAGAGCCAAGTCACTAGCCTCATCAGATATCTACAAACATGGCGAGATCTTGCCTAAACTTTTTGGTGAGTTGAAGGAGCGTTATGCCACAAGAGAGGGAGGATTCACAAGAGTCTTGCACCTGGAGCCAAGACTCAGTGACAGCGCCCCTCAGAGTATTTTGGAGCTTGTGGACGGAACACGTGAGATGAAATTCTGGATGACAGCAAGAATTGTGGCTAGACTGCAACAACAGGGTTTGCCAGTGGATCCATTGACACAACACAACGTGGAGAAGTTGACGAAGCACAGACAGAACGGACAGAAGGAATTCGAAGATCTTGTGGCTAGAATGAAGAATGAGTTCTACAAGGACGTCGAAAGTCTGAAGGAGAATTTCCCTTCGGAGTCTCTCATTGCTCCTACTGCACCAAAGGCTAAGGAAAACGTCAAGATCGTTCCACGTCCATCCAAGCAGTAAACGGCTACTTCCGGCTATGATCAATACACATGTACATAATGAAACTTTCACGTAAATCGAACTACAGAGTTTGATGGATTTAAAATATCCGTTGATAATTAATGTACACAACCCGATAAGACTCAGGGGCATTATGAAAGTCTCATCATCACTCCTGGCTCAGGGCAGTGGCCAAGATCTGGTTAGCCTTGAAAGACAATCCTTTCGTCTTCTCAATAACCTGCTGGTAGACTGATGTATGTGTGTGGTTGAGAATGACAGTGCCTTCACTCTCATCGATCTTGGCGTCCAACTTAGTTTCCTTGATCAAGTTAGCGATCCACTTTTCACCCTGCTCTCTGGACAAGTTCAGGGACTTGGAGAAATCGTCCAAGTTGATCTTTGTGTGAACACGACAGTAAACCTCGGAGATCAAATGACGAGAATTCTCAACGAATACATCAGCAATGTTCTGTAGGAAAAAGTCGGTCTTAAGGATGGCCTGGGCCTCCACGAGCTTAGCGTTTGCCGTGGCGAAGTCGAAGTCCAAGTAAAGAGCCTTGATGAACGATGTCAATGGGTCCTGGTATTCGTATTGTTCTTGACCGACAACTCTGATGAGCTCTCTCAATCTCTTCTGGAAAGTTGGGTTGGACAAGTTGTTCTTAGTGGAAGACTCTGAACTCACAACGGCAGCAACCAAGTATCTGAGGATCCATGGAGCAGCAGCCTGGATTGTGGAAAGGTATGATGAAGAGAAGAAGAGCTCAAGCAATGACTCCAATCCATTCTCAACGTTGAAGAATGGGAACAGCGACCAATGAATGATCCATGTTCTGTGGTGCAACTGAACCAATGGCTCAGCGAATGATCTAGAGTCGATGATCTCTCTCAGCTTGGCAAGCTCCTTCAAGGCGCTGTCCCACTCTGTTCTGATGATCTCGCATGCGAGTTTACCCCATGAGGCGTTCAACACCTTCTCGTTGTTGGCAGACAATGCTCTGAAGTTAGAGAGCAAGTCAGAGGCGACGGTGTAATCACCACGGTTGTATTGGAATTGACCAAACTCGTACAAGACGTTGATGTCTTCCTCAGTAATCCCATGGTTCTTGTTCAAGTACTCCTGGTTAAGAAGCTTGTCCTGCTTCAAGTGCTCTTGCACCTCTTGCTTGTTCAAGATGGCGAGGGTCTTCGTGGCACTCTCGTTCAACTTGGCAAAGACTTCGGCACTCTCAGCTTCTCTAGTCAAAAGATCCTGTGGATAGGACTCATTTCCCTCGAGGACCTTCCACTGCTCTTTCAAGAACTTGATCATGTTTGTGTCTTTGAACAACTCATATGTGGACTTGGTGATATCCTTGTCATCGTACACGTCCCTGAGGTTCTCGAGGATTGGGTAGGTGAGGTGACGGTCCAAGAATGGAATGATCTTCTGGGTGAGGTCAAACTCACGCGCAGTGGCAATGTCCTGGGGTGTCAAGTCACTCATATTTATGGAGTAATGAATGTGCTTTGAAGCCTTATAAACTGCTATATCACCCCCTCTTCATGATGGCCAACGCAGTAAATTTTTCATCTGCTGGAGGCTACACAAATTAATCCATACACCATACTTGCTGACATGGTCATTACGTAAGATACGCGAAACTGCGCTACACGCGTGAAATCTCCACTCCACCGCGTCTTCTAATCCACGCTTTCCACCTCTGTAAGCGTTAGAGAAGGCCAACTATCTAACTTACGGGCTACTACAACGTGAAACATGGGTGTGCTTGAGGACTCAGACGCTTTGTTGAAGTCTGCTCTTTTCAAAGAGAACAAGCCGTACAACTACAAACTTCTTTCGCGCACTCTTGACATCAATGTTCATGATGCTAAACGGCTGCTCTTTACGTTCTATAACCAACATAAGGATGATCTGAAAGCTACTTTTGTTATTGTCGGTTACTTGAAGGACTCTGATGATGTTGTGGTTCAGTGTACTGAGAAGCTCGACGATCAGGAACAGTTCGAGAAAGTTGATGCCATCATGGTTTACTCACTTAGCAACAAAGAAATCACTGTTAATGAGGTTACCCAGATGTGTTCCAGCGAGTTGAGCAAGCATGAGACCACGGAGGAGAAACTGGAGAGATGGGGATTGATCAAGGGCCCAACTTTTGTGAAGGCTGAAAGAGCACCAAATGCTATCGCAGCTAATAGATCCACACATCCGGCAACCAAAACCGCCTCAGATTCAGCAACAACCAAGAAGCCAACGCAAGGAGGCATTATGGCCTCCATGTCTAAAGCCAAACCGAAAGCAGTAGGTAAAGTGGAAACAGAGAAGGTGGACAGCTTCCCAGACATGATGTCCATGGCTGATAAAATCAGGGCCAAATACAAGAAGACCGACGATGTTGAAGAGCCGAAGAAGAAGGATACACAGCCAACGTTTGGCCGAGCAAAGACCATTGTGAACACAGAAAAGGCCGTATCGCCTACGAAGAAAAGTTATACTACACCATCTACTAAGACTGCAGAAGCAAAAGATGACGAAGTTGAGGATGCAGAACATACGAAGAAGCAGGATAAGCACAAAGCCGAGATGTTGAGAAAGGAAAAAGAACTGATGTCAATGTTTGATGACATGGATGATGATGTTGAAGAAGTACAGGTTGAAATGCCTGGCGAAAGCCCAAAAAAGACCTCCAAACCTGAGAAGGTAGAATCCCAATCCAATAATGCCGATCTTGAGGGTGTGTTTGACTCAAGCTTTTCGCAATCGCAATCGCAATCTCGGTCTCAAAATACCAAACCTAAATCACCGAAGAAGCCAACAGACAAGCTAGAGACTGAGGAACCTGAAGAGGCCAAGCCTTCCACCTATGTAGATGAGGACGGGTTCATCGTAACTAGAGTGGAGAAGCAGAAGCCTAAACCAAAGAGTACATCAGCAAAGAGTAATGTCAGAACGGCCAGCTCACCGAGCCCAGCAGCGCCGACTCCAAAGAAACAAAAGACCGGTGCCAAGCAGCAGAGCTCTTTAGCTTCTTTCTTTGGCAAGAAGAAGTAATACCATGGTTTACTTATCGGAGGGTCCTAGGTTATGTAGCACTCATTACTCATGCGCGAACTCGCTTGTCCGAAGGCCGATCTGAACAGCAAAACACCCTGAAGAGACCACAAACTCTTGCCATTTAAAGACTCTATCACACTCCATTGCACAAGTGAGGTTAGGTAGTCGAATCCGACAGAAATGCAAGTGGCTAGTGTTTTTTCATTGGCTCTGATAGCGGCCCTTGAGCCAGTTCTGGCGGTGAAACCAGAGCTCTTCAAGACGTGCGGCCAGTCAGGATTCTGTAACAGAAACAGACACTATGCCCAAGAAATCTCGCAAACGGGGAGCTCTTACTATTCAATTAACCGAGACACTCTCAAAGTTGAAGATGGGATTGTATCTGCTGATCTGTTGAAGTCCATCAACGCTACACACTCCGTTAGACTGCCTTTGGAGTTGGACGTGTTGCAGCATGACGGGGTCAGACTCAGGATCGACGAAGATCGTTCTTCTGTTGAGTGGAGCAGCGCCTTGTTACAGAAGGAAAGATACACTGGAGCTGCAGAGTGGGCTTTGGTCTCAGAGCCATTGGTTCAAAGTGGGGTCAAAATCTCCACCGAGGAAGATAAAGTCGTCATCACATACGGTGAGCGGGATCAGTTCACAGCTGAACTGTACACCGACAACTTCAAACTGATTGTGAAACACGAGGGCCAACAACAGGTTGTACTCAATGATCGTCAATTTTTGAATGTTGAACACTTCAGATCTGAGGAACAGAACGAGTACAACCTGCTACCGGAGGAGTCATCTTTCAACAGCTTCCACGATGACTTCAAGGACTCCAAGTCAGATACTCTCCCCTTTGGCCCAGAGTCCATAGCTATGGATATCTCATTCAATGGATTCAAGCACGTGTACGGAATTCCAGAACACGCGGACTCTTTGTCACTCAAAGACACTTCTGATTCTGAGCCATACCGTCTCTTCAATGTTGATATCTTTGAGTATGAAACTGACTCTCGCATGGCAATGTATGGTGCCATTCCATTCATGGTTGCACACAAGCCATCCATGTCTGCTGGTATCTTCTGGATCAACGGTGCGGACACATACGTCGACATCAAGAAGGAGACCGACACGAAGACACATTGGATGTCTGAGAGTGGTGTTATTGATGTCATCATCTTGATTGCAGACACACCAGAGAAGATCACACAGAATTACGCATCCTTGACAGGTACCACAGCCATGCCAAACCTATTCTCACTCGGCTATCACCAGTGTAGATGGAACTACAACGATGATAATGATGTCGTTGATGTTCACCAAAATATGGACAAGCACGGAATTCCATACGACACCATCTGGTTGGACATTGAGTACACAGACTCCAAGAAGTACTTCACCTGGAAGAGAAAGTTGTTCGAGAAACCTGTTCAGATGATGAAGTACCTCGCTACAACTGGTAGAAATTTGGTTGCCATCATTGATCCACACATCAAAACAGGCTACTCCGTTTCAGAACACCTAGAGTCCAAAGACTTGGCAGTGTTGAACAAAGACGGTGAGCATTTCAAGGGCCACTGCTGGCCTGGTGAGTCTGTATGGATTGACACGTTCAACCCAGACGCTGTCAAATATTGGGAGACATTGTTTGCCAATGGTACGGACTTTTCAGGTGACGTTACCAACTTGCACATCTGGAACGACATGAACGAGCCATCCGTTTTCAACGGTCCAGAAACTACATCTCCAAAGGATGCAATCACATATGGTAATGTCGAAATCAGAGATACCCACAACATCTATGGTATGACCTACCATGAGGCCACATACAAGGCCATGAGGGCTAGATACGTCAACAGACGTCCTTTCATCCTCACCCGTGCCTACTATGCAGGTTCTCAAAGAACAGCCGCTATGTGGACTGGTGACAACATGTCTAAGTGGGAATACCTCAAGATTGCCACCCCAATGATCCTTACACAAAACGTTGTTGGTATGCCATTCAGTGGTGCTGATGTTGGTGGATTCTTTGGAAACCCATCGAAAGAGTTGCTAGTGAGATGGTACCAAGCCGGTATTTGGTATCCATTCTTCAGAGCTCATGCGCACATTGACGCAAGAAGACGTGAGCCTTGGATTGCTGGTGAACCATACACAGGACAAATGAAGGATGCGGTGAAGGTGAGATACGCATTGCTGCCATTGTGGTACACCAAATTTTATGAGTCCCATGTCACCGGCTCTCCAGTCGTTACCCCTCTATTCTACAACTACGCTGAGGATGAGTCATTGTATGAGGTTGACGATGAGTTCTTTGTTGGCGGTATCTTGGTCAAACCTGTTACTGAGGAAAAGGCCACAACCACCACAATCTTGTTGCCAGACAATGAGAAGTACTACCACTACACTGACTATGAGCTTATTCAGGGTAAAGGTGAACATGTCGTTTCCACACCATTGAACAAATCGGCTGTATTCATCAGAGGCGGAAGTATCACACCAAGAAAGGACAGATACAGACGTTCTTCTCTGTTGATGCGCCACGATCCCTACACTTTGGTCTTGGCTGTTGGTGAAGACGGTACAGCACAGGGAACTCTGTACATCGATGATGGGGTGACCTACAACTACGAAAATGGCGACTATAAGTACCTGAAGTTGACATTGCAAGACGGCAAGTTGACCTCGGACGTCATTGGTGGACTACTGGATGTTGAGCAGAAATTGGAGAAGGTCATTGTCCTTGGTGGCGAGATTTCCAGCACTGTCAAGGTGACACAGGGTGATAAGGTGTGGTCTGCAGGTGTAGATCACAACGAGACACATCAGATCATCAAGAACCCAGCTGTAAATATGGGTGAGGCATGGACCATCGAGTTCTAAGTTAATTGACTTTGAAGTACATCTATATTCATCAAACTAGACTCCGTGCGAATCAGTAGTGATACTCATCAGTTGGCTCACCTGCGGTGTTTGGGAAACCAACGGCCTCCAGGATGTTCAATGGACCGTCTGCAACAATCATATCCTTGAGCTCCTGGTTCTTTGCCAAGATCAAACCTGTGAATCCGGCAGAGTTGATGCCTAACTTTCCCTTGTAGTAAGGTTCAGATCTTGGAACTAGCATCAACCACTTTCTTGTGAACAGAACGTTGTATGCAACTGGCTTCTCTGCATCTCTCAAAAGAGTCAATGTACGCTGGAGTAATGAAGAAAAAGCCATTGCCATGTAGTCCTCCTCGTACAACAACTTGTCATCTCTTGGCAGTGGGAGAACGAAATGGGCAAATGGCAGATTTTTGTTCTGTAGTGGCTCCTTGTTTGTACTAGCGATAAATGCTTCCTCAGAGGCTGCAATGATCGATGGGAACGGGGTGAAGTTGTTCGGGTACTTGAGGAATTGTAAGTGCTTATGTGGTTGAGATGCACCAGAGTTTTCTCCACAGTTGTAGAAGCCGAAGAACTTCTCACCGTTAGTTGCTCCCTTTTCCAACCCAGCCAGGATCTTCATCGAGGCAATGAGGTCGAATGGAGAGAGTGGAGAGTTCTGTGACTTGAACTCCTTGGTGGTGAGCAGGAGATGGTTGTGCGTGATTGGGAACTTGTTAAGTAGGATGTTGTACTTGCCAGCGTAGTCTGCCACTACGGTCATTGATGGTTCAGGATCCAAAAAGGGATTGAAATCCTTAGGTCTCTGTATCTGCTCTGGTGCATTTTCCTGAGTAGGCTTCTTACCCAAAGACTCCGCCAACGTGATGACGAACTGGGTGTCGTTGTCCTCAATGTACTGCTGTGTTGAGTCTGAGAAGACCACATCGCCCGATTCGAGGGCAGCTTTGTACACTTGCTCAACCTTTTGAGAAAAGTCTGCTGGGAGATCGTATTCTGACATTTATGTTGATAGTTTTAGGATTCCTGCTGTCTAAAGTGTACTGAAATATGGACTCAATGATCCCAATTAAATAGTGGCAAGCAGGATCAATGGCATCAGCTGGTTGTTCGGGAGTCTCCGGGTGATCGCCTTTCTCCAAAAATCTTACATAAGCTTGCGGTAATCAAAAAAAAAAAAAAATTGGGCCTGGAAATTTCCCGCGAATTTTTTTTCCGGCAGCCATTTGTACGAGCGGGGGTCAACAAGCCAACAATGTGGGCAACTGGGAAAAGTTGTACGTGACCTAGTGAAAAGAATTGATGGTTCAATGGGGAGCTCGAGTTGAATTTGAGGGATCCTGAACATTGAAGAAAACTGAGGCTCACTCACACATTGGTAGCCACTTAACATACCGAAGTTTCTTACACCTGGACTGACACCCACCGAGCCACTTCATTCTCTGGCTTCGAGTCCGTAAGAAGGAGACTGATTACCACAGCGCATCAGCAAATCATTGGAACGTTCCGTATCAACAAAACGAATTCACAACATCAGTCATAGTGGCCCAAATGAGCAGTGCCATATCACTATCGTCGAACATGGATGACCTCGATAACGCCATACAGAATCCTGGCTCCATCCAGATAAACGTCACTGGTGCTTTCATTGTTGACGACGTTCTATACGAGGACGAAGAGTCTATTCCAGAGACAAGCGACATTGCCCTCCCATTTCAAACACATGACATATCACATATTGCTGTGGACATTGGCGGATCCCTGGCGAAGATAGTGTACTTCACCTCGAACAAGTCGATATCTAACTCCGTGGAGGATCTTGGACCGTAGATCAACAAAAAAATCCACTACCTCGGAGACTCTGATTCAGAAGGTGAAAACTCATCAGTATCTTCACTTGACCCGATGCAAGGTGGCCGCTTGAACTTCTACAAGATTGAGACGGAGAGAATCGACGAATTCATTACCTTCATCGCCAAGCTGATCAAGTTCTACAACAAGAAAGTACACATCATGGCCACAGGTGGCGGTAGTGTCAAATTCTACGATCGTTTGAAGAATGAGTTAGATGTGGATGTCACCAAGGAAGACGAGATGGGATGTTTGATCGAGGGGCTGGACTTCTTTATCACTGAGATCCCAAATGAGGTGTTCATGTACACCGAACAGAACCCAATGCAGTTCGTTGAAGCACGAGCAGATATCTACCCATATCTGTTAGTGAATATTGGGTCAGGTGTATCAATGGTGAAGGTAACGGGGCCCTCAACGTTCGAGCGTGTTGGAGGCTCATCACTCGGTGGTGGAACGCTATGGGGTTTACTTTCACTCCTCACCGATGCCACCTCCTACGACGAAATGCTTGAACGAGCTGCGCATGGTGACAACACCAAAGTTGATATGCTTGTTGGAGACATTTACGGAACCGATTACAACAAGATTGGACTCAAGGCATCCACGATTGCTTCGAGTTTCGGTAAAGTGTTCAAAAAGCAGAATGGTGCAGACACCGAAACGAGGAGATCCAAATTCCAAGCGGAGGATATCTCCAAATCTTTGCTCTACGCAATTTCAAACAACATTGCTCAAATTGCATACTTACAAGCAAGGGTGCATAATTTGCAGCACATCTATTTCGGAGGTTCATATATTAGAGGTCACCCACAGACGATGCATACACTTTCATACGCCATCTAGTTCTGGTCAGAAGGTGCTAAGAGAGCTTATTTCTTGAGACATGAAGGTTATTTGGGCGCAGTTGGTGCATTTTTAAAGAGACAACCTACTGGATGGGGCCGTAAGGCTTCAGTATCACTGGATGAGAGCTCGAGAAGTCAAGTCAACCAGCTCTTGAAAGATCTCAAAATCGAGGACTGATTTTCATTGGTTGTCTGTGAGTTTGGGTCTAATAATTAATCAAGGAAAATGCAATGGTATGGCTCATAAATATTCATTGGTCATCAGCGCCCTGTAGCACCTGATCACTTAAAAGTTTATATAGCGAGCTTGAAGCAGTGTAGAGAGGGATGGATGTGTTGTTCCATAGACCCACTAGTTTTGCCAAGTCAGTGTTCTCCAGTGTGGGACATTCACAAGCTTCAATCAATGGTGGGTCCCCCTTCAAGAAAAACGTCACAGGATGACCATCCAATCCTTCAAATTCAAGTCTGACTATGTTCTCCTCAACATTTAAATGAGCAACACTGGAGAACTGAGGCCATACCCTCAATAGCAACATCACTTTCTCCTCTTGTTCCAGTATTTTCTTACGCTGTATCATCACCGTGTTATCGTCCTCGGCACCTGTATAATCGCCCTCTATCTTCTTCAAACCCGCCATCGCCTTCTGTATGAGTAATCTGTCTTTATCCAAAGCCTGTAATTTGGTTCGTTCTCTGTGTATTCTTTCGGCTTGATCGAGTTTAGAGCTCTCGAGCTGCTATGTCTCTGCACGGATGTCAGCGCGACGTGACTTTACCTGTTCCAGCAACGACTTCAGGTCATTCACCCGAGAAAGACTATGAGTCCCGAACTGCGTGAGCACATCAGTTTTGGACGCCAGTTTTTCTAGTGTATTATCGTGCGTTTTGATCTTCTCCAAGTCGGCTCGCAGTTGCTGCATGCGTTCTCTCTTCTCATCCAGCTCCAGAACTTTCTTCCCCACGTTCACCGATTTGCGCTCGATCTTATCCACCATATCGCTATTATCGGTTGATAGAGCAATAAGACTCTTAGTGATCTTATCAATAGCTTGCTTTTTCTCTTCCAGCGTTTCCTTCATAGAGTTGGAGTCATCCAAGGCAGCCAAGATATCATCCCTGGTGATCTCCTTTGAGTTCTGATCCAGTACCAGCCTGAGGAACTATTCTTTCGACTCCTGCTCCAGAAACAGGAATTTCAGTCGATCAAACCTCTCTTGATAACTCAGGATCATCTCATCCATGGACTTAGGGTCAATCGCTCCATGAGGGGCTGCTGGGTCTAAGGCGCGTATCATGTTGTTGAGATCCTGTTGCGGGCGAGCAGAGGACGACGTGGACTTCACGTTTTGAGCTTCGTCAAGCTTCTCGAGATATACGGCAGTCTTTGAAGCCATCGTATTCTTTGTGAGGGATTGGGTATCTGTGTCTGGGGCAAGTACACTGGTGAGTGCTCGGTTTGTTTACACTTTTGATGTCTTTGTTTTGGGTTGGCTAATTAGTTGGTATGTACACATCGGTTGTGTAGCCCTGGCATGCAGTACTTTCATAGCCTCAAGCAATAAGCACACGTCACTCAGAGGTCCCCAATTGTAGAGGAAAGCAGCAAAGACTCTTGCGAATAGAACACCATGATGCGATTAATCTCACAGTACCGACTTTACAGAGAAATATTCAACTGTTATCCCTAAGTAAGGCATTTTTGTAGCGGAACGCAATGGACGGTGTACGGGTTTATATGGGCAACCGATGTGCGCGCCTATAAGTAAAATGTGCCAACGGTGTTATCAAACAAACCCCAGACCAGCAGTCATTGGCAACTCATGAAACGAATTGGCGATGTCATCCACAGAAAGTTATGCACCATAGTCCGAAAATCTGGAACACCTATATTCAGTCATCAATGATCTAACATAGACGGGGAAGCAAGGAACATTACTCAAGTCCAAAGTGGTGGCAAGCACCGACTCACTGATTGAAAAGCTGAGGAGAGACTCAGAAGGCGAGTACTCTCAAGCTATCAACACACTGAGTGCTTTTTTGAGTGATTATCAAGATCAGTCAATTCCCAATCCTACCAAAGAAGATTCATCAGAACTGTATCTGCTTCAGCAATAGAACGTCAGACTCAAATAGGTGCTGGCGCAAAGGAAATCGTACAACTTGCAAGCGCAGGCTGTAAATGAGGAATATGAACTCGACATTGAGCACTTGATGGACATGACGAAGCAGCACAAGTTTAATCACGACCGGATCAAGTTTAAATCCATCAACGATACATTCAATCAAATTGAGGAGTTGAGGCAGCAAGAGTGGTTGGTTTATTACGAGTTGATCCAGAACATGGAGCTAGTACACAAGCTATCACGAACTATTTCAGAACTGTTCATCATCTTGAGCGATGAAACTGAAGATGCTAGTGAAGTTGAACTGCTGAGAGACATGGCTAAGTTCTACGAGAGTCGACTTGCGGGCAAGGAGGAGTCATACAGGTTAATGAGACCAGAGATTACTGATATACTGTTCAAGCCCCCATTGAAATGATCTCGGTGGTCATTCTCATTTTCAGCACCTAGAGTGTTTTATTTTCTAGTATTCCAATAAGTTGTAGCTGCTGAGTTGATACAACTGAGATGAAGACCCTATGCTTATGCTTGTAGCCTACGGTGCAGGTCACTGACTTTCTGTACTGAGTAGCTAATTAAACCAAAATTAACCCATGTGAATTCCACTTGTGATTGGTATTACTGGATTCGAGTGGAGATGCCTTGTGGCTCTAGCCCTTGAAACATGGGACAATCCAACACACATGCAGAAGTGCACACACAAAAAAGACAAACTTCCACAACACTCCAAGCCAATGGTATTCGAGGCACTCGACACTTGTCTATAAATCTAAACGGTCGACCCTGGTCTATGCGTGTCTCTAATGGAATCATGCGGATACAGACAGCAGTATAGACAGCTGCATCGAGTTTTAGCCAATCGTTTCGCGTGCAGCGAGCTTAATTTGGCTCCCGCATAATCTCAGACCCCCGTCTGGCACGATCGACGCAGATTTAACTTTACCTGAAGTAACCAATGATGGACCGTCTCTCCCACTTTATGCATAACCAGCGACAAAGAACCAATTGCCTTACAAATTCATCTATTCAGCGCGAAATAAGTCACATGTCGTTCTCTATGCGTCTGCCTACAAAATTAAAATTGTTAGTGTTGTGTTCATCTGCTTTTTGGATAACGGACTCTTACTTGACGAAAAGCTCGAGCCTCAGATTTCACTAGCCATAAGTGTATGATCGTTTCGCCTAATCAGGTGGTTCTTGGGTAGTGCTAATCACAGTAGAAGATGCGTGCCACCTCAGATGACTAGCCGCACAAACTTTAAAGTTATCAGATCTGCAAGTATGGCACAGGCTGAGTCTAGGACACCCGCGCTTCATCGCGAGACCACACCAGTCTGACTCGGGAGCACCAATGAGATTAACTCTACGCATTGCCAATGTTAAATTGAAGATTAGCCCACATGCGTGCCGGGAAACTGGCATGGTGATGTACACCCCATTTGTTAGCTGCTCCTCTACAATCAGTATGCGTTCATTGTCCAATGTCCTAGACTCGTCTAGACTCCCTGTACCTCACATGCAGCTGCGTTGGTGGCGATCTGAGGCATGGACACGCGGACAAAGACTGGAGACTACTGGTCCACAAGTCACTGCACGTCTGCGGGACACGCAATAATGGACAAATCAGTCCCTCGCTGACAGAAACCTTTGTCCCACCCAAATAAGTTATCCTTAATGTCTAAGGACATATGGTAATGCATACGACATGGCGACCCCCCTGTGATGTGAGGATCCAGCCCCTCAGGTTCACCGACAAATGCAGCACCCATTTTGTCGCCATTCTAGCTCTTTATATATGAAGCTGTGTATCCCAATACCTCAGCGTTCGATATATGATGTCGCTTTGTGTAGTAAACAAGAATAGACAAGAATGGCCAATAAGGTATTCAACGTTGCCGTGTTCTTTGTTGTCTTCAGAGAATGTCTCGAAGCAGTCATTATTATCTCTGTGCTCCTCTCCTTCCTCAAGCAGGCCATTGGCAGTCAGGATGAGGCTCTCCATCGTAAGCTCCTGATCCAGGTTTGGAGTGGTGCAGCTACTGGTTTGATCTTATGCCTTGCCATTGGTGGTGGGTTCATTGGTGCATACTATCGTTATGAGAATGATATTTTTGGAAAATCAGAGGATATCTGGGAGGGTGTGTTCTGTATGATTGCCACGGTGATGATCTCATTCATGGGTATTGCCATGCTAAGAATAAACAAGATGCAGGCCAAGTGGAGAGTCAAGATTGCCAAGTCCCTCTTGGCTGTCCCAAAGAGAAGAATTGACAGATTCAAAATCGGATATCTCGCTAAGAAGTATGCTATGTTCCTGCTGCCATTCATCACAGTTCTTAGAGAGGGACTCGAGGCTGTCGTTTTCGTCGCAGGGGCCGGTATCACCACCCAGGGGTCTCACGCATCAGCCTATCCATTGCCCGTTGTTGTTGGATTGATTGCAGGTATTCTTATCGGTGTTCTATTGTACTACGGTGTTTCTCGCTCGAAGATGCAGATCTTCCTTGTTGTTTCCACCTGTATTCTGTACTTGATTGCCGCCGGACTATTCTCAAGAGGAGTATGGTACTTTGAGACCGATGCCTTCAACAAGGCGACTGGCGGTGATGCTTCAGAGTCTGGTGATGGTAATGGTTCCTATGACATCACAAGAGCTGTGTACCATGTCAACTGTTGCAACCCTGAACTTGACAACGGTTGGGATATTTTCAATGCCTTATTGGGATGGCAGAATACCGGTTACATCGGGTCAATGTTAGCTTACAACTTGTACTGGTTAACTTTGATCATCATCGTTCTATTGATGCTTTACGAAGAGAAGCGTGGCCACTTGCCATTGTGCAAGAACTTGAAGTTGAGACACTTCAATCCAATGTACTGGCTGAAGAACAAGAAGAAGAATGAAATGTCTATGAATGAGGAGGCTGAGCTGTTGAAAACTGCTGACGCCATACAATTTGATAGTGAGGGTGTCTTGCACGTTGTTGGTGATGAGAATAACAAGAGAAGCGGCACCGCATGAACGAATATTAAGTGTATATAGGTCGAGTGATATATGCTATGCAATCAGTGTGCTCGATCGTTCGGATCAATCTTGAAGATCTTGTCTGGGTTAAGAATCCTCAATGGGTCCAAGGACATTTTAAGCTTTCTCATTGTATCTATAGTATCAGAACCCAGCTCCAACATCAAGTGATGTCTCTTGGAGTTACCAATGCCGTGTTCACCAGAACAGGTACCTTCGTAGTCCAGTGCCCTTGTAACCATACGGTCAGCAAGTTCCATAGCACGATTTTCATCCTTTTGGTCATACATCAAAAGACAATGGAAGTTACCATCACCCACATGTCCAACAATAGTGGTGTACAACCCTGATCTATCGCAATCTTGAACAGTCTCCTCAATAACCTTTGAAAGATTTGATATAGGGACCGCAACATCTGTGGACCAGATCTTCACATCTTTGGATATTTGAGCACGACCAAAGTCGATGGATGACCAGAAGATCGATTTACGAGCACTCCAGAGCTCATCTTGTTCTGATTGGTTACGTGCAACCTGGAATCCTTGAGCCTTGAAGTCCTTCGTTGTTTGCTTCACATCCTTGATGATCTCATTCAAGATTTTTTGATTACCAGAACCAAGCTTGAAGAACAACGTTGGCTTCTCTTCCCACTTTTTTGATGTTTGCCCTGAGAAGTTAATTGCCTTCATCATACGTTCATCCAGTAGTTCAACTGCGTTCAATGGAGTGCCATCCTGAATCAATTTCGTCACGGCTCTTGTGGCATCACCCAATGACTCAAATGGAACAACTGCAACAGTTTCAAACTTAGACTTCACATGGAGCTTTAAAGTGGCCTCGGTCACGATTGCCAATGTACCTTCAGAACCCACTATGAGACCTGTAAGATTGTAACCATTGGAACTCTTCTTCGGCCGTCTTTTGGTCTTGATTAGGGTTCCATCAGCCAAGACTGCAGTGACATTGATCGTGGCCTCCTTCATAGTCCCATACCTATACGCGTTCGTACCTGAACATGAACATGCGACCATACCAGCACATGTAGCACCTGGACCAGGGTCTGGACCCAGCATGAGCCCATCATTGCCAACAATCTCGTTAATCTCCTGCCACCCAACACCTGCCTGAACAGTGATATCCAGATCCTCCTTGTTATAAGAAATCACTTTGTTCATCTTGGACAGGTCGAGGGTGATACCACGGCGAGTTGAGATGTATTGACCCTCAATCGATGTTCCACCACCGTAGGGGACTACTGGGATCCTGAACTCGTGCGCCACTTTCATAACCTCTTGCACTTGCTCAGTCGTAGCTGGGTAAACGACAAGACGTGGTCTTTGATGCTCCAGTGGCGCATGTAATGTGTAATTGTTTGTAGTGTGTGACTCAATATCAGTATCACTTGTGGAGATTGCATGTGCTGGAAGGATCTGTTGCAGCTTCTCCTTAGCGAGGTCGAAATCCCATTTGTTTCCATACTGTGGAGGTGGCAGGTCACTGAGCTTGGTTGTGGAAGAGTGGGGGAAGAGAAATTCAGGCGGGCTATTGGCCGTTTGGTTCATGGCGAAGTAGAATCCAGCGAATGATCCAACGACGAGTCCCACAGCCAGTGGAAGTCGGGTGGCCCATTTGCTGGCTGTTGGTGAATTGTTGGCCAGCTTAGGACCAGTCGAAGCCCATCTTCTGGCACTGATGCACACCTTCCTCCTGATCGAATTCATTGGGTACCTGCCACAAGAAAACTCGGTGGTTTTGCGAGCATTGATGAATGTATCGAATAACTTCAGGCGACCACGACGAGTCGCTGCCGGGGAAGCTGTCGTCGCTTTGCGATTCCGGATCGAGCTGCAGCCCCGGGCTCGGGGAACTTTCCACTTTTTAGCTACGCGAGGAGGCCTTCTACGGCGGAAAATGGACACTTCACTATGACTGTGTGTTAATATATGAAGTGACCAGTTCGTTTTCGAGTAGGCATTGGAATGACGGTTCCTACAGCACTGGAGGGCTATACCCAACCCGACTATACGTCACTTAAGTCGAAGAAACAGACTTTTTATCTGTTTGGAGAGCACATCCAGAAGTCAAGAGCTCCTCATCTCCACGCTACTCTCTTCAAGCTCCTCGATCTACCATGGGAGTACCACATCTGTGAGACTTCTGACTTCGAAGTGATCAACAGTAAGCTGGACAATGAAAAGCTTATTGGATCTGCCATTACTATGCCAAACAAGGTTACCGCTGTGAATCATGTCGACGCCCTCGATCCTATTGGTGCTGGATGTGGATCGATCAACACAGTGTACACGCTCGTCGGTCCAGACGGTTCACCAAAACGTATAGGTACCAACACAGACACGGTTGGTATCAGTGAATCGTTCTTACAGAATCATCCAGAAGAAGTGGAGAAGTACAGAGGTCAACCTGGGTTGATTTACGGGGCAGGCGGTGCTTGTCGTTCGGCAGTCTATGCACTTTACAAGTTGTTGGGTTGTTCCAAGATCTACATCATCAACAGATTCGCAGATGAGGTGCAGTCAGTTCAAGAAGGCATGAAACTGAATGGATTTGAGGGTGACATCATTCACGTTACAGACCCAGATATGGCACAGCAATTAGAAATGCCTAAGCTTGCCGTGTTGTGTGTTCCAAACTTTGCACCTTCCTCACCGGAAGAGAAGTTAGCCAAGGCAACACTAGATGTCTTCAAAAACCAACAGGAACCTGGCGTGGTTCTCGAGATGTGTTACAACCCTGTCATCAAAACCCTGTTATACAATGACTTCATTGAAGCCAAGTGGGATGTCATCACCGGAGTGGAGGCCATGATTTATCAAGGTATCGCTCAACAGGTGCTTTGGACAGGAATCCCATTGGAGGACATCCCATCAAAAGAGTGCATCGATACAATCTACAGAAGTATTGAACAGGAATGAATCCAACAACCGTGTATATAATGTTCATGTTTTTAGAGCACCCTCATTACTTCTTCTCGTAGTGCAATGCAAAGTCGATGGCGGCCTTGTATCCGTAAACTGGACCGAATCCGCAAATGACGCCAACGGCAATATCACTCAGGTAGGACTTGTGTCTGAACTCTTCTCTAGCATGGACGTTGGTGATGTGTAATTCGACAAAAGGGATTGGCGTACCTGATAATGCGTCTCTGATAGCAATGGATGTATGAGTGTAGGCACCAGCGTTGATGACGATGAAGTCGATGCCCTCCTCTCTGGCAAGTTGAATGCGGTCAATGATAGCACCTTCATGATTCGACTGGAAGGTGAAGAACTCGTTATCGGGCGAGGCCTGATGCACTTGTTGCTGACAGTTGTGTTCAACCTGTTTGAGTGTCATGGATCCGTACTTCTCAGGTTCTCTCGTACCGAGCATGTTTAGGTTTGGGCCATGAATGAGGAGGATCTTCTTCGACATCTCGGGTTTTGTCATTGATAAAAGGGTTTGTTTTACAGTTCTCAAGACTTTAGGAGCTGATAAGGGCAAAGCTGGATGTTAGTCAATCGGATGTCTCGTCTGGCTAGTTTTTATTCCCCAGCTTTCATTTTTGCTCCAGCACCGTGAGCTGTTCCCCGGTGAGTCAGTTGACACAAAAATCGCGCAAAAGCCTTGACAAAAGAAAAGAGACGGGACTAGGCGGTTACCCTACGTCCTGAGCGGTTTTCGCGGAAAAAACGAAAATGCTTCAAGCCCTCCGCGTCTAGGGCCAATCAAAAGTTGAGGTCCCAACGGTCTAGTCCCTCGCCTACAGTCCGAGGAGTTTATGATCTAGAGTTCCTAAACCAAAACAACAACAAACATTAAAAGCTACGCGGTTGTTCATCCGTGACGCGTTGTTGATAGAGATCTTACAGCACCTAAAAAACTTCCGTTCGTCACGCTCTCTGGTATTTCACTCAGAAGTTCCAGAACACACAGATACACCTGGAACTGTCTGTTGTTGTTTACGTTTCTTCACTCCACTTACCATCAAGGTCTTCATCGATTGACTCAATCCATTGAGTTTGTATCACAACAACAGCGGTAAGAAAAATGCCAGCCAACTCATATCAAAACCCAAATCCAATGGCAAACTTTTCTCTGGAGTCATATACGCTGATGCAGGAGCAGATGGCATCATTCTCCAACAGCATCAACACAACATGTCAGCGCATAACGGAGGAGATTGGCCAACTCTCACGCCGCTTAGATCAGATTGAGCAACACACCAATAGAAACAGTGTCAATCTCGGAGCCATGAACGAGAAAATTGAGTTTGTGAAGACCCGTGTTGATTTTGTTCCACGTATACTCAGCAACCAAATGGCCTTCATGAACTCGATGCTTCAGGGGCATCAACACCAGTATAAGCTGATTACGAATGTGTTGAACCGTGACAACGATCAAGTGAATGCATTTTCACAGCAGAACCAACCGCCACAACAGTCAAGTATGACCATGGGTCCTACCCCAATTGCATCGCAGGGGCAGTTGCATGACGTGGAAGATGGAGAAGAGGCACTTGACGGAGATCACCACCATCACCACACACAGCAACAACACAACATGCACCACATTACCCCACAGCAAGCAGATGTCCAGCTCCAACAACCACAGCAATCTCAACAGCAGCCCCAAGCTCAGCAACAGCCTCAGCAGCAGACTGTCCAACAGTAGCAACAGGCTTCGCAGTCCCAACAACAGGCTCAGGCTCGCATTGCCCCTCAAAACCGTGTTAACCAATCGCCAGTGAACATGTCACTCATGGAATCAAATGGCTCTACTGGCAATCGTCCTCTAGCAACTTCCACGGCGTCATCGGCGTCCCAGGCTTCCGTTAATGCCAACATGGCCCGTTTCAACATCATGCCTGAATTGAACCAGGACCACATCAACTCATTGTCCATTTCCACTGGTGGAGCAGGCTCTGATGATCCATTACCAAACATCAACGACGTTGTTGAGGATGAGTCGCGTCGCATGTGGGATGGTGTTGAGTTTGTCAAGCTGAATGCTCATCCAAAGACCGTGGAGGATGTTTTGACTGAGTATTATTACGGTTACGACGGTCAACCACCATTGAGGTACTTGGAAAAGTACAGAAAGGACTGGAGGAAGGGAAATAAGAACTTGAGCAAGACTTTCTGCAGACGTTACAGAATTGTCACCGCGGTTGAGCATGGAATTCGTCTCTGTCAAAACGATTTTGGAGTAAGTGAAAATGTTGCAAGGGAGAGAGTGATTGCAGAACTTGAAGGGTTGAGAGTGAAGGAGAATGGGAAAAAGGAGACTATGTATTGGCTGTTCCACAATATTCCACAGCACCTCAAGAGAAGGTAAGATAATCTCACCGCTTTACCTTTTTATCCGCGTGTGCGCTCGTTAATCATCACACCGTTTCGATTCGTTGATATGTTTTATATTATTGATTGCTATTTTATCGCTTTGAAATCACGTGCTGGTTCATATGTAGACTATAATCCTGCTGCAATGTTCACTTGTTATGGTTTTCCCATGTTGGTCTCTCTATGTCGAAAACATCGGTTGTCCTTCCATAAGTTGATCCGCCCAGTCTGCTCACTGGTTTCAACTTAGCAAGGTCCAGGTTGTTCTGCTGGTCGTTAAGCATAGTCTCAGAACCATGAAACATCACACCCTCCAAGATCACTAATGTACCAGTCTGTTTTGTTGGGTCAGATTTAGAAAACCACTTATGCGACGTCACGTACTTGGTTTCAATGGAGAAAGCGGACTCCTTGACAATTGGGGCAGTTACACGCTCACTTGCGCTTTGTGTGAGCCCACTAAGCTCCCATTCAGACACATCAGCTGGAGCATCAATGCATGTGGCATTTGCAGCTTCAACAAACCACTCTGAGATTATGTTTATGGTGCACTCTCCTGTCTCCAGGATGTTGCTGAGTGTGTCCTTTGCCCCGCTTCTTCCGTGTGAGAACCCGATGGTGAATATTGGCGGATCACTATTCACCATATTGAAGTACGAGAACGGAGCCAGATTGTGCACGCCACTTGCGCTGACACTTGAAACAAGGGCAATTGGGCGTGGTGCAACAGCTGACGTCAGTAATCTGTAGTTGTCGACTGAGAGACGGCCTTGTGCGTACGGATCGATTGCGATCTTTCTCGTTGAATGCGATGTTCCATTAGCTTCAGGAGTCCATTGCGGATGCGGTGGCTGGGTTGATCTAAGTTCTGAAGCCTGGAATGGCGGGAGTTGCGTTGGCATTCTACTGTACAAGATATTTTGAGGCAACGTTGCGGTTAAAGGTTATAGTGTGAGAGTTCAACTGACTACCCCGTCATTAAAGATATATATATACAATGGCGCGAAAGCACTCGGTCGTGCTCACTACATCAGGCCAGATATAACAGGCTCTGCTTTCATCTTACGAGGTAAATGCACCTAATCAAATTTGAGGTACAGTTCACTGTTTCTGCTGTTGTTTCTCAATGAGTGAATCGTCTCAGAAACAATAGCCGGGGCGCAAAATACACACAGTGCCTCACCTATACGGATGCTATCTAGTCCGGTCAATTCCTCGTCCCAGGAGCTTTTACATCGGGTCGACACCTGACCCGGTGAGAGTGAGTAATTGGAGCTTTGCATCTCCTCTCCATACTCAATACTAACTGTGGGCGTTTACAGAGACTGAAACAACACAACGGATTACAGAAACAAGGAGCTTATCGAACCAAGCGTCAAGGAACACGGCCCTGGGAGATGGTTCTGTACATATATGGGTTCCCGTCAAAGAATGCTGCTCTAGCATTCGAACATGCCTGGCAACACGCATATCAAACTCGACACATACCAGCAGATGAACGCTTGACAAAGGGGAAAACAACTGTAAGGTCAATGTAGCAACATATGGGATACGCTCGACTGTTGTTGAAGTCACCGTTCTTTGAGAAGATGTCACTGAGAGTACAGTGTTTCAGCACAGAAGCGTATAGGGAGTGGCTGGAGGACAAGTACGGGATCCCCATAAATGTGTCAATCCGTATTGACCATGTTGATGAGCCTAAACGAGATGACGAAGTCAACTTAAGGCACGTTGAAGAATTCAAAGATCGAGTTGATGAGGAGGACAATGCAATGTTGAAGAAGCATGGAGAGAGACTCAAGTTTGGTGCCATTCCATGCTCGCTGTGCCGCAAAGTAATCGACTACATTGGAGAGGATGAATTCCCATTACTGGGTGTATGCTACCACTGTGAAGACATCGTGCACCTTCAGTGCTTAGCCAAGCAGTTCAGAGAAGACATAAAGGACATGGAAACGCAGAGGGAGCTTGCTTCACAGACAAAAACACGCAAAACAGGAACGAACACTACAAATAAGCGCCTGGTTAGCACCTCTGATACTTTGATTCCAAATAAGGGCTCATGTCACCAATGTGGAAATGTGATTAAATGGTCGGAGCTGGTCAAAATCTCAACGCGCGTCAGGGCCAAGTACGGGTTACATCTTGAGGCCGAGGACAAAGACGACAACGACGACAATAGTGACATCTGATACCGTAATTTGGCCTGAAACTATATATAGTTATATTTAAGACTAGAGAGCATCGAATATAGTGCATAGTCAAGCAATTGTCTTCTGAGGAATGATGAATTAGTACGTGTGTTCTGTAGTCTCTGATCTCCGCCACGATCGGGATCGCGTCCAAGCCCACCAAAACAAAAACAGGACAACAGACAACACAACTTCACCATTCAACAAATTCACACAAATTGCCAACACCCAACACCGACATGAGCTCAGCCAATCGGAAACGTGCTGGAACATTCAGCACCCAGGCGCTGACCAGTTCTCAGAAGCAGCAGATGGAGCGCTCACTGGACACGCTTGACTCGCTACTTAGAGAAGTTCAAAGAGACTGGCGTCAAACGACGGGGCCGCAGGCAAACCCACTCGACATCGCATTACCACTCCTTGATAACACATCAGTCGGACTTGCGCACAGACGAGACGAGTTCTTGCAATTACAGCAAAGGATCGAGGATGGGCTACGTGACGCCGTCAATGAACATTTCGAAAGCTTCAACAACAGCATTGGCTCGTACCGAAGCGTGGTGCACGCCGTCGCCAACTCCAAGACTGCCATTCAAAAGATCCAGACGAATGTTGACACCGTGGGCGAGATCAGTGCAGAGGACTCTGAGACATATGAGAAGCTTGGTGCTCTCAATGAGAGCCTGAAGACCTACAACGATATGCTCGAGGTCCTCTAGGTGATTCAGCGCACAAAGCAAACAGCTGGTGAGCTTGATGTAGCTATGAGTGAAAAAAACTACTCCAAGGCACAGCAATTGTTGGAGAAAGTGCAACGTCATGCTGATGAGTATAGCCTGGGTCATCTGCCCGCTATGAAACATACGATGGAGTACTTCAGCACACAGGCTGACCAGCTTTTTGAGACTCTAGTTGAGGAGGTTCACAACATTCTATACTCAAAGAGGCCATTCCCAACATTTAACACCGTCAATGAGGTTCCAAAGATAACGGAAAAGACCAATCTCACAGAGTACTCTACCATTGAAGAGTTTATTGTTAGGTCTATTGATACAGACCTTGCTGAAACGGCATCCACCAACCACTCCAGCCTGGAATCATTCATCAAAACGCTGAATGCTGATGCACTGGATGACGAGGATGAAGAGACAACTATCAAAGGACTCAGTGCACAGGATGAGTCCAACCCATTCTGTCAGTTATATGGCCTATTGAGTATTGTGCATAAACTTGGTCACATCACAAGGTGCATTGATATAATCGTACAGAGATTTGGTCTTGAGCTGACACAAATGATCAACAGAGTAGCTGAGGACATCAAACTGAAACATCCTAAACTTCTGAAGATACTTGCTTCGCCTGACAGCTCGAATAGAGAGGCATTGGAAAGTTATAGAGCTGTTGTGGTTCAAGATCTCTTCTGGAACTTCTTTAAGAAGCTGCTTTTCTTCTTGCAAAACGTGCGGGTCATCACGGAAGTTCACACTAAGCTCACTGGATCTCAGCCTACATTTGAAAGTCAGAAGGGCTCAGCTGAGTAGATTAATGATGCAATCATTTACAAGTTCTGGGGTGTTCTGCACAAAGAAGTGCAGACCTTACTCATGACATACATCTCCAATGACGACATGCTTTCCACACTAGGGACCAAACCCACGCACAACACCTCTAAAGGCGCTCCAGGAAGACCACTATACCAGTTTTATCATGTTGAGTACGATGCCTTCCACACCACTCAGCTGAAGAGTGTTTTGCAGGACCTGTTCCCGGGATTCATCACCTCAAATGATATGCTCCGTATTGACTCGCCATATATCGAAGACACCAAGTTCTTAAAACAGTCCAAGGTTATTCCTGGTGATATCATGAACATGAGATTTATGCTGGAGCCACTTTTGCTGTTCGTCCAAGGCTCATCATTCCTCTTGCATGGACCACACTCTGCTGAGCCAATGAAATTCTTCAACGACTTCATGCAGACTGAATTCCTGCCATAGCTCGAGGAAAGCTTCCTCTATGAATACTTTGAGGAGGTTGAATCCGTGGATACGGCATTGCTTTGGGAGCCAACGTCTGAAATTCAAACGCGTCAGTTGGATTACGTTGGTTTCAGCTCCGTGAAACATTTGGAAATATTCATTCAGTTCAAGCAGTTCCTTAATGACGTCTGTTTCACACTCAACACATCATTACAGTTCAGGGCAGAATTCATTCCAGTTGTTCTCAAGCTGTTATCTAAGTTCCAGGATAAAATCGATGGCATGTACAAGGAGCTTTTCAATGATCTGACAACTTTCTTGGAGCCAAACAAACAGTTGGTCCAGGCTTTCAGTGGGCGTGGTGCAGTTAAGTCTGAGATGTTGACTGCCAGAAACAAACTGGAATTGAAGAGTTCTAAAATCTTCGTGCAGTTGGAAGCTTTCAAAAACTCTCTGGCTCTATTGTTAAGTTGGTTTGATGTGCTCATCAAAAAGGTGGATCTCAACAAAACTGATATAAATTTATCACAAGTGGAGAAACTCAGAAAAAGCTGGGTCTTCTTCCACGTCAAGTCTTTTAGTATGAATCGTGGCTCGGATGATCCGTTAGCTGTTAATGGAACAAGCAGAATGATTTTGAATGATTCATTCAAGGCGCAATATGACGTGATTGTTGGTGACTACAAGGCTATCAAGACCCAAGTTGACGGTGTGCTGAAGGTGTACGAGGAGGTACTAAAATGTATGTGAAGCAGCCGATTAAGGTTCGCCGATGGAACACATGATATTAAGATTAGGATTGTAGACCCACTGGTGGTAAATACTGTCAAGTGTAATACTAAGATCAAGATCAATAGTGGAATTGTCAAGCTTCCTGGTTGTTTCTGCGCTTTGCGTCCTTCACAAGTTCATCCCAATCAGCATAGAAAAACACCACAAAGATATAAGACACAGTTATGAAAAGGAGTGAGATTCCAATACCGATCCATAACCCCTGGTCTTCCAACTTCAAATAGAATCCAAAGAAATATGAACAAGGCAGGCCCACGAGGTAAAACGATGGCATTGTGATCCAGCTACCATATCTATGAAGCCCCTGTCCTTTCAGGCCACCTGCAGCTGTACAGTTCATGGCATCAATGAAAAGAACGCAAACCATTACTGGCAATGTCTTGAGAACCTCCTCAATTACATCGTCATCTGAGGTATAAAACCTAGCCACTTGACGACCGAAAACAAGAAGCAGACAGCTATTAAGGAAACCCAACGTACTTCCGAGACCCATGGCTGAGATGGCTGCCTTGCGGGCACTGTCCGGCATTGCAGCACCCATCAAATTTGCAACACGGGTAGCAGTAGAGATACTAACACTGAAAGGGATCTGGTACGATAATGAACAAATGCTCGATAAGATACTCTGAGCGGCCAACTGGGTTGTACCAAGTTGAGCGGCTGCGACTGTAATGACCTCGAATGCAACGAACTCTGCACAAACCATCACCACACCAGGAAAGGCGAGTTCCATCATATTGCCCCAGTTCTGGAAAGCTTGCTCAATTCTGATACTCTTTGGCCAGCATTTGTGGTATTGTTTGTTGAATAGTACGAAGATGAAGAGACCAGTTGCCATAAGCCAGTAATTTATAGCAACTGCCATCGGAGCCCCAATATATCCTAGTCCGAGATTCCAAACAAACATGTAATTCATTACGGCATTGATTGGAGCACAAATGATGAGGACGTAGGTTCCAGCGTGGAATGCACCTTGACACTGAACAAATCTCTTCCCACACTCGAACAAAATAAAGCCTGGAATTCCAGGACAGATGATCTTCAAATAATTTGCTGCGATGTTAACCAGTTCCTGCTCTTCCACAAAGAGTCCGATGAACTTTTCTGCGTATTGGAACCACATGAACGCAATTGGAATGAAGCAAATCACTGTGAAGACTGAGCATCTGAGGAAATGAATACCCACCAGGTCAAACCGGCCAGCACCATGCGCTTGTGAACATAGTGTGTCCAGGCACATTGTCAAGCCCTCAATGAAGGAGAGTGCAGAAATCGCCGATGTCATTGAACCCAATGTAACGCCTGCCAATTCGTTCTTTCCGATGTGCCCAACTGAGAAGATCGATGCGAGAGGAAGTGAGAATTGCAACAGCATGGTGACGATAACCGGTGATGACGATTTCGCAAGTGTCCAGGCCTCATCCTTCAGTGTTGTTTTCTCCTGGAGTTCTTCTGCCCAAACCTCTTCTGACAGAGCATGTTCATCTTCAAGGACGAGCCCATTGGCTGGTATCAAGAACACACCGGACGGGCGCCTAGACTTACCGGCTTGAGATGGTTTGCGCAATAACGGTGAGCTCTCTGTATGTGTCATTGCTGACCTGCCTGTGTTGAAATTAGGTCAAAGTACCAAATGGACCTGGTGCTTCAGTTGGGCTGAAAACTTTATCTTTCTTTCAGCCGCCAACGATGCGCTTCATAGATTGCGCTATCAGGAAATAGCCGCGAACTCGGATATTGAGTCCCAGCTGTAGTCAGGGTCTCCGGGCTTCGATGGTTTCGCCTCAGAAGACCAGCTCAAGAAGCCCATTAAGTAACAAAATTCTTGCTCTTTCTTCTGCTACTGCTGAGAATCAACGTTTTATTGCTCGAACGGCGTTCCAACTAATACCAAGATTACCCAGCTATCCTCCACGAACCAATTCACTTAGTGAGTCTCACGATCGTGCCGTTGATAGCTGTAAGTGGGCACTGTACGGCCCTACAGCAGCCACCCCACCAGGCACTTGTTGCGTCCAGTGTATGGAGGGCATGCATTCTTTGGCGTATGAGTCATTCAACGGGTATTTTACTCACATGTCCCTGGTTAATCTCGGTAATGCTAACCATACATGGACGCCACTGCGCTTCCTCAGTGCCGCAGTGTAGGGCAAGTAAGCGCGACGCCCAGAAAGTTAAATAGCCACAAAATCTGTCATGTGAGTTTGACGTAATCGAGGTCCCTGCTCCGCAATATAACAAGGTTATGAGCCCTGCAATGGTTCCAACTTGAGTCGATGGCGACACATCGAAAACCTCCATGGTCGAGAGAGGAACGTGCAAGGGCGTTTGATTGTGGGGCCACTGAGACTTCAGACATAACTGAAAATGGAATTAGTAGGTAAAACTAACAAATGCACCCACAAGCTATGTACTAACTGTTGAAAAACCAGTTACCGGAGGGAAAGCAGAACCAAGTCGAGGTCCTCTTCGAAGACCAGCAGATGATCAACGAGTTCTCCAAGCTCATCAACAAGAAAGACACACTCACTGCGGAGCTTGATAAGCAGAAACAAGAGAAAGAGTATCTGGATGATGTATCGATGGAGATTGAACTGCTCGATGAGGATGAACTGATTAACTACAAAGTCTCAACGGTGTTCGTCAAGCTGTCACAAGAGGAAGCGGTGGAGAAGCTCGAGAAAGATACGGCACTGCTGGATGAGGTGATCCAGGTGCTAGAAAACGACATTGAGAAGCTTGATGATAGACTGTCCGAGCTCAAGACTGGTCTGTATACCAAGTTCGGTGACACAATCAACCTTGAGCGCTGATGCGCACGAGCTGGACGATCATTACGTGACTCAGCTAGAGCATATATATAACGTGTCAATTTGCATAATCAAATATCTCATAAAAGCATGTTATCGTAAAGTTTGATTTTGTGGGGAAGGCTAGAACCAGGGATGTCTGTGGTCTCAGGCTTCTTGTGTATACACAGCCGAATCCTCCTCCAACAAAAATGGATAATCAGCAGTGTTAGCATCTTCCACCGATGATATTGACACAGTATCCGGAATAGTGAATGAAAATCCTGTGAGAACCGTGGAATACTCATGGCCAATAGTACCACCTAACGAAATCACCTTGTCACGAGCAGCATTTACGAATCTAAAACCAGTTCTGTTAGATCACTATCAGAAACATTGTTGAACGAATGACAACAGATCACGAGCTGTGAGATGTTTCAAGATACTTACGAGTTTGGCGTCGTGGGACCTTGTTCAAAGTACAGGATGTATGATTCTAAAGTACCATGTTAGTTGCTGAGGTTGTCTGCAATGGAGGTACAGCCTCGATGATAAACATACTTGCGGATGCGACCATGGCGATAGCCAGCGATGTGGTGACGGTAATTAGCTTCATATCGGTATTTATAACGAAAAGATAGGATATGTTACCCTGAGCAAAGGTGCTGGATAATGAAGGGAATCGACTACGCCCCCCTCACTTTCAATTGGTAGCGCACCTGTCATCCGCTTTTGACGATGGTTGGGGCAGCATATATACCTTATAATTAATTCTAGAATTCGCAAACTGCTCTACACCTCCGGATTCATGTCGTTACAACGGACATTCCGTAATTATACAGCCTTCATTAACGTTCAGGGTCCAAGATGAATTCACAGAAGTACTTCACAGCTCTGTACATCTCCTTACCAACTGGGACGATATGGTGAGAGGGAAGTAGGAATCCATGCGCACCTGTGTCCCTCAGCTTAAACTGGAAGGCCCAATGGGCTCTGTTATGGTACATATAATCAAGTGAGGATCCTGCTCCCATACCAGGGATGATATCAACACCACGATCTTTACATGCCGGTAAGACTTCGTAGTGTTTCCCACTTTTCAATCTGATGCTCTTGGACAAGCCGTACGCCAGCTCGAGCAAGTTTTCAATGTCTCTTGGTAGTTCATCGCACGAGTAAGCGTATGGGTAAAGAATCTTTTGAGTGTATGAGTGGAAGTCCAGGAAGCCATAGATGTCGTGCTGACCTTTGGTGATGTTGATGTACTGGTGCAAGTTATCAGCTTCCAGGGCCTCGAACTGTTCCTCTCCTGAATAAAATTCACCACAGGCATAATCTTCCGATCTAGTCCAGTGGTACCCAAACGAGTGATCGATGTCGATACCGGAACAACGAGGGAAGTACGTCTCTTGTCTGTTCTTTCTCCAAAGACGATCGTCCGTCCAAGTGTACTCGTAGCCGTCTGGGTTGAATACTGGAACAATGAGGAAATCGAGATGGTTTAGGTAGGCAGTCTGCTTCTTGCTAACACCATAGTTCTTCAGAAGCTGGTAGACAATGTAAAGAACGGTGGAGGTGCTGACCCACTCTCTGGCATGAACACCGGCTGTGAGCACAATCGTCTTCTTCTCTGGGTTCATCCCCATTGGCGAACTCAGGTGCAAGGCCTTCATATCACGACCTTCAAATGTTTGACCAAGCCATTCAATCTCCACAAGATCTGGGAACGTCTCCTTCATCATGTCTAGCCAAGCATAAATTGTCTTCAGTGGTCTGTACTCTTTGAAGAAGATGTCCGAGGCTGCGTCGAAGTCGGCATGCTGGGTAGTATCGAAGTCCTCCGTCGTGATTGATGGATACGTCTCAAAGACGGCTTGGGCCAGGTCCTCGACAATAACCTCGTATTCGAGAGACTGCAGCATTGAGATGTCCTCGACTGGAACTTTGAGATCCATGAACTCGTAGTTTGTCTCCCATGGGCTGTAGCTCTACCTTAGCTCTTTCAAAACATCAGCGTCGGTGCTCCCTGTGTAGAATCTCAAGATTTTGTATCCCTCATACTGTGATAGGTCCAAGGGAAGTAAATCTGAGTTGATTGTAGAGTAATGCTTGACTAATTTGTCGTCATTGCTGATTAACTGTCGGATGTTCCCGAGTAGTTCAGTTATGGATTGAGAGCTGACCTGGTACTCGCCAAACAATGGCAACTGCAGCGCTGACGACAGCAACGGCAGTATCGAAGCAGCTGACGTAAATGATAACCTCATGACAACTTGTTTGCTTCACTGGTATTCACACAATCTCAACCTGACGACTGTGAGTTGCGAGCTTACAAAACCGATAAATTTGGGCGAAGCTGTCAGGCGTAATCGCTAAAAATTGCGCAACTCTCGCGTAATCATGTATGCCCAATTGGGAGTTTCGCCATTTTGCGCAGATCCTTATCTACGTACAACTTCGTACAAGGGAAACCATGCTAATATCTTTAAATACGGCACTACAAGAACTCACCATGACCCAGCCTGGTTCACAAGCTTACCGTTCAGGGACTCAGTGCTGAACGAGCTGGTTTCGTTCTGGACGTCCTCGATAGGGTTCAAGATTCTGCCAGTGACATCATCAACCTCCAATGGACCCCTCTTAACCATACTTGTGATCACTTCAAATGCGATCTGAGCAGCAGCGAGTGTGGTGATCTCAGCGTGGTCAAATGCTGGGTTCACCTCAACGATATCAGCACCGACCAAGTTGAGACCATCCAATTTTCTCAACATCTGAATGAGTTCTCTTGTGAGGAAGCCACCAACCTCTGGGGTACCTGTACCTGGAGCCATACCTGGGTCAATGACATCAATGTCAATGGACAAATAAACTGGCTCATCCTTAGGAATTCTTCTCTTAATCTTCTCCACGATACCATCGATACCCATGGTCATCACATCGTCGGCGTGCACACGGGCGAATCCCTGTGCGTCGTCATCCTCGTAGTCACCAGCATCACTGAGTCTTGTTCTCAAGCCGGCGTGGATGTTCGTGTTCTCGGTAAGCAAACCTTCCTCGTAAGCCATCCACAACATGGTACCATGGTTGAAAGCGGCTTGTTCGGAAGGCCAGTGAGATGGATATTTGTCTGGCAACCATGTATCTAAGTGGGCATCGAAGTGAATGAGTGTAATCTTGCCGTACTTCTCATACAGAGCTCTCAAGGCTGGCAAGATGATAGAGTGGTCACCACCAAGTGAGACAAGTCTTGGGAAGTGGTTCTTATCTGGTGTAGTGTGGTTAAGAAGAGTCTGGTAGCCCAGTGTCATCTGCTTCAAGGCCAATGTGTTGTCCATAGGAGAAATTGGCATGTCCCCACAGTCAATGATCTTGGCCCAATCCTGGTAGGGGTTAATTTCAGCTCTGACGTTGTAACCTCTGAGAGCCGTTTGACGCTGAGAGGCAGCTCTGATACCTCTAGGACCAAATCTGGCACCAGATCTGTACGAAACAGCTGTGTCGAATGGCATACCAATAAGGGCAATGTCAAAGTCCTCTTCTGGGTTGATAAGACATTTGGTATGTGGGAGATGGGCGAAGGTGTTGACACCGGCAAATGGCCAGTCAGTACCCCAGAGGTCTTCAAGAGATGGTTCGGTCTCAAAGTTAATCGTTGGGTCCAGCACGTACTTCTGGATCTTGTGGTGGTGGGAGCCGTGGCCAGCAACGAGGGTGGCAGCGATGGAGGCTAAAAGGGCAAAACTGAGCTGCATAATGGACGAGAGACGAGGAGTAGATTGCAGAAAGGTTCATCATAACTGAGGTGGGCAAGTTTTTGAAAATGCGGGATCTGTGGTGTATTTAAGTGTGATGCCTTCTCCGCGGAACTGCGGACATAGTCAGCCCAATCGGGCAATGTAATCCCGCGCAACCCTAATTGCACAATCAACGATCCTCATTGGCACCACACGGCGATGAGAACTACTGAAAGTCGATGAATCATCCTGCAAATGCAGAGAGATTGTACTACGAAGATACTGCTTTTGGTCGTTAGGTGTCATTATTATATGCTTTTTGTTTCTTTCTGTCCAGTTACTCCAGTAATGACTGCTCAACCTTCTCACGTTCGTATTCTTCGTCCTGCTTTAATGGCTTCAGCGTACCGGTGATGAAAGTCCGTGCTGGTGCGATAGGCACTTCATCATTAACATTAGAATCTTCATTGTTGTTCGGGTTTTGCTTGTTGGCATCAGAGGGCGATTCTTTTAGATCTCCATTGTCGTAGTTTATGAGCTCGAAGAAAGGTCTGAACAGCAGAGCACCGTTATCCATCTTCTTGATCACGTTTCCTAGTGCCACCTTCAACTCAGGGTTGAACTTTTTGTGTCTTGGGGAAATTGTAGAGTTTTGAAGAGGTGATATAGCCGTGGTAATACGGCTTTTCGAAGGCGATCTCGTGGTCTCAGGGGCCAGTTCGTCCAAAGTCTGTGGCTCTTCGTTACTATTGATCCTGAAGAATAGCTCTCGAGATTCAGGAATGAGTCCAATCCAGTTGATCAAAAGACTTGTGATCTCTACCTTGTACTCATCAATATCGATGGCATCCTTCTCGAGTAGCTTATTGATCATCAGGCATATGAGCTTAACAATTTTGATGCATTTCTCGAACTCTGAAACGTTTTTTGCCTCTGCCTTGTTACCCTTAGACTTATAACTGTCGTAAGTTCTGGACAGGAAGATCAGACAATTGTTCAAAAACTCATGCAACAGCATCGACTTCTCAACCTCAGACATAACCAACGGACCTTGCCTTGAAAATAGGTATTGCTTGCTGATTCTTGTGTCTCCTCTCAATCCATTTACCAGCTCGAATACGTAATTCATCAAAGTGAATGATAATGCCATGTGAGTAATAAACCATATCAGTACCCTTCTGTAGCCATGGGCCATAAACATTTCATCTAGCATAGCGTACGATGCGACAGGGTTGAGCGCCAACATGGCTTCAAACGTCCACTCATGACTCCATTTTTGATAGATCTTATCTGGTGTGACAATATCATCTGAGATTGAATCACTGGTGTTGGTGACAGACTTACTTATCGTCTGCTCAAAGTCAAACTTAACAGCTTTGACAACGGTCATGACAGCCTTTTGTGAAACTTCATCTCCAACTGGTGCTTGGACCATCTCATCAAAAACCTTGGATAGCTCTGGCCAGGACAGGCACTGATCTTCTTTAATTACAAATTCAGGGTTGAAGAAAATGTTAGCACCCCTTGGCACATCACGCCAATCTCTTCCCTGTTCATCAAACTCAAGAGTCTGGTCAGACCGCACAGCTGTAGGAATATCCTCGAAGTCCTCCTCTCTGCCCTCAATCGCGCCCTCTGCATACTCCTCTTCATCTGCAAATCCATCATCATCATCAAAGAACTGGCACGTACATCTCAAATGAACGACTTTGTGAAGGACTCCCTCCTCATCCTCGTATATGATCGGGTCTTCTTTTGGTTCACCGTCCTCATAATCTTCAGGGAACAGTGACTGATGATGGAAGTCCTCATACTCGTAGGAGAACATATACTTGACGTCTTCGTCGTATCTATCATTAGGCTCCAGATCGACTAGTGTTTCCACAACCTCATTCAATTCCGATCCTAGTGCAAGCATGGCCCCAACATACCACCTCACGTCTGCATATAAAGCACCAGATCCGTTCCTTCTGCCATATGGTGATAAGAAGTTCACGATGTTGAGATGATGGAAATCATGTACTCGATTATCAAGATCATCGTTGAGTATAGATGCTAATACGTATCGTACCGCACATGAACCACGTATCACTTGTCTTATGACGTTAGGAGTTTGTTCGTTGGACCTCTCGGTGCGTCTGTCAACTTCAAGACCAAGTAGTACCACGTTAGTGAAGATCTTCCATAGCTTGATGAAGTATCCCAGGAATGGGTTGAGGCAAAGGTCAGGTTCGTTGAAGACATAGAGCTTGAAGATGGTGTAAATGGCACAGCTGTTCATCATGTACAAAAGTCTTAGGTCTTGATCGTTGAGGCCATGCGGTGTCCACTCGTGTACTCGTAATTTCCAGTCCACCTTGAGATCTGAGTTATTCAAGTTTCTCAGTTTAACCTCATCCTAACAGTTAAGTAGCTTTAATGAAGCCTCAACGACGAGAAAAAGGTTCTGTGCAAGTTTGAAGTCACCAATGATCGACCTGCGGTCGTAACATAGAGCAATAATGAGTGTTGAAATAGACTCCAGTGAGTTGACATATGTCCCAGATTCTATAGGCTGTGTCATTGGATCAATGATGGTAGACAGTGCGGTGAAAACCTTGGATACTTCCTCATTGTCATGTAGACCAAGGAGTTTGAGTAGAATGCTGTGTCTTTTTTCTGTGTGTGCAATGAATGGTATAGTGGGCAAATCCATGGAGAAAATCTCCTCGCCTTCGTCGGTAGCTTCGTCTCCCTCATGAGCGACGCCTTGGTATACCAACTGGTGTGGCCTTTGTTGCTGATGATGGCCATGCTGTTCCAGATCACTCAGCTCCTCAAACTCCTCGTCAGACTCATCGTATAGATCTCCACTTCCATTCTCGAATGAGTGCGTACAGAACCCCGGGTGTTCTTTATCAATGTGATACTTCTGGACGTGTTCCTGGTGTAGTTTGTTCCACAGCTCGCTGTCTACTTGGCCATCCCCTTCGTAGTCCAAATCCCGTAGACAGTCGGGTCTGACGTCGCTCTTCTCACGATGGAAGGTGACATAGTGCGCACAATTCGTAAGACGGGGGTCCCAATCACCAAACTGGATTGTAGAATTGGTGGCAGCAGTTTGTTTATGTGAGTGTTGGGATGACCCAGACACTTTCCTTGAGCCCTTTGAGCTCTTCTTCTTTCCTCGTGCTATGGTGGAGAGTGCGTAGGTGTATGTGGCGGGAAAGCCGTAGGATTATGTGGCTTCGAGGAGAACTGCTGACTGCTGCTAGGCCTCAATGGTCGAGTCGGTTATCAGTTGCCTAAAATATACGGCTAAGCGGTCAACAGGTGTGGAGCTACTCTTTTACTACCTCCCGAACAATGCCGCCATCGCAGCGCCTTGGACCTTGACGTAAACAGAGGCCTGGGCCAGCAGTAGAAAATTTCGCGAACGGCAGCTCGGTGAACCGAGGGTGCTCTCTCCGGATTGGGCGACTTCCGACCATCGGCCGATCGTGGCCGTACCAGTGGTCTCACGCGCCCCGGGGGGGTGTCAACGGGTGTCAGTTGGGACTTGGTGGGATTTATCAGTCCATTTCTTTTGTCTTGTCGAGTATATAACTCTGCGTTCAGCACACCCAACTTGACCCCGATAGGCTTGTCGAACGAACTAACCTGCCACATACGAGTCATGCTCAAACTACGTACACGTCCACAGCTGCTGTTCAGAGCGGCCACAAGAGTAAGATGTCATTCCTCGTCCTCGCCTCCACAATCGAAGGATCCGAACAGCTCAAACAGCAATACCACAGAGGTGGAGTCCAACTCAGCCGAGGCAAATGAACAAGAGGTCACAGCTCTGAGTGCAGCCAACCACCAGTCTAAACCAGCTTCATCTTCCAAAAAGTCATCCCCAGTGGCCAGAGCTGCTTCTAGATCGGGCACAAATAAGCCAATCAGGATCAAGACCAACCTCAACACCTCCACCGCGAAGTACGTGACACCACCCTCTGTCAATTCCACAGCGCATTTGGATCTCAACACGCTGAAGAGCGATATGTTCTATGGTGGCTTCAGACCAGTTCTAGCACCTGTCAGACGTCCAGTTGCCAGATCAAAAAAGACGCCAACGATACCCCCAGCATGGAACATGTCTGCCTGTAAGCTTGAGACGTTCGATGACTTCTCCAAAATTCCGCAGTTCGTCATCGACAAGTTGACCCCATTCAATACTCCCCAGCTTCCTGGGAATGAGATCAGACTGGGTAACAGAAGTCGAAAGGAGCAAAGAGAGATGGAGAGACTGTCCGCAGATGTTTACGACTTCATCAAGCACTTCAGGAAGTGAGCAAGACAGGAAAACGGGTGTTTTCAATGATGTCTATTTTTACGTATTATGATTTTTCCACTGTTTCTGTTCCTTCTTTATGTTTCTCCTCCAGTCACTGACTTTGTTGCACCACCTCGCCCTTTTGCTTGCTGGATTTGTTGCTCAGATTCCTGCCGGGTCACCTCCTTGCTATGCTACTTCACGCACGCACATGGGGCTCGTCTACTGAAGCGGCATATACGTTACGAATAATGATACTATAATATAATGTACTTGCATTTCAAAACTGTAGTGCAGCGCAGTCGATGTGATTTCATGTCGCCCCCTGTATCTACCGTTGCGCAAACACCCCTCGGTAAGTTGTTGTGTATCATTCATGCCGGTACCAAATAGAAACTAATCGTGCTGTAGCTGAATTCATCTCGAGACAAAGTATCGCACTGCTAAAATACCAGCATTAACTGCTGTCTTTCGTCTGCGTTTTATCGATGGCTTCACTTAACAGCGTACTTATGGGTGTAGTACTTTATCAACCCATTATAGCCCTTGACATCACCATTCTTGAGCAAGTTTGAGGCATCAATATTCAGTGGACTGTTTGGTTCAGGGTCTTGCAGGAGTAATATAATTGCAATCATAGTCGATAACAGCGACCACGCTGGTGTCCATTGATTCTGGAGTATATCCAGACAGATCTCACCAGTCTCAAAGTTCACATTGGGATGGCATATTCTGTTCAAGAACTTGATCTTGGGAGGCGATATAGGATAGTCTGAAGGTACTGTGATGTCTAGATCCCACACTCCTCGCTCAAATGGAGATGATTTGGGACCATTGATGGATGCCCGCCATGAGAACAAATCATCCATTGGTTCGAGCCGCGTGATGTCTTGATACTCAGGATTATGGTCAAGTTCCTTCTGCACGGTAGAATACTCTTTCATCAAACGTTTTGTTGCCATTGTTAAGTTGTTGCTGGTTCACTTCGCCTGGTTTAGGACTTCACAGATAAGGTCAAAGCGTCTCACGCGTCGTCTTGATATCCTTCCGCTTGCAGCTCTGCCAACTTAGCACGGCTCAAAAGGGCGCAACATCCGTACACCGCCTCATGGCAAGAAGGCGACAAAAGCCAAAGCGCAGAGTCCTTCAACGCCACCGTACGTGCCAAATAAGCTCCTGATTCGGACCCAAATCATAATAAAAAAGATGTCTAGACTCGCCGAGGTCATTTCCAAGATTGCCATTCCAGCTGGTCTCGCTATTTCCGCTGCCCAGTACTCTATGTACGATGTCAAAGGTGGTTCCCGTGCCGTGATCTTTGACCGTCTCTCCGGTGTTCAGCAGCAAGTTGTCGGCGAAGGTACCCACTTCCTTGTCCCATGGTTGCAGAAGGCTGTCATCTTTGATGTGCGTACCAAGCCTAAAAATATCTCTTCAAACACCGGTACAAAGGATTTGCAGATGGTGTCATTGACATTGAGAGTCCTTCACAGACCAGATGTGCCAAACCTTCCAACAATCTACCAGAACCTGGGTCTTGATTACGACGAGAGGGTGTTACCATCTATTGCCAATGAGGTGCTCAAGTCCATTGTTGCTCAGTTCGATGCCGCAGAGCTGATTACACAGAGAGAAGTCGTTTCAGCAAGAGTGAGACAGGAGCTCAGCGAGCGTGCTAAGGAGTTCAACATCAAAATGGAGGACGTTTCAATCACACACCTGACATTCGGTAAGGAGTTCACAAAGGCTGTTGAACAGAAACAGATTGCTCAGCAAGATGCTGAGAGAGCTAAGTTCGTCGTTGAGAAGGCTGAGCAGGAGAGACAGGCTTCTGTTATCAGAGCTGAGGGTGAAGCCGAGGCTGCTGAGCACATCTCTAAGGCACTCAGCAAAGCTGGTGACGGTCTTTTGTTAATTAGAAGAATTGAGGCCTCCAAGGAGATTGCACAGACACTGGCATCCTCGGGCAACATCACATATTTGCCAAGCGGTGCCTCAGACTCTGAGAAGTCTCAGCAAAACAGTTTGCTCTTGAACTTGGGCCGTTAAACTTCTTTATTTAATAAGCCATTCTGTACATAACGTTATACATATCTTTTATGAACACGTTCCTAATAACTTTGCGCTCTCTCATGTCTACTGGTTACAAATATAAGGACCTGCTTTTCAGTGAGACATGTCTTTTCGAAGAGTCGTCATCTGCCTTCAAAGAGACTTGAGTCAAAATGCTTTGTTCTTTGATGGGTCGTTCTCTGTCTTAAATCAAGAAACGAGCTGAGCCAACTTGGTTCACGCTGTGATATCGCAGACTGATAGCTGGCTCACATCCGCAATGGATTTCAATCATTGGGAACCACATATGATGGTAGGGTTTGATAATGGACAGATTCCTAGTTCACTGAGTCAAATAAGGAAGCAGTGCTGTTAGTTAAACTTCAATCCCACTTGCAGACATTCTGCAGATGCTCAAACTCCTCCCGGTTATATCTGTCGCAGTATGTTATGTCGCCCAAATCAAGTCGTTCGTATCGTCGCTATTAGGAAAACACAAAGCAGTCATATCTTGCTGGCGTTTCGATATATTGGAATAGCTTCATCTCCCAAATGGTAGGGCGTTCCTTGTGGCTCAATGGTCTATTCCGTCTATTTCCGCATTTAAGGGCGATGTCCAGCCTGGTGCTACTCAGAGTACTCACCGGCCATTGTCACAAAAGTACCTCTACAATGACAAGTGACGTACAGGTGAATTGTAGCTTGGAGAGTGTGTACATTATAGGTGTTGGTCATTAGTGGTATATCGTTGGCAGCATAACAGGCGTTGAAAAATTAAAAGAGTGGAAAACGTACACAATGATAGGACTGCTGTGAACGGGCTAAGGGAGAAATGAAGGAGCGATGAACTGGAGAGAATGTGAATGGGGAGTGAAAAGGCCTCAAAAATCAGGCTTATCGTGGGTTGAGTTGTCCCGGTCGTACATACTTCGCCATACCAATCGTATTGTGGCATCATTGTTTGGGTCAGAGGATTCAAAGCAGTGGGATATCCAGTCTTCTTTTCGAAATGATGGCTCTGTGCGATGTGTAATAGATAAAGCACACGGCCGCAAAGACATAGATGAAGAGTGTCAATGAGTCTTTTGGTCTGTAGTCGTCGTCGAAGATGGATGGACTCATGAGCTTTGTTGAAGCCATAGCCATGCCTTCAGTGGCTGCGTAGGCAGACGATACTGGAGCTGGAAGGTTTGGTGACATGGTGGTAATGAGGAGCTAGGAGAGATATTTGGTGTGTATGAGATGAAGGACGAGTCAAGGGGCAGGTTCTACAAGGTGTATGCCTTTCGTTGCGTTCACTGTTTGACCTGAGCCTAGGTAGTTGAAGTTCTCTCAATCGATGCCATCACGTACTAGCACCTACGTGGGGTAACTGAACACTTTATATATACAGCGATTCACACCTTACCCAACCATGAATCGGCACGTTCGGTGTCTTCGGATTCGGCATAGTCGGCCCAAGGGTTAAATTGCGCGCGCCTTCGTCAACTTGGCCCCCCTGGACCTGTCAAGCTTTGCTTTCAGCACAGAACAATGAAGCCCACTCATCAAGAAAAGAGCTACGAGCTAGAGTAAAACTTCTGTTAATAGAGTTGTCATCATGTTCATTGTTCCTGCCAGTTGTTGGGTGCTCGATACTTTGACTGCGTAACACAGCGGACCAGTGCGGCTCCAGGATTCCGAACATACAAGCACATCATGCATGGAAACCCTTAGAAGGTTTTTGCTCAACCACTTCCGTGATATCGGGGTTAGCTGTCACAAATTGCGCCTTCGAACTGACAACTGCTCAGCCCATATAGCTCTCTCCTGTAGCTGAAATACACAGCTTTTTTCTGTGCTTGAGCTTGCGGTGCTTTGAGTGGCTGGGTGATGAATCTTCATATAAGCCAGAAGGCATGCGGCGCACCCCCCGAGTTCGTCCACTGCCACGTAACGGAGATGTCTTGAGCCAACATGCTGTGAACAATGACTCAGTGCCTTATCTAGCTTTGGTCTCCTGTTGGTTCTTGCTCTGGGGGTTCTTTGGTGTAGCAAGTGCACTACAGTAGTAGAGTGACGGTCCGAGAACGCCTTGAGTGAGTGACCTCCACGCATCTGGGTTCTCCATTACTGGGTACCGCCATTCGATACAAAATTACATGAAGTTCTCTGGTGCATATTATCTAGGCTTGAGACGGCCCTCCAGTGGTGTTCCCTACGGCTAACAATATCTTACTGTGTGAATCATACATATCTACTGGGTCAGTAAACCCATCTCATTAACACAGGCAAACATTTAGCGGTCTTAAAGCGTGTGTCTATGGTTCTATGTAACCAGAATGAGATTCGCGATGAATGATGTTCATCTGCTGAATAAGGTCAAGTCCTTGCGCTGCTGCCTTATCTTCTACTTTTGTCGAGTAGCGGAGACCCAGTTAGTACTGATTTATTGGTACACTATTCAACTTTTATTCTCAGAAACTACTTCTATATATCGGTTTCGGAAACATTTGGCGCAGTCACAATAAATTTTGGACAGAATGATATTCTCTGAATTCCGAAGTGAAAGCGGTGAGATAACTGTTTCGAAACACCAAGACAGTTCATTTGTATGTGAATAGAAATCCCTAAAGCTGGTGATCAAGGAATCCTAACAGACTCATTGTAGTCCAGAATCAATAGGCGTCTCCATAATATCATTGAACAAGGGCTGTTCATAAACATAGAAGCTGTGAATCCTCGTTATTCGGACTCATATAACACATCCGTGAACCACATCCTCACCTACGAGACCAAATTTCACACTGCGCGAATCAGCTTTTGCAAGCTGAGTCAGGGACAGCCCTCCGCTCTTAGCCCACTATAGAGGGTGATTAAAGTCCTGTTTAGGTAACGTTATCCAAGAAAGAACGATTTACTGCATACTGGTGTTGAACACGAGAATCTAATTTATGTATATAAGCTAGCTATCGCAGCCAAAGTAACCGTGCTGCACTCAAGTCGATGCTTGAAGTCATTCAAATTCCTTTGTTTATTCGGACTAATCCGAAAGATCATGACGTGATTGAATGTGAAATGATCGATGTGTTGAGTGAATTCGACTAAGTGGAAGGCTTCATTTGTCCCACCGCATCACCTTTCTTTGGGTTCAAGATCTCACGTATCAAGTGATTGATCAGTAACACATCGTAGTTTCCAAGTCTTTTCAAGAAATGGGCTATTCGAACATAGCTTGTACTTGTATGGTTGCCCTCGCACAACACTTTTAGCAACTTGAAGAGACTGACCTAGGAGACATGATCAGACGTGGAGCAGTCTATCTTGGTCATGATTGCTTTTACAACTTCATCGTTTCTGAACAGAATAAGCCTCACCCGATTGACTGACATCATTCTTGGATAGTGGCCCAAAAACTTCACGAGACGAGAGATGAAAAGTTCCATGTTCAGACTGTTTTCGAGCATTAGGCCTTTCACAAGGCTGATACAATCAGTTTTCATAAGCAGCTTCGGAACAATCTCAGTACCACTCAACTCGTGCAAAGTCATAAGTGAGTCCATTGCATTTGCTTGCCACACTGGGTCAGCCAACAACCCCACAAACTCTGCGGTAACGCCTAAACGACCATCGAGGAGATGCTGCGTAAGGCACTCATTGGATGCGAGCCCACATAATAAGGGAATGATGTACTCGACACATGGTGAGTGTGACTTCATCAATCTCTTGCACATTGTAATACCGTCGTACTTCACAAGCTGTTCTTGTCTTTCAGCATTTAGGTGGCAAACATTATACAACATGGGGCATGAGAGACCAAGTATCTCGCCATCGTTCTTTCCATTAGACGATGCGTGTTTGATGGTTCGAGACAAAAACTTGACAATCTTTACAGATGGCGGAAGCTCTGAAGCTCTGAACGACTTCACATACTTCATCAAACGAATCTTCTGGCTCCGGTTCAGTTTCTCATGAACCTTGAAAATCGAGTTAAGCAGACGTTGACTTGGCTGTGAAAGCGGCGAACTTTTGGTGAAACATATGATGGAAACACAATGCTCAATAAGTCTGGACTCAGAGGTGTTGACAAAGTGCAGAAGCTGAACAGCAACCCAATCAAGAAAGCTCGGATAAGATAGAACGATGATCTGTAATGTACTCCGTAATTTTACATGTTTAGAAAATAGAGTGAAAATAATTTCGATCTCTGAGGAGACTGATTTTGGGTTGACATCAAAATCCTCCTCGAGAAGCACTAGTGAACGGTGGAAACAGCCAGATTGTAGAAGAAGCACAAAGTAGCTCTCACTGTGATGTAAGATCAAAGACAAGATCTCGGAAGCCATTGATTTAGTTGGTGAACCGCCACATTCGATGATGTCACACAAAAAAGGCAAACCGCCGAGATTGACGAAGAAGTCAATCACATAAGCTAGCTTGGTTACAACTGTTTGTAGAAGTCCAATGAGTTGGATATGGGAATCGGCGCTTATAGTCTTAGCTTCACGAATCCAACCCATGAGCTCCGATACGAACAACGAATCCAGAGCCTTAGATTCATCAGAGATCTGAATGATATTTGCAGAAGCTTTAATGCGTGTGATGTCGTATGGGTCCTCTCTCAAAGCTTGAATGGCCATCTCCACACCTGAAAAATTCAGCTTCGGTGACATTGGACGAAACACGTTTGTGCTGTATCTTACATCCTCTTCTTTCAACTGAAGTGCGCTGAAACCGACCGCCAGCTCAGGAGTAGTCATCTCATCGAACTCAAGCATTGTATGTTTCACAGTGCCAGCCTCTATGGGTAAGAAGCTGCTTTTGTTGTTCGCCTTGATCGACAGGAAGTCGTTTGGTAATATTTGTTGGTTAATTGGTTTTCTGCGATAAATGGCCACAGAGTCAACAACATGGAGAGGATGTGGCGTACAGTTATGGTCTTCATTCTGTTTGAGCCAATGGTGTTTGAGAAGCGCTTTGGCCGACTCTCTATCTTTAGGTTGCTTCTTGAAGCACCTCATCAAGAAATCACGACAATCAGATGAGATGAACTGTGGTATTGGTGGATGTGTATCTGTCACAATGGCATGAAGTGCCGCCCACTCGTTCAAGTGGGCATAGAGAGGCTCACCAGCAAGAAGCTCGACGATAGTGGCACCAAGGGACCAAATATCGGAGGCTGTAGTAAGCCCATCCATCGAAATTACTTCAGGAGCCATCCAGTTGGGTGTTCCAGCAATAGTTGCATCTTTCATTGTTTTGTTTGTCTCCTTTGTAGACACACCGAAGTCTGTCAACTTGATGTCACCCTCCTTCGTCAGAAGAATATTTGCCGCCTTGACATCACGATGAATTACACCCTGATCATGGAGAAACACAAGCCCTTCAAGGATTTGAGAAACATACCGTGCCACTTGTGCTTCTGGAATTGAACCATCACGCTTGTAGATGCCTCTCAAAGATCCGCCTGCGCAGTACTCAAGAAATATAAATAACACTTTGTCGTTCCTGAGAAAGCCGTGGTACTTGACAACATTTTTGTGTTTTAGAGCTTTCAACAAATCGATTTCTGACATCAAATCCAAGATGTCGTCATCGTCATCGATGATGATCTCCTTCACCGCTACTTCCTTACCCGTTTGCTTGTTGATGGCTCTGTAAACCTTGGCAAATGCTCCTCTTCCGATTGATTCCTTGAAGTCATACTACGAGAGTATCTCTTTGGTGTTGAGTAGTCTACCAGGTTTTTTCTCTACCCTTTGAGCAGGAGTGAGTGAGACTTTCATCTCTGGGAGCTTCAAGCTTGAGTTGGAAGACGTTCTCTAGTGGTTGAAATGCTGCTTAGAAGGGGATAGCGGCAAAAATCGTGATTGCTGTGGACGACTGGCTGACTGCACAAATGGACTGGGCGATGATCGGAGTTTCGTGGGTGTTTTCAAAAGAGGGTTACTTCGTTTATACTCCAGCTTGGGTATCACGTCTATTGACGTGTTGTGTTCTTTGAATGAGGACGATGGTTTTGACGGTGATGATGAATTGGAACGCGGCGGCGACGATGACTACAGGCGTTTGAACCTGGGTGACTGCAGTAGCTCGGACTCCTCAATACGGGAGAGCTCATGAATTTCAAGGTCATCTTCCTTGAATTTATCCAGTAGGGCGCTCCGATCATCCATTTTAGTGAGCTTGATACTGGTGTATGTGTGAATGCGAAGTGTGTGATCTGATTGAGTCGATTATGAGTATCAGTAGCGTACAGACAGGGGGGTGCAGGCTAGCGGCAAGATTGAAAATGAGTGAATCGGTTATTGAAGTGAATGTTAGCCAACAAAGACCAGCTCAATGGCGTTGGATATTTTATCTATTCGTCGCCTTCTAAAACCCTTGTTGTATATCCATAGTAAGTTTCAGGTGGCTTCAAAATCAAAACAAAGACATCGCGACATCTCTGTGACATCACTGTCAAGTAGCGAGACTACGCTCTGCTAAACAGATTGCAACAGGTCAACAACGTAAACTGGAAAATCATAAGCGTATTCAAATAATATACAAACTACTCACTGCAACATCTGGGCCTTTTCTTGGTTCCAGCTGAGCTTGGACACATCACCGAGCTTTCTTGGAACAATGAGATGGATGATGAGGAAAGCAAGACCTAAAATGAAGCAGATACCACCGACAACAATCCAACAAATACCCAGGAAGTCGTTTCTTCCACCGATGACTGATCTTGTTGTCAGGTAGATTGCTTTCTTACCATCAAAGTCATTCACAGGCCAGTGCAAACCCACCGTGATCTGGTAGGTACCAGCAGTTAGTTTGTCATCATCATTTCTTCTAGCGAGCTTGCTGAACTTTGGTAACCCTGGCGTCTGCATCCAATTCTGGAACTCAGACCATGTTGAGATATCTGGCATGTTATCATCAGTGTAACCATCTGGGAACTTCTTGATCCAGTTTGGTGGTGGCACGACTTCTGAGGCAGAGTACTTGGTCTTTTTAAATCTATCCTTATTTGTGGACCATGCAATGCCATCGGTGGTCATATCATAGTCGGAAGATGTGTCATTAACACCGGAAAGTGATGTAAAAGTATCGTTGAACATTGAGTTTGCGATCAGACCACATGGGTAGTATCTTAGACCGTCAGCGTTCTCAGACAAAGGCTCACAGTTCTGACCGACAGTGTCCTTGATCGCACTAAGAGAAGCGGCTTTTCCCTGGATTTGGTCTTCACTGTATGATCTAGCGAAACGACGATGATTGGCGTAGAAGTTCTCAATGTGGTACATCAAGTACACGGCTGGGCCAATGTCATTTGGAATTTGGAATTGAATCTCGCACAAGCCTTGCTCGGCCTCGTCAGTCTCTGTTTCGTTGATGGTGTACTTCCACTTTGGTACAACAGTCATATCGGTCTTAAAGTGCTCAGTGTAGTACTCCTCTGGAATATCCGAGTAGAAGTCTTGACTGGCAACGGTTTGACAGTCTTGATACTGAATTGTCAGGTCCTCTACCTGATAGGATCCATAGAGCATACCAGCACCCAATGGAATCAGGAATACCGCGAGACCCAAGAACAGTGGAATCACATACTTTGGTGTAATGATTGGGTGAACAGCTTTGAGTCGCTGCTGTGTGAAGTTGTTCTCTTTTGGTCTTCTGTTCTTCTCTTTTGGGACAACCACTTCGTCCTCACTGACTGAGTCGGAGTCGGAATCGTGCTGCGTTTCCACAGGCTGATTCCTCTTGAAGATGTTACGTGCCTTCATTGCCATCATTTTGAGTAGACAATGACGATGGACACAGGATAGTGAGACTGAGGACCAATACACGTGTCATGTTGTTCTGTTAGTGTGTTGCCATTCTTCGGCTCTCACGCTAATGATCCGCCTGCCGATCGCGCTCCAGATTAGTTAGTACTGAAATTTACACAAGGACTTCACCACGAAGTGTTGTCTTAGGCGTATATCCAGACACGTTAAAAATTTACCTCCCATCGAGGCCAGGTGAACAAAAACTCAGAAACACTTCAGTGGTAGCAACGGGTGTACGAGTGGCGATTTCTTGGGTCTGCAAAACAAGTGAGCTACAATGGACGAGGACGAGGCCCAGAAGAACATTGAGATCTGGAAGATCAAGAAGCTGGTCAAGGCTCTTGAGCAGGTGAGAGGTAACGGTACCTCCATGGTGTCGCTCATCATCCCACCTAAGCAACAGGTGTCCGCATACATTAAAATGCTTACCGATGAGTACGGTACTGCCTCTAACATCAAGTCCCGTGTTACCAGACAGTCTGTGCTCACCGCCATTACATCCACACAGCAGAAGCTTAAGCTCTACACCAAGATCCCACCAAACGGTCTTGTCGTGTACTGTGGTGAAATTTTGACAGAGGATGGTAAGGAGAAGAAGCTCAACATTGACTTCGAGCCTTTCAAGCCTATCAACACCAAGCTGTATATGTGTGACTCCAGATTCCACACAGAGCCACTTGCTGAGCTTTTGGAGGCTGACGATCACTATGGTTTCATCATCATGGACGGTTCTGGTTCCCTTTTCGGTACCCTCTCAGGTAACACCAGAACTGTTATCACCAAATTCACAGTTGATTTGCCAAAGAAGCACGGAAGAGGTGGTCAGTCCGCTCTTCGTTTCGCTAGATTGAGAGATGAGAAGAGACATAACTATATCAGAAAGGTTGCTGAAGTCGCAGTGCAATGTTTCATCACAGACAACAAAGTCAACGTTAACGGTTTGGTCCTTGGTGGTTCCGCTGATTTCAAGACAGAGTTGTCCAAGTCCGACCTGTTCGATTTGAGATTGCAGCAGAAGATTGTCAAGATTGTGGATATTTCCTACGGTGGTGAGTCCGGTTTCAACCAGGCTATTGAGTTGTCCGCTGAGGCCTTGGCCAACGTTAAGTTCATCCAGGAGAAGAAGCTCATCACACAGTTCTTCGACGAGATCTCCCAAGACACCGGTAAGTTCTGTTATGGTTTGTCTGACACACTTAAGGCCATGGAGGCTGGTTCTTGTGAGACCATCATCGTCTACGAGAACTTGGAGTTCACACGTTTGGTCTACAAGGACGCCGAGGATACTGAGGTTGTTGTGTTCCAGGAGCCAGGCAAAGAGGACAAGACTTTGTCTATTGACAAGGCCACCGGTACTGAGATGGAGCTTGTTTCGTCCATGCCATTGCTCGAGTGGTTGGCTGAGAACTATAAGAACTTTGGTGCTTCATTGGAGTTTGTCACTGACAGATCCTCCGAGGGTGCTCAGTTCGTCACAGGATTTGGTGGTATTGGTGCCATTCTTCGTTACCCACTGAACTTTGAGCAGTTGACAGACGGCTCTGATGACGAATACTTTGACGACAGTGATGAGGATGCCTTCATCTAATTGGCTCGCTTCGCGATGATGACGGTAATTTGGGCTTTATGTGTGTACATTATACAGTGATAAGAGTAGAATCTACACGACCTCTTTCTTGGACTATTAAATTGTTAGCCGTGTATCTTTGTCTAGTGTACATATATGGTGTTATCAAACCTGGCTTGGCCCACCATCTTTGCTGTTTCTGTGCGAACCTGATGGATCAGCGTCCAATAACACAGGTTTCAGGATCTTATCATCAAAGTTCTGGAACCACTTAACCCTATCATCCATCTGCATAATATCATGTACCAAACCGGCAGCAGAGCTGGAAGAAGTAGCTGCTTGACCCGATACCAAAGGTGGGATGTCGTCAAGGTCATCAGCAGCATCGTCATCTCTCAAGAGATCCTGTTGTTGTGGATCTAGATTTGGGCTCTGGCGAGATCTTGCCACATTTGGAGTCGAGTCAGAGAAGGACTGGTATCTTCTGTTAGCCAAGATAGTGTTCGATTTGATGGTCTTTGGGGCCTCAATGTCAAACTCATCATCGCTCTCACCTTCAGCTTCACAACCGGTCTTGATGTTCATGGCTTCAAGCATACCAGCAGTGGTACCACCAAACAAGATCACTGTGAGCACAACAACAACAAGCACAGTTGCGAGAAGTGTTGACTTGTGTTCACCCTGAATACCCATAGCAAGAGCAACACCAACAGCACCCCTCAACCCAGCCCAGAAGATCATCATCTGGTAAGGGTATGGAATCTCATCTGGCACACTCTGATTCTTGTGACGACGAGCATTGATCCAATTGAGAAGTCTCGACAATGGGAACACTGCGGCCCAACGGGCCAAACAAATAGAAATGGTGGTAACGATAATAAGCATTGGCTTGTAGACAAGTTCAACCTCAGTGAAGAGGGCAAGACCCAGGTAAACAAAGATGAAATTCTCTGAAAGTCTGGCAAGTAATTGGAAGATGTACTTGGTTGATATCTGAGTTCTTCTGGACATGTTATAGTAGGCGTAGTGCTTGAGGGTGATTCCACAGAAGAGGAGGGAGACGATACCAGACATGTGACAACCGTTCGAGAAGAAGTAGGACTCATAAGCGATCAACAACACCAAGCAACTTTCGATTTGTGGATATCTTCTAATATGTGAGTGCTTCAAGATCAATGCAACAATGATACCAATGGCAACACCAATGAGCAACGAGATGGTGAATGTCATCATAAATAATCCCACACCTTCAAAGAAAGAACCGATGTGTGCCTCTCTGTCGTGGAACTGCTGACATGTTTCAAACATAACAATGGAGATGGCATCATTCAGCAAAGATTCACCAAAGATAATTGTGTACAGCTTTGGATCAACTTTGTAAGCGTTGAAGATCGACAAAATCGTGACTGGGTCAGTGGCGGACAAGGTAGCACCTACTGAAAGCGCATCGACGAAGGAGATGTTGATGCTTTCCAAACCCAGTGCAGTCCAGATATACAAGATCATACCGAGAACACAAGCACTGATGAAAGTTCCAGGGATGGCGAAGAGCAAGATGGTACCGATGTTACGGAAGAAGTTCGCTTGATGCAGTTCGTAACCCGAGTTGAGGATGATAGGCGGCAGCAAAACATTGAAGAAGTACGAAGAATTGAACGTGACCGTGTCTTGGATGTAATGACCCGGTGATATTCTGATGATGAGGCCCACAATCATACCATAGAAGATGGAGAGCACCGTTTCATGGATGGCCTGGATTCTCCGCTGTTGGAGGTAGTACGAGGACCACAGCGCCATGATGAGCAGGAGCATCAGGATGAAGAGCGCCCAGGAGGAGAAGATCTCTTCGGTGACAGGATTGGAACCTTCAAGGTCGCCATCATCCGGGATCGGGATGTCTGGGATGTCCTCGTCATCGTCGGCAATGGCTCGTTTGATGAGGTACTTGCCCGTTGCGAGGAGTAAACTCGACATTGTTTGGCAGATGTGCGTTTCTGTTGTTGCTTGACTCTTGGTGCTGTCAGGGTAGTATGTGGCGCCAAAGGTAGCAGCTTAGGTAGTCTCAGTGACAGACAGAGAAGAGCAAACAGAGCTTTCCAATTGCGACGTTTCACAAGTGATTGTTCCCCCTTTTCCTTCTTCCGGGCATCGTGGAAGTTGACAGATCTACAACGAAAAATCCATACTTATCAAAAGTCGCGAACTCGATAGCTGGCATTGCCCGCAACAGGGACGGGTTTCTACTTTTACAGAGATCGCCGCTTTGGGATCTACGATGATTGTAGACTGGTCAGCCCATCTCACTGTGAGATGAACTCATTAGGAAGTTGCGTAACCTGTGTTGTGTCCGATTCAATTTTGATGCATTTATTCCCCCAAGTTGTGGACTTCTACACCAGTGGCTACTTCCCCACGCTCAGGCATAACCTCATCCGGGAACAATGGCTCTTGCTCCTGGACAAGGTCTGGCTGTTCATCACCTTCATCGGACCCAACCTGAAACTCAGCGTCCTCTTCGGCTTGGTTCGCAGAACGAACCTCTTGCAATACTTCGTTGAACAAGTCGTGCATATCGGGTAGCATACTAGTGAAGAACAGCAAGACATCAACCAATAATCCACGGATAGCACGCCCAAATGGTGACACTCCTCTTGTTTTGGTTGCGAAGATTAACATCCCCTTCATGAGTCTTCTCGTAGAATGACCACCAATGTTCACAGGAATCAATTGTTGTAACCGGTTCCAGACCAGTGCTTGCAAATTAGGTCCAATCAGGTTGTACAGTGCCATCAAAAAGAGGAATGCAACACCAGCATGGTGTTTCCAGCCCGTCAAGTGTGGTTTGATCAGCAACGTATACAACGTGAAGTATGTTAAACCGTGTATCAGTAGTGTAACCACGATTGATATATCAAACATATCCAGGCGGAAGTCCATTCGAAAGATTTCCTGAACACCAGCGGCTGGATTCAGCTCAGGTGGGATGGCAACGTTATTGAGTTGGTCCACAAGTAGTGCATCCTGTTGCGCTTGAAGTCCTTGCTGTTCATGTGGGAACGCTCCCTGCTGTGCCAAGTTGGGATTGCCAACTTCGTGAGGAAGTCCTGAGGCTGGGCGGATCTTTTGTACCTCGGGAGGAGCAACTTCAACTCCAAGTGACAATAGTTTTGCATACCCTGCATTATTCACCATCAGATATGGCTTTCCAGGTATAGTGTCATTGATCATGGCCTGAGATGATGACAACAGCACCTCTCGTGTTCCGTTAAGAGTGTTGACTGACACTTTGTAGACGACTTCATTACTCTCATTTTGATCCACTAGGAATTCAGTACCATTGTATTCCACAACATCGAACGAAGTACCCGTTCTACGTGCACCATCTTCCAGTCTGTGAGATCTCAGGAAGTTCTCCAATATACGACGCTCAGCAGTTGGAAGCCCCTGTTCCAAATTCTGTTCCTGTGTCCAATCAGTTGAGTTGGGTAGTGGTTGTGCAGCTGGTGCTTCCTCTGGGATATTGTGGCGCAGGAGGTCAGTAGCTGGAGTTTGGGTGGTTGGCGTTGAGGAAGATACTGATACTTGAGGGCGTGAACGTGGACGTATTGGCTGAAAGTCTTCAACGAAGATACTCTGTGAACGATCGGCTGTTGTTGGTTCATCCGGTATGCCACATTCTCTGAACTGGCGTCTCAGTCTCTCAATTCTTTGCGACTCAATGGCATACTGAGGATTAGGCTCCTTCGGGTAAAATTCAAACAACTTACCTCTCCGGAAATCATCCCAGAAGCCACCTGATGTTCGGTTCTGTTCATGCTCGTTGATGGAAAAGTGAAGCACAATCATCGTGGTAGAGGAAGGTGACGTGATATTTCTAATACGTACGTCATCCTCTAGAATACGACCAAAATAGATGACCTTAATATCCTCTGTGTCAACGTTAGGGTTCTGACCGGTGTACTGGTCCAGAATGTACTTCTTCACTGTGAATATTGTCGTGTCCAGATTCACACTCATGAGTTGTGTTCTGAGGATGCGCTCATTGGGAGAGGACAGTCTGATCCTAGTGTCAGTAGATAAGCTCACAAAGAAGTTCAGCTCACCATAGGGCACCGTGTCGAGTTCAAGGATATCCCCAATGGACGAAGACACCTGATCAGCGACATCCACTCCTCCATTGAACTCCAAGCCAGTGATGTCGCGTAAACCATTGTGTAAATGCAAGTTATCAACGAGTGTGTACATCAGCGACTCAATCGTCGAGTTCATGGTTTCGGCAATTCTGATGACACGCCCACTGCTCGTACGGATGTTGACATTGATCAGAGCTGGTTGCACTGTCATGGGCCTCAACTTCTCCTTGTCAAACTCCACCCGGAACCTGATTGGCTCTGAGGTTGTGGTAAGACTGTCTAACTCATTCTCGAGCACGACTGAAAGTGGGTCTGAGTTTCTCAGCTCACCAAACCGGTAGGAGAGTTTGATACAGGCAGGACTAATAGGACCGTACTCATCAAATGACCGTTGACTGATGGTTTCCTTGAGGTCTTGAACAGTATTGTCCAGGGTGGTGCGTATCAGCTTGTTGGCCACCGTGTACGTTGCGGGATCAGAGCTCCAGGTGAGGATGGTTACTCGCTTGTCCTCTAAATCCAGCGTGAGGTCTCGAGAGCGCATCGCCATTTTGTAAGAGGTTGTTGTAGTATTAGCTGGGACTTTACTGTGGACAGTTGAACAATCAGTCTACGCCGTGGTGGAATGACATGGAAGCTTCATGGGGTAGCGCAGCTCATGCCACCAGCGGTGTCCTGATTGTACGGGTGTACAATTACTGACACTGCACAAAATGACATGAAGCATTTCGCATCCCCGCGAAGTTGCTCTTTTCGCGAGCAGTACAATGCAAGCTTTCCCAATCGGGTTCCTTATCGCCCTTAAAACCGACAGCTGTAGTTTTTAGTTGAGTTGAAGACAATAGGCGTTCAGACAGATTAACGGATGGCTTTAAGCTGTCAATCTCAACTTTGCAGAGACTTGTTATCAAAGGGCCAGACTACTGACTTACTACGATTGTCTCACATTCCGCAGTGACTATAGACATCACCGCTGTTCCCATCATCAACGCATCATCAACACCGAATTAAAGGTCGAAACAGTACCTTTGGGGTGTAAGATTGCAAATTCGCGACATCAGCACAGTAACTTGTGCTATCTGAACAATTTGCCACCCAGCTCATCCCCGTCAACTCAGCAAAATCACTTCGGACTTATAATTCCAGCCTTCACCTTCAAGCCTTAATCAACCACACAATGCAGGAGTCAGCGGAAGAGATCAGAAACAAGAAGATGCGGTACAGAGTACCCACCGTGTGCACGGTTTGCCGTCGTAGAAAGATCAAGTGTGACAAGCAGAAGCCGCATTGTGTCTCATGTGTGAAGAATAGAACAACACATCTTTGCCACTATGAAGAGCAACCTTGGGCTGCAGACAACGAGACGCAACAGCTGAAAGAACAAGTGTTCCAGCTACAGTCGCAGGTAACTGAACTCAAGGCTCACTTGGCTCAACAAAGCAAGCTCATTGCTTAGAATCAAGCAGCAGCAGGTGTGATTTTAACAGATTCACCCGAGAACGATCCTGTCCTTGAGTTGACGAAAGATTTTGACTTGCTTATGCTGAAGGAGAACAAGATGTCACACTACGGAAGTGCGTCTTACATGGCAGTTGTTTCTCAGGACCCGGTATTGAAGACTGTGTTTAAGCGTTTCTTGAGTCCAAACAGTTGGGGTGTTAACCTGGAAAAATTCTTCCTCTATGACCAGGGAATCCTACCCATGACAAGTGATGCCTGTTCGTCTCTTGCTCCTCACTCACTTGGAAGTGTGTTCGAAACTGAAATCACTAGCAATCACAATGCCATTATTTCGCAGATCAACGAACTACTTCCATCTAAAAAGGTGGTGCTTGCACTTGTTGACCATTTCTTTGCGGAGGCTTACGCGTTCGTGTCTATAGTGGATGAAACTTCATTCAGAAAGAATCTCGATGGATTTGTATCAGAGACATCTTCCGGCCAAGCAACGTTGGTTATATCTTCCATCCGCCAGCTGGTCTCTGTGAGCTCTTTGCTCACAGTTTTGAGATTTTCCTACCTCTCTTTGCCCTTGAAGAAGAAACAATCGACACATAGCCACGTCGTCCAGACTATCCTGGATGCTAACATTTCAATCTCACCACAGTTCATCGAGCTGGCAAAAGCGTGCATGGCTAACGCTTCATCTTTGAGAAAGCCAACATTGAAACACATTCAAGCGCTTTTGCTGCTGAGACTGTACCGGTTCTATTCTCCAGAGGATGGCGACGAGAGTACGGACTCAACAATCTTTCTGGCGTTAATTGCTCAGATGGCAAAGATGCATGGCATGCACAGGGATCCGTCAAGATTCCCCGCTGTTACTGACAAAGCTACAGCGAATCTTTGGAGAAAGTTGTGGATCCTTTTGATGTACCTGGATGCCAAGCAGTCGTTGCTATTCGGATGTCCCTTGCTGATTGACGATGAGTACGATACTCAATTGCCTGTAGCCTCACCGAACGATTCCGCAATGGAGCACATGTGTATTGAGTCTTTGGTGAAGCTAAGCCAGATAACAGAGGTAACCAGAAAGTTGTTGAAGTACTCTCACAAAATCAAGAACCCGCCAAAAAGATCAGACATGGAGAGCTGTTTGAAATCCGCCGAGTACTTGCTGGCCAAATACCGGTCATTCGCTCATCTGACAGCTCAACCCAGTGCCACAGAGACATTTCTCCAGAAGGCTGCAAAGTTGCGTGAATTGACACAGAAAGCTACACTCTATAACTTGGTATCAGTCTTCTATTACATTCTAATGCTCACCACAGATTCAAGCGACCTCATATCCCAGCAGCGATACACTACACGAGCTGCAGAATATGGCTTTACATTATTCAGGATCTGCCATGATTACGCCAAGTTACCACAGAGATACACAAAGGGATTGAACTGTGAAGTCTTTCTATCTGCTCATATGTTTGAGCTATCGAAGCGTGTGATCCAAATGGTGATGTCCTTTTGTTTCCGCGAGCTTTCAGGACTTCTAAACCTGCAACACATTCTCAATGGGTTCACCTCCGAGGACTCCAAGGCTGTCATTTCGTGGCTTAAACCATTCGATCCCTCCTTGACCATAGCTGACCAAGGGCTTATTCGTATGGAAGAGTTCATCCATTTCTGTACAAAGATAGCCAATAGGTATTTTGTTTGCTGGCGACTGGTGTTTATCAATAAGGTCACAGAGGATTACGTCGAGACCCAATGGCCAGGCAAGTTTGAATCCATCCACAACAAGATATCAGAGTACAACAACAAGGTCCACAATGAGGAGCAAAAAATCTTCGTCAACTTTCAGAGTGTGCACGATGCTGTGGAAACTGAGCACTCTGCTAATGAAGCTGCCAGTGATGTGTTCAACTAGCTTCTTGACTCTTCAATGTACTCGAGGTTTGATTACTTGGTTCCAGATCTATCGAAGTTTGAAGGCTTCGGTGAGCCATTTTATGACAATTATCAAGAACCTCCTGTTACTGTTGAGTCATCTTTCCCGGAGTTCAGTACTCTTCTGGATAAGTACTCTCCACCCGAGCTGGTTCCAGCACCCGAACAGTTGTACAACCTCGACAATTTTGACGGGTTTGGCTCTAACCACCGTACTTCTTCGTCTGATGGCATTTCACCAAATACGAATTCCAGCTCTGGGGCCTAGTCCATTACAACCCCTGCGGGTATGCTTGCTGAAGATTACATGAAACCCCCGGGTACAGTAATTTCTTCAATGAACGGCAATGGAATTGCAATGTCAGATGAAGAGTTTGCTATGCATGTGGCCAACTCGATGTTTGGTAGCGGCTCATCCGTCTTTGGAGGTGGTTCTTCTGGCATTTGATTACGGCAGGGATTCGACCTTCACATGTTTTTAGCCCTTTGAGTTGAACAATCTACGCCATCTGTCTTATCAATTGTTTTATATAATTCAACGTTTGATCTTCTCAGAGATTGGTAGTGTGATATATATATCTTGCTTCGCCGCTCATAATCTCAGCTCTACTGGCCTGTGAACTAGTTTGGTTGCAAAGCAGAAGGTTAAATGTAAAACGCCTCTAAATATTTATCATTATCAGGGTATCTGCTCCACTACCTGAAACCAATCCGATTTCGACACTAGAGAGCTACCAGAACTGCAAAGAGCGTACAGCATGCAGTCGAAAAGGACGCACTTCAAAACGATTTCAATGTACACCAGGATTAGATCATCTCATGCTTGATGCCTCAATATTTTAGGGACGTGGCCATCATTTTTTTTTGACGAGTTTCAGGGATACAAAGACTTTTTTCTTTGAGATTAAATCGTTGACACACCAGTATCTGGTTCATATTGTATTATGAGGCTACTCCAGAGTACAGCAGGACCACCTCGAATCAAAATTCGTCGTTCGTTAGAATCTCTGGGCCTGTTATCGTAGATATATTGTTTAGTCACGTCCCAGTGCCACCCTCTGATTCATAGCCTCTAAGCACGGAACCGTGAAAAAGCGTATTATGAGAGCTGCTGTATCTCCAGACCCGTGCTGGTATCAGCGACCTCCACATACCAAACAATCATCCTTTCTTTCATGAGAGTAGCAGTAAGTGAAAATTGAATCAGATCCAGAGTACATCATAAAGTTGTCGAGAACCGGCACACAGCTGCTCACGATCTTGAAGGCCTCGTTACAGCAGGCCGCAGCAACTATAGCATTTGTCGAAGCTATGGCTGGTATGATATTCTTCACCACTCCAAGCACAAGACTTCTGTTCACTCCTTCAATGTTAAATTCTAGTGCCCTTTTTACACTCTGGTCTGTAAGCCATGTAACGTGTTCAGGGTTATCCATGTCCAGCTTTTCGTCACGGTGGCGCTTCCACAGGACCTCACTGGCATATTCAATGCAGTGTTCCGGCAATCTTGGATTGTTGGCAATAGTGCACATCGGATACGTTGTTTGGCCACTGATTGTGTCTACTGAACATTCGTAGCACGCGTTGAAAGTAGGGAATATCACCTTACACTGGCCTTTGAAACCCTCCGTGCCTCCATCGATCAATGGCTTGACAGACTCAAAGTCATCTGGATCTACCATATGTACCAAAGTAGCATTCATCCATCTTCGGGCCTCTATGGAATCCAATCCCGAGATGACCAACGTGAACTGTCTGTAGTAGGTCTCATCCTTGTCTTGCAGTTTCCCAAAGTATGGTGTGATGCTCACATCTTTGAATCTTTTCATGACGTACTCAGCTGCCACCACAGCCTTAGGTCTGCCCACATCGCATGGTCTAAATAGGAATTGTCTGTTCAAGTTTGAAACGTCAATCGTGTCCATGTCGATGACGTGTATGTTGGTGAATCCACTGCATGCCAGGTTCTTCAAGATCTCACAGCCGAGCCCGCCAGCCCCAAGCACACTTTTAGCGTTGTTGTTAGTCCATGGTTTTTGCATACAAGCTTATGGTTCAACTTACAGTATTGTGGCTTCCTTCACCGCACCCAGCGGCGTGGTACCAGGTTCGTAACCTTCGTCGGCAAACGGAGACGTTGAGCTAAGAATCGGTTCGATGGAGAGTTCACTGGCTGGTGTGTTAGTGAGGACTTCGAAGAGCAAGAATCAAGGCAGAGATGTACATACGACCGTGTCATATTGATTAAGCTGACGATGATGACACACAGTAAGGGTGATATACGTAGCGCAGACAGGGCCTAAATTTCAGTTTACAACTGAGTGGTGTCGGTGTCAATCGATGTAGCTGTGCGCGCTGAAGATCGCGCAGTGGGAAGAACAGGAGATCATAAGTACGGAGTTCAGCTAAGTAATCGTTGATGTCATCACTTGACACTGTAGGTGAGTCAACTAGGGTGACTGGTTTAGAGCGAGGGTGAGGCTTTAGCTCGAATAATTCATGTAATAGGATAATATTTAGAAGAATACAAGAGACCAAACCACTTACAGAATAACCTCATCATCTTCAGCGTCACCACTCCTGAAAAAGTCCATCTGTAAGATCTCACCAGCTGACCCTCTTTCTTTGGCATCCAATGTGAGGCAACGCTCCAAGACGGCAAAGCATTCATTGTGGTCACGAATGAGCTTTGTGCGTTCTTCAGTGTCCTGGTCGTTGTGCCAAATCTCCCCATCCTCAGCAATCACTTCAAGTGTGTCTTTCATAACAGAGTCCTCGGCGAATGTTCCCCTGTCCGCCTCAAGTTTCAAGCAATGCCGAACAAGTTGTTTCAAGGTCATTTTGTCCTGCAAGGTGTCCAGAGTTGCGTCCAGTCCAAGCCCATGGAGATGGGCAGCCTTCTTCATTTCAGTATAGCCGAAGATAGTCGTAAGCTCCACCAATGCGTCGATGTCATCTCTGGAATTGAAGAACGGAAATCTTCTTGTGAGGAACGTCAAGAGAATAACACCAGCAGACCAGACGTCGATTTTGGTAGATTGATGCGGGCACTTAAATAAAACCTCTGGAGCTCTGAAGCCTCTTGTACCAGCTCGGTTGGCTCTTCTTCCAGGTCTAGTCTCATTCTTTCTCATGCCACTCTTCTGAACTGTCGGTGCCAATTGAAACCGCTTACCGCTCTTGCAAGGGCAAACACTGGCCTTGTCGAATATTTCTCTGTCTGTATCCCTTGCCATTTCAGCTAGACCAAAATCGACTAGAACACCTCTCTTTTTCCAAGGATCATAAAGGAAATTCGTAGGCTTAACATCACGATGGATCACACTCTTCTTATGCACATAATCTAAGGCTTCCAATAGTTCCTTCATGTAAATCTTGATACCCTGAATAGGCAAGTCACGATAAAACTCACGGAAGTCAATATGTTCGTAGTATGGTAGTACTGCAATGATTTGGTCATCTTGACGAATGGCGTCGAGTAACGGAGCAACGTGCCTAGATTCTGAGAGCATGTATAGCAATTTGAGTTCGTTGTAGATTCGTTGAGGAGATGATGTCACGTAAATTCGTTTCAAGGCCACATAGTATTGCTTCTGCTTCTTCGTGGTACGTTTGTTCTTGATATTTGGGGATCCCCAGGGTTTGCCACCCATTAGATAGTCGAAATCATGTGTAAGCGGCTTGGCCTTGTACACTGTGGAGAATGTACCTTCTCCAATACGGTCAAGCAGCTTATATCTTCCTTTAAGCGTTGGAAACGATTGGATTATTCCATCAATCTCCTCTCTGATCTCTGGTGGAACATGGTCCGCGTAATCGGAGCTCAGTGCTTCTTGATCTGTGTCAACTTGCAAAGGTAGTTGCAATGTAGTGTGCTGAAGCTTTGGGGCCGCAATCTGTGGAATATCCTGGAGCTTAGAATAAGTTACTTCAGGCTAGCCCTTTTCGGGCTCCATCAAGACTGGCGGTGTCACTGGGCGTTTCGGTTTTACGTCGTTGTTGAATGTAAGTGTAGGGTCTCGAGAAGGACCCACTAAGGCACCTGAAGCTGATTGCCGCTGCTGATCAAGCACTGTTGGTATCGCCGTTTGTTGAGAGTTTCCATTTGGGAGAAGTCGATTTTGAGGTTGATGCGATGGCGCTGGGTTATTCATGGCTCTGTGATCTGGTACATTCAGTGTACCTTGGGCCTCTGACCTCTCCTTGTCATCATCTGGTAGGCGGCTCGACTTGGGTTGTGGAAGACCAAGTTGATGGTGTGCTGAGATGAGCGTCAGTTTCTTTGGCACAGTAGAATTCATCAACGACTTGATATTGGTAGCAGGCGGCTAGAGTAATGGGGTATCGATCTTAAGCTTCTTGGCACCACTGGTGCCCTCAGGGTCCAGAAACGGATTAGGATGCAGCGTAAGTTTCATCTTGGTCAGTCGAGAGGTTGTGGGACCTTGTAAAGGTAAGCTTGATTTTGACAACTGCTATTCAGACCTGTTCTGCGTTCTTAGCAGCTTCGGGAGAGCTTTCGTTGAGGGAGAGGCAAGTGACGCGTCGCTTGGTTTGACGTTCAGCTCTTTTTGAGAGGTACCACGCTCTGGAATGGCATCGTTCTCCTTGGTAGGAGAGTCCAGAATTCTTGTTAACGGAAGTCTGTATGCCATCGTGGTCCAATCCAACTATCAAACGAGCGTCTTCCGTAGGCTGCTTCTTATAAGAGTTTATTTAGAGTGAAGCCGAGCTGGATCATCACATCACGCTCAAATCTGGTCAACACGCGCGAGACCGATATATTGACTATTTTGGCCATAGCGCTTCCACTGTGGGTACTACATCAACTGAAGATAGACAATAAGCTAAGCATACATTTGCAACAACAGGAAACTGGAATAAAGATCGAGTAAACTTGAGGCTCACCTTGAAGTAGTATACAATAGCTAACTCTACGATGAATCAAAAACGGCAAACTTCCCAAACCGCACGTTTACTTCGTTTCGCGAACACATTCTTTGTTTACATTTCGCACGCGCAATGCAAATGCCCGGTTTGCCCCAGATCTTGATGTAACGTCATTGACACTGCCTCGCCTCTAACTTGGTCGAGCGAGCACTCAAAGGCCAAAAATACCACTACAGTACTTCAATTTTGTCCCCTAACTCAGTTTTCTCATATTTGGTTATCAGAGACTTGCAGCGAAGGCTACCGCAATCACCATCTACATCAATATCAACTCTCAGAAGATGATTACACGCGTCTTCTCGCTACTCACATTCTTTATAACGGCGCTATGCTCCACCATCACGTTTGAACTCAAACCAGATGAAAAGATGTGTTATTACGTGCTCACTGAATCTCCAAAGTAGTACGTGGATTACTACTTCGCCGTGCAGTCAGGAGGTTCCTTCGACGTTGATTATACTGTCATCGGTCCAGACGGTGATGTTATCGCCAAAGAACAGAAGCAGAGACAAGGCGACTGGCGTTTTATTGCAGACTCTGTTGGCGAGTACGAGTTCTGCTTCTCCAATGAAATGTCAACGCTGGCTGAGAAGGTAGTCGACTTTGAGATCTCGCTCGAAAACGAGTTCAGTGCCACGTTACCGATCGACGACGCCAAGGATTTCAATGTGAAAGGTATCATCCGAAGTGTCGAGACTATTGACCGCCGATTAAACGGAGTCCTGAAATCATTGCAGCACTACAAGACCAGAAATAACAGAAATCACGCTACTGTGCAATCGACAGAGACCAGAATATACTGGTTCTCGGTGTATGAGGTGTTGCTTTGTGTTGGAATGGCCACATTACAGGTTGCTGTCGTTCATTTCTACTTCAAGAGCTCTAGAAAGCAGATTGTTTGAGGTATTTGGTTGTGACCGAAATGACAACTGCTACAGCACCTTGCGATTTCATAGAACACCCAAAAGCATTAAGTGTCTCATATTCTTCGAATAACTGTCAAACTACATCTCAAAATTCCCAATGCAAATGTATAAATGTATCATGTGTTCACTTTGTAAGCTGGGCAACTCTACCCCTCTTTTCTAGCAGAGCCCTTCCCATTGCGATCTCCGAGTGACCTATATCAATGGCAAAAACAGAAACACCTCTCAAGATAGTCTCCATGACTCTTCCTTGGAGCTGCATACCGTCGTATGCCGTGAGCTTGTTCTTGAAATGTGTTTTAGCATTTTCGATGGTTTGTGAAGTGGATGGGTCGAAGATCACAATGTCGGCATCGAAGCCTGCCTTCAAATCACCTTTACGGTGTTGTAAGCCGACCTGTTTAGCAGTGTTCTTGGAAGTCCAGCGCACAATATCAACAAGTGATACTGGCGGTTGCATCTTCAAGCCCTCGGTGTACAATACCGGCAGACCCAACCCAACAGATGCAATACCACCCCAAGCGGAGAAGAAGTCACCTTTGGCTAGTCCCTTGAGCTCCGGTGTGCAAGGTGAATGGTCAGATACGACTGTAGTGATAATGTTGTCTCTTAGTGCACTCCAAAGTGCCAGTCTGTTTTTCTCAGTACGTATTGGCGGACAGCACTTATAGAACGTTGAACAGTTTGGAATATTTTCAGCGGCTAATGACAGGTAGTGGAAACAGGTCTCTGCTGTGATTTTGAGGCCATCCTTTTGTGCCTGATACAATACAGGAATGGCATCCTGAGAGGCCAAATGAACAATGTGTAGCGGGACAGTAGGTGTCTTTTTAGCACATTGGATAAGGGTACGAATTGCAGTCACTTCGAACGAATCTGGGCGAGAGGCAAGATAGGCCGAGTAGGTAGTTGGGTCAACGGATGCGAGATCATCATTTTCTTTTGAGGCCTCCAGTAATGGGGAGGTAATATGATGGTCGTGGTGTACGAGGTCAGACGGCACACCAGATCTTGGATCAACTGGAGCCAGGACAGGGGACAATGCCAATGCATGAGCCTGGTTCTCTGTGAGTGTTTCACGGATTAGCTGCTTCGATGTCTTGAGTGTTAGCTTAAGATTACTCGAAACTTGTGGAGACAAAGCATCGGAGAAACCCATGTCGAGTTCATCAATGTCATCCTCGGGGAAGATGTCTGGATCCTCCAAATGAGCACCGTTCTCGTGACCGTGGCCATGATCAGCAGGCTGCATTTCGGCATGGAACATCACCAGTGTGTCGTGACCCTCGACAGTTTTCAGTGCTTTATCGATATATTGCTCATTAATAGCAGGGAATTCATCGACACCAGAGTCAATCATGAAACCTTTGAAACCTCTGACACCTGCGTTGATCAATGGCACGAGATCATTCAAGTTGTCTGGAACAAGACCACCCCAAAAGGCCACATCAGTCCAGCACTGGCCTTTTGCAGCTTCCAACTTGATGTTGAAGTTCTTGATAGTCGTAGTTGGTGGGATCGCATTCAAAGGCATATCGACAACGGTGGTGACACCACCGGCAGCAGCGGCCTTTGTGCCTGTAGCGAACCCTTCCCACTCGGTACGACCTGGCTCATTCAGGTGCACATGCGCATCCACAAGACCAGGCATGATAACGTAAGGTGAAACGTTGCGGTAGTCTTCTGGTTTAACATCGTACAACTGGAGAAGTGGGTCGGCCTCAGAGAGAATCTCCTGGACAACTTCAAGGATGTGTCCGGACTCGACCGAGAAAATGATGGTTGCAGGTCCAATGGAATCACCCAGCACAACGCTTGTTGAGGAGAGTGCTCTAGACATAGCGTACTGGATATCTCTCTATATGATATGATAATCCTTGAACCAAACTCACAGCTCTTTCAAGAAGTGCGTGGTAGAAGGCATGGCGAAACTATATAAACCGATGCCACGCAGATGATTCACCAGAGATAACGGGCTGAAGGCCCCGCTCATACTTAGCGATCCCGGCGGATGTGCCCGGAGATATCTGAAAACAGCAAATCTGACGCTAGCGGAGTATCGGAGAACGCCGAACGGTAGTTAAAGCCGAGCGCGAGGTAGTTGATGTCTACTAAGACATTGCCATCTAAACTGTCATCAAAATTCATGCATTACTGTGGCTTTCTATTAATGTCAGATACAAGCGAGTGCCACTACGAGACCGATCTGGCAAAGCAGATCAGTTGTAACCCTGAGCGATGGCCTTGGCTGTGTGGTCATCGATGTCTTCAGCATCCCATGGGTAGCAGAACCACTTGTCTGGCAATGTTCTGGCTGCGTAGTAACGATCCTCAATGATCTCAGCTGGAAGATCAGCATTCTTTGGCTTGTCCTTGTTGTGCAGAACGAAGATACCGAACTTTGTCTTCTCAGCAGTTCTACCGAGCTTCTCGGCCTGTTCCTTCACGTCTTTCTCCAGCTCAGAGACAGCGTAGTGCAGTGTGGTTCTGGTGTCATCAACCTCGTCAACAATCAGCACGTTCTTACCAATGAGAGAGTCGAAGTGCTCATTCAAGGCACCGAAGTCCAACCACTGTGTACGAACAACTTCCTTGCCGATCTGAGTGTCGTCGTTCTCACCACCAAGGGACTCGTAAAGTGACAAACCAATAACTTGAATTGGGATGTTCTTGTGGCCCTTCTGCTTCAAAAAGGTTCTAAGAATTCTGGATGGGATGTTACCACCACCTCCGATGGAAATGATGATGTCAGCGTTGAATTCCTTAATCTTCTCCGCCTGCTCCTTACAGAGCTTGTGGATGTGGTTGTACGAGAAGTAGAGCTTTTCTGGTTCAGCAGACATTATTGGAGATGGATGGGACCACGGAGATACCAGAATCGAGAAGGTGACTGAATTACTCAGTGAAGAGATGAGCTCTCTGGGTCTTTAATCTTTTTTCATTGCGTGGTGAGGGTACCCAAAATTTCTTTTTTTCAATCTCCGTGCCTCCGCAGTACAAAACGGCGCTACTGAGTTCTGCATGTGGTTACGGAGCCCTGTATTACAGTGAGCAGTAGGTTCACAGTTCTATGATTTATTCAAGTCAAGTGCTAATGATGCAGTTCATTCCTCATAAGCCTCACCCTCCTGTTCAGAGTCATCAGCTTCGCCGCTCTCAGCTTCGTCATTTTCACCGTTGACGTAGACAATGCTCTCCTCGGCTTTGGCAACGGTAGCATCAACTGCATCACCATCACCCTCAGCAGTGTTCTCACTGGCAATCTGGTTTCTGAGAGACAGCTGGGATTGCAGGAGCTCGAGTCTACCTTGAAGCGCAAGCAAGTCTGGAAGCTGCTTAAGAGACTTTTTCAGGGAGGCCTTCAATGACTTGAAACTGTTGAGAGACTGCACGGCATCTGGGTGAGAAATGACAACCCACTTTAACCACTCATTGTAGACCTCAGACTCGGTAGCATCATGGGAAATACGTGACTGGACGGCTTTGAAGACTTTCACAGCAACATCATCTTCCAGCTGCGTGGATGCTGATCTGATCTTGTCTTGCTCTGGATTGGAGATGAGTACAGTGAGGAGTTCAATGGTATCATCAGCTTTGGCTGCAATAAGTGCTGCCAGCTCAATGTCTTGCACAATGTACTGTTCTTTTGGCATGATCTGTTTTGTTGTCTGCTCGATAACCTTGTGACTCTTTTTCGTTGTGATCTTCTCTTCATTCTTGACTTCAACCTTGACAACTTTTTCACTTGTGTTGACGTCCATTAGTGCAAACATCGGTTCGAGGCCAGACCATGAGACGATAACGTTATTTCTGAAGATGGTAGCGCTTGTAAAGCTGACGTTTTTGTTCGATGGGCGGACAGAGAAACCCTTGTGGTTCTGCAGGACGTTTTTCAGAACGTGAACCAACCCGGTAGAGAGTGTGACCGCAACTGCAGGGGATCTGGCGGATGTGTAGATAGATTTAATCGGTGACTTGAGCTGGATGGATTGGATCTGCTTCAAGTTTGGAAGTGAGAACACGATGAGCTCCTCATCAGTGGAGGTTACAAGAGCGCCTTCGATGCAGCCTGTGTGCTCAATCGTTTCATCAATAGACACTGAGGCAACAACCTCAGCTTTGTCGCACCTCTGTAGCGTAATCTTGCTTCCGATAACAATGATGTGATCAATGGAGTCGATGGTGGCAAACTCGATGTGTGTGATGTTCTTTTGGTCCTTTGGGTACTTGACCTTATTTTGTGGCTTACGATCCGTGAGGTCATACTGGATAGCTTCAGTAGCACCGGCAACCCACAATCTACCATTACCTGATGAGATCGAACGTATGCTGAGATTCGATTTCTGTTCACTGACGGCATCTTTCTGGAATGGAGAATATGTTGAGATCAGGCCGTTCTTGAAAGCGCATGCGACATAACTGATTGTCTTAGTGATCTTGTTGGCGCCAGTACCCTTCCCTCTTTTGCCGTTAACTTCCTCTTCTTTATGTACCCATTCAATAGAGATCAAGTCAATCTTAGAGTCGAGCTCAAATGTTGAGCTCAAGGTGTTGTTGATTTTGACTTCACCATTACTCTTCTGCAGTGGGTGGATCTGCAATTCCCTCTTGCCCGGTCTCTCAACAACGCAAGCGTAATATGTGCCACTATTATCAAACTTTCCTAGTACAATGGACATTGTTGATATTATGGGATCGACTGAGCAGATTTGAACAACAATACTCCCAAGCCTAGCCGACTGAAGTGATGATTTGTAGGGGTTACACTGCATAGAAAATTTTTGATGCGCGAATAGATTTTTTTTTCCTATACCCCACCCACCGATGAGGTGACCAGGGCATCATAACCTAGAGAGTCAAGTGGTTGATAATATGCCTTCAATTCTCAATATATACAAGTCTGATATTGGTTGGACGACATTCAAAGCTCCATGACATCCTGAAGCGTTTCCCTCTCGTCGTCAGACAGCTTGGAGAAGATTGCCTGGTACTTTTGCGGATCGCTGTTCTGACAGATCATGACGACCTCCTTACACATCCCAAAGACATTGATGGTGTCCAGGAGTGTGTTGGCCAGTGGATCCTCATTGAGCTCATCTTCATCTTCATCATCGTAGAATCCGCCCTGCTTGAGTTTTTCAGCCTCTTTGTTGAGGAAGTCGAGGTATTCGTCAGTACCGTCTGCACCACCAGCACCATCTTCCTCATCGTCTGTCCATCCACCGGCAGATGGGTCAAATTGGCCTTCATCACCATCGGCGAATCCCTCGTATTCCTTTCTCTTCTTCTCCAAGTTCTGGACGGCTTGTGGAAGCTTGTTCATCAAGATAGCAATGTTTCTTCCAAACTGTGGGGCCAAGGTCTCAATGTTGGATGAGCTCCAGTCAGCAGCGCTGAGGTTGATCAAGTTGAAAAGACCTAATGACGAGAGTTTCATGTCATAAACACGAGTCAATTTTGGAATAAGAGAGGTCCACAGGTTGAAGAACGGTAAGATGAAGGTACCGTTGTTCAATACACGAAGTGTTTCCTGTGGTTGATAGACCAGTCCCGAAATAATCACATTGGCCATACTGATCTGGAACGATGTGGTGAGTTCGTCAGCACTGATTAATGTGTTGATCACAACTGCCAACATTCTCTCGATGATGGCGCTAGCAGCTGGACCCAATGCAAGAATCAACTTATGTCCAATCTCAGCACCAACGATTTGCTCGTCAGTACCTGCATCTTCGCTGTTGAAAACCAGGTTGAACAGTTCGTAGAACTTCTGTGCAATATCTGCAGTGGCCTTTATGTCATCAGCACCGTAAACCAAGTAGTTGTTGAAGGCTGGCATGAGATCCTCCAAATAAAGGATAGCCATACCTCTCGACATGGCATCAGACAACAAGCCAAACAATCTCCAAGATGTAGGAGAGATTCTTCTGACGAGGAATGTGGAGTTCTCAATCAACTCACCAACCTCACGGAAGAAGTCATCCATGTCGTTTGTCAACACATATTCAACAACAGGAGAGTATACCTCTTCCAGCTTATAAACGATTTCGGCTGAACTCTCAAATGACAAGAGCACCGTAATCATGGTGTTCAGGAGACCCAATGCAGCCATCTGCTTGTCAGTCAAATCGTCGACATCGCCATCAATATCGTCAATATTAGCGTTTGATGCCTCAAACAACTCCCTTGCAAGCTTCATGAACTGCTGAACCAAGTTGGCCATCAAGTCAACACCAAATGGTTGCAACTGCTCACTGTAGACTTCAACAAGCTCCTGCATCACAGCAGAGATAGCCTCAGCATCAATGGTATTCGACAGAGCCAACAACTTCTGCATGGTTGGAACAACAACAGTTCCTAAAGCCTCCTGGAACTGTGGAACTTTGACAAATGATTGAAGAGCCAGTGCGGCTTCAAGTTGAACTGGTAAATTATTGTCCTCAAAAGCGGACAATATACCACGATACAATGTAGCGATGTTCTGCTCATCCTGCAAGGGAATATCAGAGAACTTGGATGCAATCTCGCATGCTCTAGCCTTGATGAAAGCATATGGAGAGCTCAAGTGTGGGAGGATGAACTAGGCAAGGCAACCCTCCATTTGAGGGTAGTATGGTGACTTTGGGTTAGTGAAGTTATCGAAGAGCGTGCCGATGAGACGCATGGCACCTTCAAGCTTCTTAGCGTCTTCAAGAGACAATGCAGTTGGGTTGGTGTATTGGTTCAGAACACCCATGGCGAATTGAGAGATAACATCAAGTGTCGTTTTCTTCTTCTTGTTGGTTAAAGTCATCAGCAAGCTGATAGCAGCAAGATCTGGTGCGTTGTTCTCGTCATAGATGTCGAGCTTGGTATGAATATAGTCATGTGGATCATCCTCGAACTGTTCCAATGTTTCGTCTGATGGGCAAAGCAATGGGAAGATGAAATGTGACACAAGAAGCTCGAAGTTTGGTTTGATGAGTGGCCATGTGAGCTTCTGCACCACACAGTTCTCAAGGAAGTTGATCAAATGGTACAAACAATCGTCGGAGATCCAAAGTTGCTTTGAGCACCACTGATCAACCTGCTGGAGGTAGAGATGGAGCAACTGTGGAACAAAGTTTTCACTGAAGACGGTGAGGAAGTCAACATACTCGAACCTTCTTGAAAGTGATTGTGATGCGTATCTGCTGAAGAGACGGTACAAGTTAGCGTAACCCCACTTCTTAGCCTTGACCCACGGATGCAATCTTCTCTCGCTCTCGTCAAGATCCATAACCTCCTTTGGCAATGACTTCTGGATCACCTCGACATGAAGCTTTCCCCAACTGGAGATGGCTTCATGGGTTCTAAGTGGATCAGGGAGGTCATGGTATGTGACGTATTTGTAACACTTCAAAAGAAGCACTGTCATTTCCCCAGCAGCAGCAGAGTCCTCCTTTAGAAGGGAGTCGGCAACTTGAAGAAGTGTTGGGAAATGATTGGTAATGATGGGGTCCAATGCTGGTCTCTCGCTATTCGACAACCATCTGTAAGATGAACACACTTGTGCAAAACAGAGAAGGCCAGTGTAAGCAGAGTCCAGGTTCTGGGCGTAAAGAAGCTGCAAGGCGTTGTCGATAAGATTAGGCCATTGGCGTGGGTAGTCTGCTCTGATGATAGTTGAGAGCACTGGCACAAGCTGCTTTCTCAAATGGTGGTCAGCAGAAACGAGAGCTGGAAGTAGGCGATCCCTGATTATAGGCTTTTCATCATGGTCCACAGGTGAGTCGTCTTTCCCAGTGTATGACTCCCAGTGGCGCACAACACGGTTCTTGAAGAACACGGCAGCAGCGGTTTTGACACCTTGCTGAACATCGGCGTTGGAAATAATGTCCAAGCAGGCACCAAGGAAACCTATAGCACGCTCAGCATGACGAAGCTGGACTTCTGCCTGGTGTCTGGTGTTCTGGTCAGCGCTTAGAGTGGCAGCGAAACACTGGTGGAGGAGTTGTGGGTCCATTTTGACTGAAATAGCGATGAGGGGAGATTCAGTAGGGACTCAGGAGACTAGAGCCTATGTTCAACAACAGTCACACGAATGCAGCGCTCAACAGACCTGAGAAGTTGCAACGAATCACGGATTCTGATGGGCTCGGTCCATGCACCTTCAATTTTTTTTTGCTTGGTCAGCAAGCTATGTGGTGTCCTGGTTTTTTACGCTGATCCGCTCTGAGCGGAATGTTAACCAATTTCTATGACAACGGGGACTCCAGATTAGTGTCTCACCTAGCGCAGTCATCCATGGCGTTCAATAGGCAAACCATTGGGGTACTGAGTGAACCTACACTTCTTGTCGCTCAAATGGTGCTTTGACTGCGCTCCACTCAGCAACGGTCAGCCTTTTTCACATGACAAACGAACAACTGATGTAGTGGATAGATCTCGCACAGGTTGCCTGATTGGGGGCAGAAGGGCGCCCCTCCATCCTTGTGGGGCATATCTTTGGTGGAGGGCACACTCACTCTCCCCTTATCTCCAAATGGTTGACAGTCTTCTTATCAGCGCACAGAGCTTGCGATACTATAAAGCATCTATTGGCCACTCGTAGGTCAAAATCTACCGCAACTCGACTGCCATCACATCGACTACAGCTGTCAAACAATGACGAATTGGGAAGTTATTGCAAAAGCGAAACGGGAGTCCTTATTTGAACAGATTCCACCAGAATGGATTATTGACGTTCCAACGGTTGAGGAGGAACCTCTTGTTGGTCCTATTCTTGATAAGGCCTCGCCACCCCAGGTTATTGAAATCGTCAACTAGTCCGTCCTTGAACTGCTACAGAAGATGAAGGCTGGGCAGCTGAAAGCTGTTGATGTTGTAACCGCATTTTGCCACAGAGCTGCATTGGCGCACCAGGTGATCCATTGCTGTTCAGAGATATTTTTTGATAGAGCTATTGCCAGAGCTAAGGAGTTGGATGCCCATTTCGAAAAGACAGGTGAACTCATTGGGCCTCTCCACGGTATCCCCGTGTCGCTGAAAGACCAAGTCAACATTGAGGGCATTGATTCCGCTATCGGTTTCATCTCCAAGTTGAACCATCCAAAGTCCAAGAGCGACGAGTCAGTCATTGCAACGATTCTTTACAAAGCAGGTGCCGTTTTCTATGTGAAGACAACAACCCCAATGGCAATGATGTCGGGCGAAACGTATTCAAATATCTACGGCTAGACTTTCAATGGTGTCAACCGTAAGATGTCCCCTGGTGGGTCTAGTGGTGGTGAATCTGCACTCATCGCTGCTAAGGGCTCCTTGATTGGGTTGTCAACAGATTTGGGTGGAAGTATTCGTATCCCTGCCTCCTTCAATGGCCTGTTTGGACTGAGGGGTTCTTGGGGTAGACTTCCATACTGCAAGGTTGAAAACTCAATGGCACACCAACCAATTGCACCATCCGTCATTGGCCCATCGGCGCGGTTCATCGGTGACATGCAGTACTTTGTCAAAACTATCATCGACGCCAAGCCCTGGTTTCTGGACCCAAAATCACCACCAATACCATGGAGACCCTATGAGGTTCCGAAGAAGCTGGTGTTTGGATATTACAAGACCAACAAGGTTGCCACTCCACATCCACCAATCATGCGCGCTATGGAGCTAGCAAAGGAGAGGCTCGTTGCTGCTGGACACGAGGTCATTGAATGGAATCCACCAGTTTCTCACAAGTTTATGAAGGAGCAACTAAGATCCATTTTTGTTGCTGAAAATTACAACGAAATAGCCAGAGAGTGCGCAAAGAGTGGAGAGCCTAAGATTCCTCAGCTGGTTGAGGCAAGTGGGGTCAAAGGTCGTGAGCTTACTGTATCTGAGCATTGGGAACAGGCAAAGACCTTGTATGAGACTCAACAGAAATACATGGAGTACTGGATGAGCACTCAGGCCAAGACTTCAACGGGTCGCCCTGTTGATGCTTGGCTGACACCAGTCTGGGAGACTGTTTCCATGCCTGCTGGTAATCCACATTATGACAAGGTCAGCAGTTACACCTATTCTGCTAACTACCTCAACCTAACTGCTTTGGTCGTCCCAATCACCATCGCAGATAAGGCTGTTGATGTTCCAATCTCTGGCTTCAGTGGTATCGATCAGTCAGATGAGGAGTTGCAGGCAATGTATGATCCAGAGCTCGTGGATGGTATGCCAGTGACCATACAGGTAATCTGCCAGAGATACGAGGAAGAAAAGGCAATGGCTTTGGGTGAGCTGCTGTTCAAGACTACACATGATGTCTGAGCCTTCATTAGTTAGAGGATAAATCAAGTAAATCAAGACGTATTTCAATAGTACACTAGTACGCTAAACTACAAGTGCTCATAACCAATTGATGTGCTGCCCGAACCACCTCATCGAGGCTGCACTTTTTTTTTCTGACCCGGGAATTTTGACAGCACGAACAAACAAAAAAAAATAAAATCTAAGGAGCCTAAAACAACATTTCCACTGTCTGTTCGAATCAGTATACATCCTCTCCAGAGTTCTGTTATGTCGTGGTCACCTGATCCAGCAGCTGTCGCACAGCTTGAACAAATCTTGGCGGCTACACTTTCTCCGAACGCCACTGAGCGTCGCCAGGCCACTGATGCACTCACACAAGCCAAAGGGCAGGATGACTTCAATAACTACCTCGTGTTTATCTTGGTTTCCGATGAGCGCAACTCACAAGCTCAAATCAGAGCCTCATCAGGGCTGACCTTAAAGAACAGCGTACAGAAGGACTTCCGCATTGGTGAGAACGCTTACCTACTTTCTACAATTCTTCAAGGCCTCTTGTCCGCCGACACCTTGGTGCGTAACATCACTGGTAACGTCATCACAACGCTTTTCGCCCAGCTAGGTGTCAAGGGCTGGCCAGATGTGCTTCCTGCTCTCATCACATTGGCTGAGTCTGGCTCACAAGTAAGCAGGGAAGGTGCAACTGGAGCTCTCTCCAAGATCTGTGAGGACTCTGGTCACATTCTCAACGCTGAGTACGCTGGTACTAGACCGCTTGACTTTATGGTGCCAAAATTCATTGAGTTCTTGAGTAATGTTGAAAGTGCAAAAGTTCGTGCCAATTGCTTACACGCACTCAATCATATTGCTGAACTGAAAACGCAGAGCTTCTACGCACACATCAGCACATTCCTTGAGCATTTGTTTGTCCTCGCCCAGGACCAGGACAAGGACGTCCACCGCAACGTTTGTGCCTCATTTATTGCGATTTTGGAGACTAGACCAGATATACTTGCTCCACATTTGGAAGGTGTTATCCAGTACATCCTACACTCCATCACTAATGCAGTTGAAGATGAGGTCCAATTGGAAGCATGTGAGTTCCTCTTCACCCTTGCAGGCAGTGATGAAATTCCACACCAGTTCGTCGAACCACACTTGGCTGCCATCGTTCCAGTGCTCCTTCAGTCAATGGTATACTCTGAAATGGAACTTCTGCTGATGGATACTCGTGACGATGCTGATGAAGATGATCGCGACGAGGATATTCGCCCAACCAACGCTAAAGGCAAAGCTGCGCACTCCAATAAGAAGTCTACGGACGATGACAACGATGATGATGAGAGTAGCGATGATGAGGAAGAAGGCGACGGATTTGGTACTGAATGGAACCTCAGAAAGTGTGCCGCAGCTACACTGGACATGTTAACAACTTCGTTGGCTGCCCAAGTGATGACTGTTGCCCTTCCTTTGCTTAAGGAAAAGATCACTAGTGAGCTATGGCCATTGCGAGAAGCCGCCATCTTGGCTTTTGGTGCCATTGCCGAAGGTGGTATGGAATATGCAGCTCAACAATTACCAGAACTTGTTCCATTCCTTGTTGACAGACTCAGTGACTCCGAACCAGCTGTTCGTGGTATCACATGTTGGACTTTGAGTCGCTATTCTTCGTGGATTTGCTCTGAAGCCCACAGTGGTGGTTCTTACTCGAGCTATTTCTCTCCTACATTTGCGGCTATTGTTCAGTGCTGTGTTGACAAGAAGAAAACTGTTCAGGAGAGTGCATGTTCTGCAGTCGCTCAGTTCATTGACAGCGCTGATTCGGAATTGATTTCACCAGTTGCATCACAGTTGGTTGACGCATTCAATGTATGCTTCACACTGTACAAGAAGAAGAACATGGTGATCCTATATGATGCCATCCAGACTTTGATTGACCGTGTTGAGCTTACAGACCCACAACTTGCCTCGTTGTTGCCTGCATTAGTCCAAAAATGGGAGTCCTTATCTGACGAGGATGCAGAATTATGGGCTTTGATGGAATGTTTCTCATCAGTTGCCGTTGCCATGGGTGACAAATTTGCACCATTCGCATTGCAGGTGTACCAGCGTGCCACCAGAATTCTAGGTGAATGTATTGAGCTAGATAGAATGGCCATCACAGACCCTTCGATTCACACAAGAGAGAAGGATTTCATGATCACAGCATTGGATCTGATTGATGGGTTGTGTCAGGGTCTTGCTGAACACTGCACAGAGCTCATCGATGAAAGAGTCATCACTCTTTTACTGGAAACCTTCAAGGACGAAGACGATGACGTTCGTCAAAGTGCATACGCCCTTCTTGGTGACTTGGCCATCTACGTCCCAGAAAAGGTTGTCCCACAACTTGAGTCTGTCATTACTGCCATTATGCAGGAAGTCATCACAAGGACATATGCATCGTACTCAGCATGTAACAACTCGTGTTGGGCATTTGGTGAACTGGCACTTCGTGTTGATATGACTCCATACTGTGAACGTGTCATCCCAATTTTCATCGATCTGTTGAACTCCCAAGGCATGGGTGATACCGTTTTAGAGAATGCCGCTGTTGCACTTGGTCGTATCGGAATCAGAACACCTGAGTTCTTAACTCCACACTTGGACGAGTTCGCCTTACAGTGGGCTACCCATGTCATGTACACAGAGGAGAATGAGGAAAAAGAGTCTGCATGCAAAGGTATGTGTAATGCTTTGATGAGTGATCCACAGGCACTTCTTCGTGTCCAAGATGGACAAGCTCTCGTCACTTTCGTGGATGTTATCTCCATGTATGTTAACCCGGGTCCAGAGCTTGGAGAGATCTTCCAGAAGCTCTTGATGGGTTACAGAACGATCCTGGGTGATCAGTGGACCGCCTTCCTCAACAGGGTCAGTGGTGGGCCTGAGCTCTCCTCGCGCTACGGACTGTGAACATCCCGTATAGCAGACAAAACGTATATTTAAATAATAGATACCCACATGCATTATGTTCTTCCTTAGCCCGCGTTCTCCAATTGTCGGTATTAAACAAGTGATTAAGTGAACCTGTTGTCATCATTTGAATGTGTTATGAAGCCCTGCTGAAACACCCACACACCACCAACACGTTGCACGAGTTGATGATTTGGCACTCAGGCTCCAGGGCTTGTGTTGATTCGCCTAAGCTCCTACGTTTATTTGTTCTTCTTCACGTTGATCTGGTGATCCAAGCAATTGCCCTTAGACGACACTCAAGAGACGGATTCAATGGCGAAGAAGAAAAATAACAAGACCAAGAACGCTCAGAAGCCGGACACGACCGCTCCCACAACGCCTGAGGTGTGTGACCAACCGGCTGATACCGAGCTCCTCGAGCCATCCATACCATCTACCGTTGTCGAGAATGAAGACAACTCTGCTGTGAATGTTGAAGTATTGCCAGAATCTACAGAGACTCCACAAGTTGAGTCTGAAGATAGTACGGAGAATCCTAAAGACGTTCCAGAGATCAATCCTGTTGAAGCACAGCCTGAGCTTACACAGAACTCTGAGGAAACACCACTGACACAAGCCGATGACAGTTTGGCAGAGACCCCGTCTAGTGCAACAAATCTGGATGCCAAGGTGGAGGCCCCAGTTGAAGAGGAGACAAGGCCTGCATCTCCGGTACCAAAGAAGAGACTCACTTTACAGGAGAGGTTGGCAATGGCTGCAAAGACCAAAAAGTCAAGCAAACGAAGTACGTCGTCAACTTTGACCGTGCCAACTCCGGAGCCTACGAGTAAACAAAGCTCGCCCGAACCACCAGTCACTGAGTTATCGGCTCAATCAGCTGTAAATGTGGAGGATCAATCATCAAACGTGTCCACCGTAGTGACTCCAAAGCTATCCGCAGAGACATCGAGACCTGAGGTAACCAAGACAATTATTCCAGAGAACTTCAAAGAGTTCTCTACAGATCAATTGCATAAACTCGTATCGGAGGCACAGAATGTGATCATAGCGCTGGAATCCAAGACTAAGAGTTTGACTGAGGAGAAAAGCTCATTACAAGAGAAGGTTAAGTCGATGTCATCTTCCGCCGTCTCTATTACAGTCCCCTCAACATCAAACTCACTTGATCCTAAATTATTGAAGGAGAAAGATGACAAGATTGCACTGCTGTTGAAAGAAGGTGAAGAACTTTCCAAGAAAGAGCTCAAGTACAACAACACCATTAAGAAATTAAAGGCAAAAGAATCTGATCAAGACTACCAACTTCAGGAACTCACTCATAAATTCACCTCGCTAGAGAGTGAATGCAAGAAGCTCAAAGACGTGGTAAAGAAGAGTGCTGAGTCGGAACAGCAAAGCATTCACAAGGCGACATCACTACAGAAGCAGCTAGATTCTGAAAGAGCGGAACTACAAGAAGAGATTGTCAGAAATGAGAGCTTAACAAAGCAGTTGGAAGAAGTTAATCAAACGCTGGTACAGGAGAAAAACAGATTCTCCAAAGAGATCAATGACTTGAAGAGACAACTCGAAAAGGAGAAACAAAACACCCTTATTGCCAAACAAGACCATGCGAAGGAGGTTTCGAGACTAGAAGAAAAGGTGGAGCAGTTGAGATACCAGGCAGAAAACGCGCAGACTGTCACATCCAGCAATGATGAGAGCTATTTGAAACTTATCAAACAACATGATGTATTGCAAAAGCAGTATACGTCTGCCACTGAAAATTGGCAAAGTATTGAGGCCTCGTTGATGGGAAAGAACTCCAGCTTGGAGGAGGAAGTTGGAGCTCTGAAGAGCCAGTTGCAAGTCACAGAGGAGAAGGTATCTGTTCTTTCCAAAGATCTCTCACAAAAGACATTGGATCTCAATGAGGCAATCAGAAAATTGGATTTGGTGACCTCTGAGCACAAGAAAATCACCACAAAGCTGGAGCTCACCACCAAATCTCTAAACGATGCAGAGGAGGCACTTCAAACCAAGGAGATTCAAATGAATCAGGACAAGGCAGCTTTGGAATACAAGGTTCAAGCGTTAGAGAAGCAGGTGAAGGACGCAGTCCAATCCCAATCACTAACTGTCGACACATCCGTCAATGGTTACCCGTCACCACTGTTCCACAGAAATGGCTCGACTGTGTCCTTCAAGCAACGCTCGTGGGAAGCTCGTGACATAGGATTTGGTGAATCCTCTACAACGCCATTGCAAAGTAGGAAGCCATCCGCTGTTATGATGCAGCAAGACTACTTCCCAGAGCAACCAGAGGATGACATCAGTATCTATAATGATGATGACAGTGTTGGATCACCAGTCTCTCAATTTAACAACTCTAAGCTCGATACATACTCGTCCGTCGCAGTTGGAGCCGGCGGTGCCTCTGTACAGCTGTTAGGCAAGATGAGCTCACAAGTCCGTCGTTTGCAAACTGAGATCTCAACAATGCGCGAAGAGATTGAAGGCCTCAGTGATGACAAGAAATCCGCCAATGAAGAGATTGTTCGTTTGATGAGAGAAAACGAGGAGGTTGGAAAGTTCAAGCGTCGTATTGCTGAACTAGAGGAGGAAGTGGAAACGCTAACTACGCAGAACGACAAACTGCTGGAGGTTCTTGGTGAGAAGACAGAGAAGGTAGATGAGCTCAAGGCCGACGTCGAAGATTTGAAGGACATGCTGAAGCAGCAGGTCCAGCAAATGATCGAGATGCAATCAAAATGATCTAGCTATTGAATGAAAGGTTTATGTCTTAAGTGTAGCTAAACAGCTAGCTGAGTATGTGTCACGACTGATGTAATCATTTCGCGAATCCTCAATCAGAAATAAACCCGGAGCTTATCGCCCGACGGCAAAGTCCGAACAAAAAATGCCTTCCAAGTACCGACGAAAAGCCCGATCTCCAACTCTGTTCTGGTTCATCAATCATTTTACACGGGTAACTCGTTCGATGAATCTTTCTTTGAAGAAGAAAGCACAGCGTGAACCAAACGAAATGGCAACCAGATCATTACAGTACGCCAACGACTTCGTGTCGTTCCTCAACGCGTCCCCAACACCATACCATGCCGTTGACTCTCTGAAGAAGCGTCTCGTGGCTCATGGTTTCAAGGAGCTCTCTGAGCGTGTTAACTGGGCTGGTGCTCTCACCCGTGGCCAGAAATACTTCGTCACCAGAAACAACTCCTCCCTTATTGCGTTCGCTGTGGGTGCCAAGTGGGCTCCAGGAAACGGTATTGCTATGGTTGGTGCTCACACCGACTCTCCATGCTTGAAGATCAAGCCAATTTCCAAGAAGTCCAATGAGGGTTTCATCCAGGTTGGTGTTGAGCTTTATGGTGGTGGTATCTGGCACTCTTGGTTCGACTCCGATCTCTCACTCGCTGGTCGTGTTATGGTCAAGGAGCAGGACAAGTACGTCACCAAGCTCGTCAACATCCACAAAGCCCTCTTGAAGATTCCAACACTGGCCATCCACCTGGACAGAGATGTCAACGCTAAGTTTGAGTTCAACAAGGAGACACAGCTTCTTCCAATTGCTGGTCTCACTAATGCTGCGCCAAAGTCGACTGGTGGCTGCTGTGGTGGTGAGGACTCCAAACTTTCCAACGAGGAGTTCCAGTCTCTGACTTCCGTCATTGAAAGACACAACATTGAGCTCGTCGATCTTATCGCTAAGGAAGCCGGGGTTGCTGCAGAGGATATTGAGGATTTTGAACTGTTGCTCTACGACCACAAAGAGTCTTGTATCGGTGGTCTCCACGATGAGTTCATCTTCTCAGCACGCTTGGATAACTTGACATCGTGCTTCACTGGTGTCGAGGGTCTTATTCTCTCTGCTACTGATGAATCTCTCGCCAATGAGACTGGCATCCGTTTGATCTCGTGCTTCGATCACGAGGAGATTGGATCTTCATCTGCTCAGGGTGCTGACTCCAACTTCTTACCAAACATCCTTGACAGACTCACTGGCCTCACTGCCATTCCAGAGAAGGACAACAAGTCCGCAGTTCACCCATCAAGAATCTTGGAGACTTCTTCCAAGTCGTTCTTCCTGTCATCTGACGTTGCCCACGGTATTCACCCTAACTATACCAACAAGTACGATGCTAACCACAAACCAAAGCTTGGTGAGGGCCCGGTGATCAAGATTAATGCTAATCAGCGCTATATGACAAACTCTCCAGGTATTGTCTTGATCAAAGAGTGTGCCAGACGCGCTACCGTGCCATTGCAGCTCTTCGTTGTTGCTAACGGGTCACCATGTGGCTCGACTATTGGTCCAATCTTGGCCTCTAAAACTGGTATTAGAACACTGGATCTCGGTAACCCAATTTTGAGTATGCACTCCATTAGAGAGACTGGATCCTCTCAAGATATCGAGAAGGCTATCAAGTTGTTCCAATCCTACTACGAGAACTTCTCTGCCATTGAGCCTACCATCATTGTTGATGGTGAATGATCTAAATTGCCGGTCACTAGACTACTATAGTTGAATCAAATACATGCAATGCTAATTTTAGTCGAGAAAAGTACTCTGGAGTATCACTTGTTGCCCTTGCGTTTTTGTTGCTTCGCCTTGAGCTTTTGAATTCTCTCTTGCAGCTCGGACTGCTCGTCAACTTCTTCGTCATCGTCCTCCAATGCACCATTGACCTCCTCATCACTGAAACCATCCTCTTGGTCAAACTCACCGTTGTCCTGGACCTTCTCATGAGTGATGCTATCTTCGTCGCTCTCTTCGTCTTCGTCAACGCTCAAGTAACCATCATCTTCAATGTCGAAATCCTGTTCACCATCATCAATCAAAGCAGCATCCTCATCATCGTCCAATTCCTCAACATATTCCACATCAGACTCATCATCATCGATGTACTCTTCCTCGATTTGTTCGTTCTTTGTTCTGTTCAACTCATGCTGGGAGTATAACACGTCCAATCTTCCTTGCAACTCCAACAATCTAGGCAGTGTACTGGCTCTTCTGCTCAAAGTGGAATAGAGAGAAGCCAAAGATTTTGATAGGTTTGGTACATTAATCAAGTACCCACCATGAACAACCATCACCCATTTGACCCAAACGTTCAACTGTCCCTGACGGTTTGTCTGGCGAGCAATACGCTCAGCCAATCTCTCCAACAATGAAACGGCCAGCCCGGTTTCCAAACGCTCCACCGTGGCTTTGATGACACGCTCATCTCTGGTTGAGAGCACAGTCTCAAGCAATGAATGATCGTTGGATCTCAAAGCCTGTGTAAGAACGACGGCAAGAGAACCGGTGATAGCACGACCGGCTTTCTTCTTTGTAGCAGTGTTGGAGGCGTGGTCAACATGCAGTGCCTCAAATCTCTCAGCAAAAGATGGGGCATCGTCATCATCGTCATCTTCGCCTTCTTCTGCTCCCTCATTGTTGTCCAGGAAGCGCAAGTTGTCACCGCTTGTGACTGTGGTGTGAGACTCATTATAGCTCTTTGCAGCGGCAATGTCCTGGCCGAATAAACTGTGGTCCTTAGCTGTGATGGAGGGTTTGTCCTTCTTTATGATGAATGATCCTGTGAGCTCGTCAACTTTCACTCTCTCGAAGTAAGGCACACTTCCTGACTCCAACCACGTTACCGTGATGAGACCTTTACTCACAGCGGAGCCCTCGATGTTTACCTTAGTGGTGCCGTCTGGACGCTGTATTTGAATTGTGGCATTACACTGTTTGGAATGATTGCCCTTTCTCTTCGTTACGACCTTGGCCAGTACGTTGTAGAACACTTCAACGACACCCTCCTCAGTCAATGCCGTTACTGTCTCGCCGTCAAGAGCGACAGAAGTGACGCCACTTTGTGTGACAAGAACTTGCGATGTAGATACCAGAGAGTAGACGTTGATAAATCTATCACCTTGAGCGGCAGTAACAAAAGTGTCATTGTTGAGTGAGATGACTGTGTGGATTGGGGAGATGTGACCTGGGAAAGTCTTGACAACTTCTTTCGTATCAATGTCGAGGATTTGAACAGTGTGCGAGGCAAGAAGCAAATGTGGCTTACCTTCGTACTCCACTGTTCTGATGATGTGTACTGGCTCAGCAAACTTGAACTGCTGCTTTGGCTTATGCAAAATGAGGTCCCATTCTATCACGTTGTTGGAAACGTCAGCGGACCAACCGGAGTTTGTGAGTGAGGAGAAGTGGAAGTCAGCGATGGATGAGGCATTTGGATTCTCAAGCTTGGCAACAACTTCATTTGCGAGTGGAGAGTATAACAGGATCGATCCCTTGTTGAGACCAATAGATATGAGCTGGTTCTCAATGTTGAAGTTGTTCGAGAGTCTTCTCTTCTTTGATTTGCCCACGGCGGAGGCTGCAGAAGATGCTGTGGATGCTGACTGTCCCCAAGAGACACAGGTGAGTTTGGTACCCTTATCCAGGGCAAAGGCATTGGCCAGAACTGAAGTGGATGAGGTGGACTGCAGTCTGATCTTATGAGTATCGAGAGCGGTCACTGCAGATGCGTAGTACTGACCAGAGGGGTCGAAACTTGAGGCTGCGAGGAGCGACATGTTCTGCTTGTTGCTGTGTGTAAAAGTGTTTGGCGCTAGTCTGCTGGTACGCTCTGTTGGATGGTCTCAAAACAGGTCAAATAATCACCAACTCGGAGCTCACTGTGTTCAAATCAATGCATTTACGTCTAATTTACACAGGGCTCCAGCCCAAAAATTTTCCCATGATGAGCGTGCGCATACCGTCTGATGAGGTTACCCGGCCTTTACCTCGGCCCGTCCGCGCGCTGCTGTGGGAACGCTCCCTCAACTATATAAACCGTAGCCATTTCCCACGAATTTCCGGGGCGCGGAAGTGGAAAGGGTAAACAAACCTTCAAAGGTCAACAACCAGCCTCCATCACCGCAGCTCCACAGCATTAACTAATCAGCATACAATGTCAGACCACTTAGGGCCTAGTTCAGACGACCTGTCTCTGCCAAAGGGTAAGTACCAAGCAACTTGCGTTCCACGAATACCTCACTAACGTCACCGCCTCCAGCTACCGTACAAAAGATCATCTCTGAAATCCTACCGAAAGAACTCACTTTCTCCAAAGATGCACGCGACATCGTCATTGAGTGTTGCATAGAGTTTATCATGATTCTATCAGACTAGTCGAATGAGATTGCCGAAAACGAGACCAAGAAAACAATTGCATCAGACCATGTTATCAAGGCACTCCAGGAGCTCGGGTTCAATGATTACATCGAGCCTATCGAAAAGGTTGTATTAGAGCACAAAGAGCTGCAGAAGGGCAGGGAGAAAAAGAATAACAAGTTCCAGAATTCCGGCTTCACTGAAGAGGAGCTACTAAGGCAGCAGGAAGAGTTGTTCCGCCAATCGAGATCAAGATTGCAGAACCAGGCCTCAGAAGATCCACAAGTGAAGTCTGAGCAGTAAGTTGATCATGGACGAAAAATAGTATGACGTGAAACGAGCTGAGTTCTGTGTTATTTGTTGTGTTTTTATTTTTCTTTGTTGGTTTACTGGATGGGGTTTCCTTTTGCATGTTTATCTCACGACGGCGTATTGATTTGGGTGTTGGGTTTAGTGTACTAGAGCCATATAAAATGTTCTATTTACGTGCCGCTTGGTTCAAACTGTACTCCACGTTTACTGTCCAGCTTGCTGGCTCTCGACAAACTTGATAATGTTTTGAATAATGTCAACCTTATCAGCGGACAATGAGCCGAATACCTCCTGGTATCTTTGAGGCATAGCACTCTGCATCTGCTTTACTTTATTGGTGAAATCCAAGAAAGAATTGAGATCGTCAAGTGGTGTAACTCTGAATGCGTCCTCGTCAGCCTCATACTGATCCTCCTCAAACTCCTCGCCTGATGGTGTGTACTCGCCCTTCAGCAGCTCTTGTTTCTTTTGAATTGCAGCTGGAAGACGCTCAATACACAACGAAAGCTTGTTGGCCAATTGTGGAATGAAGCCACTAAGCGACAATGGAAGTTCAGGTGTGGAAAGAAGACTCAACAATGCCAAAATCTGTAACTTCAAACCATACACTGTTTCCAACTCAGCTGACAAGTTGAACCAAATCTCCAGAAGCTCAACAGTCTGTTGTGCGCTCTCAGTCAGCTGACATGTAACCACAGGATCGACTGAGAATGAGGCTAGTAAAACCTTGATAATGCCAAACGGTGGAAGGTCATCCTCCCTGAACTTGCGTAAGATCAATGGGAGGTCATCACTGTATTGTCCAAATGTCAAGATCATATACTCTGTCAATCCAACGGCACCATCATCGTCATAATCAACAGGAGACTCGATAAGCTCGTGGACAACCTGTTTGAGAGCAGTCACTTGTGGTGCATCAGGAGAGAGGCTCTTAAATCCATACGAAACAATAGCTTCTAGCGCTGGAACGTATGACTCAAAGAATTCAGCAGCAAAAGTTTGGAAACTGCCAATCACAATGTTATAAATCTCCCACAACTTTGGAGACACAACCTTGTAAGTGGTTATCAAAGACTCGAACAATTCCAGAGCCTCTGTGAGAAAAGCGATTGATGCATTTTGCAAAACAAACTCAACAGCTGGCAAGAACACATTCTCCAAGTTGATCTTATTCATAGACATCACCATTGTGATCATCGTATTCAAAAACCCAATAGCTTGGTATTCTTTGTCCTCAGCTTCTGTGCTGCTACCGCCCTTGTTGTTCATCTCCATCATTTCGCTAGCAGTCTGAATGAATTGCTGGCACAAGCTCATGCCCATCTCAATACCGAATGGCTCCAACTCTTCAGCGAAAGTTTCTACGAATGCCTCCATAATCTCCGCAAGCATATCAAGCTCAAACTGCTTAGATAGCGTCAAGAGTTTCTGCATCACGTATGGAACGTTTGGTCTGATGGCATCAATGACCAAAGGATCAGTGATTAACACTTTCAATGCATCTGCAGCTTCAATCTGGATCGCCAGAGAGTCATTGTTGTTGAAGTTCTCATAGACGCCTTGGTAAATTCTTGACAAGATCTCCTTGTTGGAGTATGTGATAGCGAAGATGGCAATCACCTCGGATGCTCTGGCTCTGAGGAATTCATGCTCGCCAGTGAGGAATGGAACGATGAAACTGTCAATCATAGGCTCAACTTGTTCACGCCATGGGGCAGTCACTTTTGTCAATGAAATAGCGATTGAAGAAAGGATTCTCATACCACCTTCCACTTTCAAAGCATTTTCCAAAGTTTGCTGCTGGTTGTAAGCGGTGAAAATCTCGTTCAGTAGTGAGAGTATATCATTGATCATCTCGGATTTATGGTGAGCTGTAACAAATAACATGTCAACAGCAGCGGAGTCAGCAGTGTTAGCATCTCTGTTAACATCATAGTAACGTCTGATATACTCCTCTGGATCGTCCTCATAGAGCTCCAAGTTCTCCTGGCACAAGCACGGGAAGATCAAATGTCTCAAAACCGCTGTGAAGTGTGGCTGTATTAACTCCCAAGCATTGGTCAGTGTGCACTTCTCGAAGAACGAAATCATGTGATGGAGAGCGGCATCGCTGAGCCACGTAGCACCCGATCCCCATTGCTCCACAATTGAGAAGTAGGTTTGTAAGATTCGAGGAACGTAGGTCTTGTTGAAGAAGTCCACGAATTCAGGGGCAGCATTCTTGCTCGTTGGAACGCAGTATCTCTGGTAAAATCTTTGCAAGTTTCCGAAAGCCCACTTCTGGCACTTTCCCCTCTTATCCAGCACTCTGTCTGAAGGTTCCACATCCATCACCTCTGATGGCAATGGCTTCTGTGTAAGAGCTAAGTGCAAGGAGATCCATGTCTCCAAATTCTGAACCTCGTGGAGGTAGTGTGTGAGTGCCACCATGTTGGCAAACTTGAAGATTTTGAGGATGTAGTACATCATCTCACCAGAGCGATAGTCTGAGTACTTGATGAGTTCCGAAGCACACTTCTCGAGGATAGGGAAAGTCTTGTTGATGATGTTGTTGAGCGGAGCTCTCTCTTGATCGCTAAACTTGTATCTCAAAGATCTCGTCAACTCCAACAAGAGGAGCAGACCGGTGTACAAGTAAGCCGGATCAGAGTTATTAGTCAAGAGCTGACAGATCGGTTCCTCCAACGACCAGCCATTGCGGTTCAATATGCTTTTAACTGTCACTGTGAGCTGTGGTCTGACCAAGCTGTCGTTAGAGGTCTTGATGAGGGCCTCGATGAGTTTTGTCTTAATCTGCTCCTGCTCTGATGATTTGATTCCACGGTCGGAGTCATTGCCCCAGAATGCATTCACTCTGTTCTTGAAGAATACAGCGGCAGAACTTCTCTGCGAGCGGTTTACCGAGTCATCTGTGGCGACATCGAGACAGAAAACTGTGAAGCCCGGCTGCTTCTCGTACTCGATGAGCTGCTGCTCAGCCTGCTTTCTGACCAGCGGATTAGCATCAAGGGTGCTGGTGAGTGCTAAAAGAATCGTTTGCTTCTCCATGGCGACAATTGTGAGCGTGAAGAAGTAGTTAGTGGCACACTTCACAGGGTTGTGGTCTGTGTGGCACTTTGTTTATGGTTTGTGCAATGGGCGCTCTGGCCGATTTTCTACGGTGCGGCCACGCAAACTGCCGCCAGATCATCGCCATGGAGACCTTCTTTAGAGGGCGGCGGATAGGAATATTCTGTGGAAATGAAGGCTTTGGCTTTGCTATACAACTGACAGTGATACAGGGGCAAAAACTTTGGCCTCAATGGTGGACTGGAAGCTTGTGCACTACCTCAGCTACGGCGCAGTGTTGTTTTTTGCCCTTGAGCCATCATACATACACCCTGATGAGCACTTCCAAAGTCTTGAGGTCCTTGCTAGTAAGTCCATCAATAACCTGTTGTGAAAAGCCTAATCACTGACCTTACTAGATCGATTCTGTGGATTTGAAGTTACCATACCGTGGGAGTTCCAGGAAACACCCAGTCGGTCGTATGCTGTACTCTATGCGGTGTACGGGCCGTTGTTCTGGATCAACAAGCATGTGTTGCATCTCACTGGACTTCCCCTGATGTATTTGGCTCGACTACAAATGGCATTGTCAACAATTATCATCTCACATCTATCATTCAGTGTTCTGTGCGAGACCAAGCAGGAGAAATCGAAGTCGCTGTTCTTCCTCTTCACGTCCTACGTCACATGGACATACCAATCGCACACATTTTCCAACTCCATCGAAACTTAGCTTCTCCTAATTGTTCTGTCTCTGCTCCACTTGATTAGACGATCAAAGCAGAGGCCATCAATCCAAGTTTCAGTTCTTCTCGGCGCGCTAGTCAGTCTGGGCATCTTTAATAGAGTCACATTTGCTGCCTTCATCATCTTCCCAGCATTGACATTGTCAAAACGCTTTTTCCAGTCATTGGGATCACTGATGGCTCTTATCGCTTCGTTTTCCCTTGTGTCTTATATTATTATCTACTACGACACACTTATGTTCACCTCCGACTCATATGTGATTGCTCCATTTAACAACCTCATCTACAACTCATCAACGGAGAATCTAGCAAAGCATGGGCTTCATCCTCGTTATACGCACCTCTTTGTCAACATCCCACAGCTTTTTGGCCCAGCCATCATACCCTTCTTCTTCCGTAACCACTACAAAAATTCAGTTGCATACCTTTCCATATTCTCTGGACTGTTCTTCCTCTCTCTTATCCCACATCAAGAGCTCAGGTTCCTCACCCCGCTAGTACCACTACTATGCACGTGCATTGATTTAACGAACTTCGAGCGCCCAGATACTGCTGAACTCATCATCAAACTCTGGTGTTTGTTTAATGTGATCCTTGGTGTGATTATGGGATCTGGCCATTAGCGTGGTGTTCTGGAAGCATTACAGTATCTCCATGAGGAACAATACCAAGGTACACAGATCTGGTGGAAGACTTACTCACCACCAACTTGGATATTGGGTTATCAATCGCTAACTGTTGATTCTAGGGTACCGGATACATTCAAGGATAACCTGGTTGTTGATTTAATGGGTGCTGACATCGATGACCTCAGTGAAGCCATCCAAAAGCTTAACCAGACCATCCTCATCACTGCCCGTTCCTCTGTACCATAGCTGGAGAGGTTGAATAGTACATCTGTGACGCTAGAGAGAGTTTGGAGTTACGACTGGCACCTCGATCTTGACCACTTTGATTTTGAAGATATAAGAACTTTCTATCCTGGTATTGATATCTACAAAATAACAACTGTGATGTGAATTTTACATGGTAATTAGAGAAAGATCTATTCAAGCCAAAAAAAAAAAGAATCACTTGTAGAACTCGAACTTATCAACCTCACTTCCTGTCTTCACCTGTGAGCTGTAAGCCTCCTCCAAGTCACTCTGCAAAATGACATATCTATTCTTTCTCACAGCTCTGAGACCAGCTTCCTGCATGATTGCGGCAATGATAGCTCCGGACAAAGGATCGTTTCTGATAATCAAAGAGTCCAGGTCAACTTCTGGGGAAAGAGACATCTTCGAGGCGATAGTGGAGAAAATCAAACGACGCTCTCTTCTGTCTCTCAATGATGGGAACTCAATCTTTCTATCCAAACGACCTGGTCTAAGCAAGGCCGGGTCAAGCGTGTCGGCTCTGTTTGTGGCCATGATTACCTTAACACTTGAAGTTTGATCGAAACCATCCATCTGGTTCAATAGTTCAAGCAAAATACGCTGCACTTCACGATCAGCACCGGTCTGAGCATCAAAACGCTTTGTGGCAATGGCATCGACCTCATCGATGAAAATGATAGATGGTGAGTTCTCTCTAGCCAATCTGAAGACGTCACGAACCATACGTGGACCTTCACCGAGGTACTTCTGTACGAATTCAGAACCGTTGACTCTGATGAATGACGCCGTCGAGTGGTTAGCAACAGCCTTGACAAGCATAGTCTTACCGGTACCTGGAGGGCCGTAGAGTAGGACACCTCTAGGAGGGTCAATACCAATTTGCTTGTACAACTCTGCCTGTGTCAATGGTAACTCCACAGCCTCTCTTATCTCTTGTTTCTGCATATCCAAACCACCAACGTCAGCATATGTCACATCTGGCTTCTCACCATCGCCGAGGATGGAGATACTCGAGTCGGCCTCAGGTGGCAAGATGTCAACAAGTGCGTTGGAGTGACGATGAAGCGCAACAGATGCGGATGGCTTGAGCAACTCTCTATCTAGTGTAGATAAAATTCTGACAACATAGTTCGAGCCTGTTGTGGATGACACAATTCCAACATTCTGGTCAATTGGCTCCAGGAACTGGCCAATGACCAAGGGCACGGACTGAATTCTCTTCACTTCCTCCTAGGCTCTAACAAGCTCGCGCTTTAAGTGGCGCTGCTCATCCTTGATATATTCCTCTTGCAATGTCAAAAGCTCGTACTCCTTCTCGAGCTTCTTCAGTTTGAGATATACATCTGCGTCTTTCGAAGAAGACTGTGTTGACGTGGAGATGAAGAGAGAGTCAAACTTAGTCTTGTCCACGACTGGTACGGCGGTTGGCTGAATCCCGAGTTCTTCCATGGCTTTGTGGATGCCTCTGTGATTTAGTCGTGATAAATTGGGTGTAATTCAATCGAGCAATTCGATGAAATGGGTGTATGATTCAACTAAATGCACACTTACCCTTGAAGCTGGTGGCGTTTGCCCTTGTTGAGCTGGCGGTGGCGCTCTCGATTCCAGCGTTAACTGGTGTTCGGATGTCAACATACTGGTTCGGGCAGTTTCGGACCTCCTTGAGGGGCAAATCCTATTCCTTTTTTAAAGCTGGACAGGTCAAAAGCGTGATTTGGGTTACATTGATCATGGATAACATATGAGTATACAATGAGTGTTTGCTAGATAGCTTTTTGCAATTGTCGATAGAGACTATAGGAGTGGCTTTAACCATCGCCAGGCCATCAAGAACCTAAAAACCTGGCACAATACGTCATAGTGTAATTACAGAAAATCGTAAAATTGTTCATAGATTGCATTAATTAGACTGGTTTATCAATATAAGTATTCATGCAATAGCGCTGCGTACTTCACCTTCTTGTAGTGCATCTGCAGTACCGTCAGTCTTGTTGCTTCTCTGCTCAGCATCAACCTCCTTGTCATCTACTGCACCTTCAACACTCTCTTGTTCAGCTGAGGTACTGATCTCGTCAACAGCATCAGATGTCTTGGACTCTTCAATCTTGTCATCAACAGATGATCTGTTCTCCAGAAAGCATAGAATGAGAGCACCAGCTGCCAGTGTGGCAACAATCAACCAGAAAGGTCTCAAAATCTTGTCTTGCTACTTCTTCTTCATCTCATCGGTAACTGCCGGTATCAAGTCGCCTTGCAACGAGGCAACAATAGCAGAACCAATGGATACTGCAGTCTGTGTTGAAGTTTGAAGGAGTCCTGTGACAGTACCGTGAAGGTGCGGTGGAGCTCTTCTCAAGCAAGCATTCATATAAACACCAAAGTAAATCGAGGACGTGATGCCGAAAAGAATGATAGGAACAAACTCATATATCCAATAACTGTGTGGATTAGTGTAATCGTGTCTCGAAATCCACACAGTGAACCCAATCATCACAATAGGTGACGTGATGAGCATAAACTTCATGGAGATCTTGTAGATGATATCCTCAGTGATCACCATGGAGGCGAGCAAGAACGAAACTGAAAGCGGAAGAATCTTTAGTCCTGTGATTACTGGTGAGTCCCCTTCAACAAACTGCCAGTACTGGGCCTCGTTAATCATCAGTGCAGAGAATGAAATGAACAAAATAGGGGAAGCGATGAGGAAGACAAGGAAGTTAGGGATCTTGAGTGCCTCACGCGGGAATACCAACTGAACGTGATATCTCCAATCATTGATACGCTCGGTGTTGAGCTCAGGCACTTTATCGTCTTGATTGTTTAAATCGGAATTCTGTTCCACATCAGCAGCGATCTGTGCATTGATCTTCTCCTTGTATCCCTGAATGTAAGCCAGTTCAAACCACAGAACGAACAGAATGATACAGATTCCAATTGGTAACGGAACATAAACTGATGCTTTGTTCCATGACTCTCCACTCTCGGTGAAGGCGAACACCACCAACAGAATACCACAGACAAAGGATATTGACCCGAACCAATCAAGATTTTTCAACTTCATCTTCTTGTGCTCCTCAGTTCTTTCGAGTGGAACATGAACGAAATAAAAGGATATGGAACTGAACAAGGCAGTAGCGAATGTGAAGTAATACAAGCCTTTGTACCCGATGTCTGACACAGAGAAAGCACCACCAAGAACCATACCAGCACCCATGGAGCCTGTCAATGCGATGATGAGTGCAATTAGTGCATACATGAAGTTCTGGTCCTTAAAGTAATTGCCAGCAATGGCGAAAGCAGAAGGAATCAAAAATGCTGCAGCGATTCCTTGAAATGCTCTGAAGACGATCAATGCGATAACAGACTTGTCCATCTGAGCTGAGATGAGAGCGCAAATACCCATGGAGAATGAAGCAACAACGTAAACCTTATCAGCACCAACAATATCAACGAACTTTCCGGCAATCAAAATGAACGATCCAAGGGTCAATGCATAAGCGGACAGGACCCACGAGACAGTGGTGGATGGGGAGTCAAAATGTTCATAGATGGAGAAGAGAGCAGTGATGGAACCTGTGACGTTTATGGAGTCTAGAGCACATCCCAAAATTACCAGTCCAAAAGCTGTTACTTTTGAACGTTTGTCGAGTGGAACAAGTCCCTGTAGCGAGTTGTTAACCAGGGTTAGTGGGTTTGTCATATTGGATGGATGGGCGACTACTTGATATCAAATGTGAGCCTTTCAGACTGGCAATCAACTTACATGGAAATGATGATTACCTGTCTTTATATAAGGATGAGCACGGTTTGAGGAAGACACATTGTTCTACCTCCTGACAAATGATGGATAGCATCACTCGGTGTTAACAGGCGAGGGGGAGAAAAGCCGAAGGTGGTATGAGAGTTGTGGGCAGCTCGTAACAAAGCTCGGAGAACCGCTAATACCGAGCTTGATACTAGACAGTTTATCAGCGTTTAAAACCGCCAAGTCCCGTGCACGAGAGCCGAAGGCCGAGGAGATATACACTGTACTGATCAAGTGGGCCCCGCCAGATGCCGTTTAACGCCGCGTATCGCCGACCCTCATCTTACATAAGATCATACGCTCAGTCGAGGTAAGACGTTAGAAATTAGTGATAGACACCACCCAAAGTGAGTCTCATCACTCTAGTAAAACTTTCAGTCTAAGACAATTGTCCCTTCCGCCACGTTTGAAGGTTCCGCTCGCTCCGCTCCAGCCCAGACATTATCATAGACTGCAGCGCGAGCAACAGCCTTGTTGGGTTTTCTTGACACTGTAAACTATTTCAGTTCCCTGTACATTGTGGCGTCGTGCAAGGGAAATTGCTGACTGCATTATTCCCATTTAGCACATTCACACCAAGTCTTCATTCACCTTTGCTCCGGTGATACTCCCTTGACTGCACAATGCCAGTCGAAGAATCCCAGTCATCCAAAAGACAGAGGGTCTCTCTCACCTGCTCGAACTGCAGAGCACGCAAAATCAAGTGTGATAGAGGAACACCCTGCTCAAATTGTCAGAAGTCCCAGGTACCTAGCCACTTGTGCACATATAGAGTCTCTCCATTTGTGGTCAAGGCTAGCACACAGGAAGGTTCTGTGAAGTCAGTGCCAGCTCTAAAGCTGGAGTTACAACGACTACGAGAAGAGCTCGAGTACTTGAAGAGAAATGGTACCACATCGTCTCCACAACATGGCCCAGCAACCCCATACGCCACCCCACCATCTAGAACTGCATTGAAAGTGCCGAAAGCTAGTCTCAAAAGATACGAGATCGTTGCTTCCACACGAGAGGGATGTCTCTTCTGTGGACCAACCTCCTGGAGAACGGCCTTTGCCAAACCCTCAAACAGTAAAGAGATTCTATAGACGCTCATGCCTTATGCTGTGAATGCCAGGAAGGAGTGGAATATGAAAGTGGGCAGCGTGAATCAGCCAGTATTAACAGTTCCCGAGTTTACAAAAGTCCAGGACTTGCTGCAAAGCGTTTGCGATTACATCCCATCATATGACATGCTTTCACAATACATCACAATTTATCCTGACTCATTCTCATGGTTTAACTTCCCCATAGTTGATCCAACCGCACTCCTACATGATTTTCGATCACTCTTCTCAAAATCTCAGACCACTGGTAAGTGTCAAATTGTCCAAATCAACAAGGTAACTGATTATAACCGTGTTGCTGTGCTTCTTGGGGTGTTCAAGATTGTTGCACGTTCAATGAATAGTGTAATCGAATCCCCACGATTTGACGATTCTGATACACTGATCTGGTACATGAAGCAGTTAATCGAGCAGTCTGATGCTGGAACAACGATGCCAACCCTTTCATATTTACAGGCCAGATTGTTTCTTTTCAAGCTTCACAAGACCGGGCTTTTTGAGGAGGATGATAATGACCTAAGTGGTGGTGCCGTTCTTCTGAAATCTACCATCAGCTGTGCTATCTCCATGGGCCTTCATAAAGATATGGATAAACTGTATCCATTTGAGACTCCATCGACAAGAGAGTGCATGAGGAAGATCTGGGAAACATTATGTCACTACGATTCACAGCTATCGTTGTTCTTCGGCGTCCCATTGGCCATTCAGAATGAGTACATTCACCATTCACATAATCAGGAAAACTCTTTGAGAGTGTCAATTGATGGGCTTGTACGAAAGGGATGTAATATCTTCACTAAGGAGTCTGAAGTTACCGCTATGGAGGTTTACTCGATCATCGAAGAATTGGAGAGTTTGGATGACGGATGCCTTCTGAATACCTTCCAGTCAATGCAGTGTACCCAAAAAACATAGAACGAGTTGGAGAACTATACTGCCTTTCAGGTAGTTCTGGACAAGGTTAACGGTCTTAGCGCTTTGCATACTCTTTGGGAGGCACTTGGTGATGGACTTGATGCGAATGAACCCTTCAAATCCGTTTGTGTCACTGCTGCATCAAAGTACAGTTTCATCACTATCACACACCTGGTCACAATCTTTTGGGCTCTTAATGATATGTGCCAGGATAACACAGCCTCAAATGATAAGCTCCGGCTCTTCAAGTTGTATGACTTGATTAACGCCGCTATCGACTTATCAAAGCCATTATTCGTCAAGGGATTTGTCACACTATTCAACGGTGACATACAAAGTGAAACCCAACAATCAAATAAGGATATCGAGGAAATGATCCGGTCTCAACGTATTACTCATAATGTTGTTAATTGTGAGTAGCTGGACCCCGGTGACACGAGCAACCCACTAGTTCAGCTCTTCAGGTCAGCTGCGTTCTGTCAAGGGATGTTCGCCCTAGCATGTAAGCAATTTATTCGCTTGCAAGGCTTACAGCTGGGAAGATTGCTGGATTATAAATCCTGTGTCTTTGGCTTTGTCTCGTGTTACAAATTTTACGATAACTACGTCGGACGTACTGTCGCTCCTGATATGCTCGAACAGAGAGCGAGAATCTTGGATATGGTGAGATGTCCTTCAGATCCAATAAGGTTTAGCGATCCAGATAACTCAAGTATACGTGATCTCTCCATCTATGATGAAAATTTGCCTCCAGCCAGCGGTCTTGTCAACTCGGTTCCAGTATCTTCATTGTTGTCCCCGCAAAGTACTTACGACACCTCCACAGGGGCTTCCACTTAGGCTCCTCGATCCAGTCTAACTATGGCTTCGACACCAGGGATATCTAGTACAGAGGAAAGCGTACCTACGCCATCTGCACTTTTTGATTTTGACTTTTTCAACTTCAAGGACGATGCCGTTGATCGATTGTTTCTGGATATTATGGGCAACGATCAGGCATTGATGTCATTTGACTAGCAGATATTCCAGCCCTGAGCACCCTATGTTGGCGATATGCTAATTCCATACAAATAGATACATATATGTTCTCTACAATCACAAATTTGAGACTGAACCAGAAGTCGTAGTACCTATACAGCCCATCTTAAAACCAATCATCCCCAATTTGCGAAGTATACGGGCTCTCAGGCCCACTCCGCTGTGCTGCCCATACCAACTTCCCGCGAACTCATTTGATCACCCCCCGAGAACGGTGTTCGGGTTTGAAGAAAAAAAAAAGAGCTTGCACAGCCCCCGAGTATCGCCGACTGATGTGATTGGATCGTCAGGCAAAGTTTACGGGAGCGGCCAGCTCAGGACCCTGACAGGCTTCATGGCGCTAAGAGGTTGCAAAATCCACGTCCATTCGAAAGCTCGCAGTTGCTATTGGAGCACATTCCCGGCTTGCAGATACAAATCGAGCTCACCACCTTTTTGCAAACTTTCCCATTGCCAAGAACGAGATGAGTGTACAGAATTCGGACCGATCTAGCACCACGATAGATCAGGACGAGCAAAGAGCTAGCAAACGAAAAAGAGTCTCGTTGACATGCACCAACTGCAAAGCTCGCAAAGTGAAATGTGACAGAGGAACTCCGTGCTCAAATTGCAGGAAAACTCAGGTCCCAGACCATCTGTGTATCTACAAGCAGTCTCCGTTCATCCCGAAGCCGGAAAACGTCAAGGACCCTGCGGAGGCCATTTTGATGCTGAAGTTGGAGAATGAGAAGCTCAAGAGTGAGATGGATGCATTGAAGAGGAGTATGAACGGCTCGCAATCCCAGAGTCATACGGATAGCGTTGCGAAGACGGCAGCTCAAACAACCCAGGAGCTTGATTCACCACCTACAACCGTGAAGACACTTAAAAAGTTCGAAGCAATAAGTATCAAAGCAGGAAGAATCGTTTTCTTTGGCCCCACGTGTTGGAGAACTGTGTCTGTGAAACACTCAGGGAGCCAAGAGATATTGCAGAAGCTGATGTCCTACGCGGTAAACTCGAGGAGAGAGTGGAACATGAAGATGAACGTACTGCCGCCTAGAAAGCCATCACTAGCTGAATCTCAGAGTCCCAACATCCTCATACAGGACATATGTGACTACATCCCGTCCTACGATATCCTTGTTCATTACATCAGCATCTATTGTGAGACTTTTTCCTCGCACAACTTACCAATAATTGAGGCCAATACCTTACATCACGATTTCCAAACTTTCTTCATCAAAGACCAAGTCACAGGTTAGTGTCGTATCATTCCTATCGGGAACGCATCTGACTATGCACGCATCTCCGTCATCATTGCCGTATTCAAAGTTGTTGTTGTCATTATGAACAACACCATAGAGTCATACCAGTTTGATGAAGACGACAGGCTAATAAGATATGTCAGGGAGCTTTTGCAGTTCTCTAATGACGGTGTGAGAGCAACAATTCCCGCCTTGCAAACAGTAATGCTCATGTTTAGATTGGAGAAATCGGAGCCATTAGAAGACGAGGAAAGGGATCCTACACACGGGGCTATTCTGTTCAAGACTGCGATGAATATGGCGTTAGTGATGGGTTTGCACAGGGACATCGATACGCTCTACGCATCGGAGACTATCTCGACACGTGATTGCCTCAAGAGAATCTGGGCAACATTGTATCATCACGACTCCCAGCTCTCATTGTACTTGGGTCTTCCCTTGACAGTCGAAGATGACAACATTCATCCATCGCATTTTGCACACAGGTCATTCAGGACTAGGCTTGATTAGCTAGTAAGACAAGCATCGAGGATTTTTACTAAATAGAGTGATGTGACTGTTGCTGAAGTTTACTCCATCATCCAGCAAATGGAGAAGTTTGATGATGGTATCTTGCTGAAAATTTCAGAGTCTATCAAGAACATCTCGAGTGTCGATGACGTGCTGGCAAACCATGATGCGTTTTTGGTTATCTTGGACAAACTCTATGGACTCACCACACTGCATGTGTTATGGGAGTCGCTTGGTGACGGCTTACCTCAAGGCGACCCCTTCAAAATTGTGTGCACCACTGCTGCTATGAAGTACAGTTTCACAGGTATCACTCACTTCATTGAGCTGTTGTACAGATTCAACAAGATGTGTCATGCGGTCTCCAACTCTGGCGATAAAATCAAGCTGTACAAGTTATTTGATATGGTTTCGGCGTTGATTGGTATCTCAAAGATCATCTTCATCAGAGCGTACGTGACACTTTTCACCAATGAGCTGAGTCGCTCAGATCAGGATAAGGATTTACTGGTTGACACTAATGGTTTCTAGACAATCAAGCTAAACATCACAGCCATTGAAAAGCTAGACCCAAAGGACGACAGCAGTACATTTGTGAAATTACTGAGATCACCAGCATTTGCCCAGGGATTGATGGCTTTGGCGTGTAAGCATCTGCTCCAGCTGCAGAACAAATCATTTGCCAGACTGTTTGACTTCACGTTTTGTCTATATGGTATTGTGGCATGCTACAAATTCTACGATAGTTTTGTTGAGCGGAGTATCTCAAGTGATCGTTTCGAGCAGAGAAAGAAAGTACAGGCACTTGTCAGGTATGCCACTGAAAACGGACCTGATCTTAATCATTTCGATCAAATGGTTCAATTATAGCCACTGGATAGTGCTGCTCGCAACCTTCCTCTCCCCATTCCAAGGCCGACTGCGAGCGCAAACCTGTACTACCAAGCACCTTCATTTTTACCACCAATAGCCAATGTGCCCATGCCATCGCATCCGCACTTGGCACCACAGATGGGCAACATTCTCAACTCCACCTCGGGTCCTTTGTTGGGTCCAACACCCTCGCAACATCAACCGCAACAGCATCAGCAACCAGCGACTCAACCAATGCCGCATCAGATCACATAGCAATTTGTTACACCACCAACCTATGATCAACGGTCTACGCATTCCAACTCAGTTATTGACTTCGATTTCTTCGAGTTCAAGGACGATGCAGTGGACAAAATGTTCAACGACATCCTCAGTGATGATCAGTTCCTCGTCAACTTCGATCAGCAGATGTCACATTTTAACCAGCAAGGTTTCTGGGGAACACATATGGGTTAGGGTCCTGGAAATGGGCCATGAGTACTGGATTAGAATAGACAAGGGCCAGCATCTGCTTCCAGTATTTGTAGTTTGTTACTTAGATTACATCAGCGGGGTCTGTTGACGAGGGGCAAATGTTGATTTGGCTTACCAGATACTCCACTGTGAGTGTCATTCCTTTCTCGTTGGCTCCACAGAACAGTCATAGTCCTCTTGGTATTTTGGGCAGGCTCTCTTCCCATGGAGTAAATGGCCAATGAATGAGAGGTTCCGGCGGTCCCACTTGGTTTCCCCGCAAAAGTTTGACAGGTGCGTAAAATAACGCGGAGCTCAATATTTTTAGGCTGCATGGAGCTCCACATGTATGGACCAGAGTTTGAGATCTGCGGTATTCAGGTCTTTGTGAGTGATGGCATGTGACCCCATAACCCGCTTCGAAGTGTCCTAGGATGGTGTTGGAGATCGGAGTCCTTTCTTCTCTTCCCCCCTTGGCTCGACTCGGGTGGGGCTATGAGCTAGTACTGTTTATAGGCAATTGCTTCTGACTATATAACCAGGATGGTTTCTGAAGCTCCCCCAAACTCTCCAAGGATCTCAGGTAATATCAATCTGAGAATATTAATTGACTACAACTATGTCCGAAAACTCCATTGATGATCTCGAGAAGGGTACCGTCTCCTATCGTGAAAACGTCAACATTGACGACGATCTCATCAACAAGAACACAATTAGGCCAAGAGACACTGCTAAAACAGTATGCAATCTCTCTTCGGATGGCGAGACTGTGTACCTCGGTGAAATGTCATTTGACCGAAAGGAGCTTGCCCGTGTGTTATCCACAACACCATCGTCGCAGGTGACTCCTACACCTCAGATCGCTCAAGTTCAGCAAACCAACTGGCGCCCACTTGGAGATCCAATACCATTAGGACTTGGTGGTTATGCCATCTCCACCTTCACCCTGGGATTGATCTTGTTAGAGGCACGTGGTGTCACCAACCCAAACATCCTGATCTCTTCTGCCCTGATGTGGTCTGGTTTGGGAACTTTCATTTCTGGCTGGTGGTGTTTGTTGAACAACAACACGTTTGCCGCTACTGCCATTGGTGGGTTTGGTGGATTTTACTTATCCTATGCTGTGATTTTGATTGACTCTTTTGGAATCTCTTCCTCATATGCCACTGTTGATGAGTTCAATAATGCGATGGGTTTTTGGATCGCCGGCTGGTGCATCTACGCTACAATCATGTGGATCTTAACCTGGAAGGCCACTATGGAGTTTTTTGTCCTTATTGGATTCATTGTCCTGTATCTTCTCACATTGGACATATATTATTTCACCGGTGTTGTTGGTTTGCAGAAGGCTGCTGGTGTCTTTGCCTTTTTGACTGCCATCATCGCATTCTACTGTATCTGGGCCCTTATGGCAATTGAGGAGACAAGTCATATTCTACCTCCACTATTAATGATGCCTGGCCATAAAAGAAAATCAAGAAAAATGTGGTAAGTCAGTGTTATATAACCTGGTCAATCAGTGGTGTCCGACAACCTTCTTTGGTTCGTAGAGTTCTTCCAAGTAGGCAATGTCCTCTTCGTTTAACTTGAAATGAGTAGACTCAACAGCCTCCTCCACTCTTGCTACACTGGAGAGACCAATCAACGGAGTAGTTCCTTTGCTCATGACCCATGCTGAGGACACAATGGCCATGGTGGTGCCTCTCTTCTTGGCAATTTCTTCTACTCTCTTGATGATAGCCTTGTCGGTCTCTGACAGCATGTGTAGTCCCAGCGCCTGGAAAGTAGGATCTGTTTTGATTCTGTCAGTTTGTTGGTCAACTGGTCTCGTCAAAAGTCCACGAGCATTTGGTGACCATGGCAAGATGCCAACTCCAGTCTTGTTGCAATATGGAATCATTTCACGCTCCTCCTCACGGTACATCAAGTTGTAGTAGTTCTGCATAGAGATGAACTTGTGCCATCCGTGCTTCTCAGCAATGTGCTGCATCTCAATGAACTGATGAGCCCACATACTCGAGGCACCAATGTATCTGGTTAGACCTTTCTCGACAAGTGAGTTCAAAGTTCTCATGATCTCCTCAGGTGAGGTTTCCCCGTCATATCTGTGGATCTGATACAAATCGACGTAGGTGCCCAATCTCTTCACTGAACCTTCCAATGCATCTGTGAGGTGCTTGGCGCTCAATCCCTTAGAGTTGATTAGGTCCAGTGGGTCAACGCCCTCTCCCAATCCAGCGTGTCTAATGTCCAAGTCCTCATCAATTGGGAAGTATCCCTTGGTCAGAATGACAACCTTGTCTCTCTTGATGCCAAACTTCTTGATGAACTTCCCGAGAAGCACCTCGGAATATCCATTGGAGTAAAAGTCAGCGGTATCAAAGGTTCTAAGTCCCATGTCATAAGCCTTCTTCAGTATGGTGAAAATTTTCTCTTCGTCCTCTTCGACCCAATCGGCCCAAGACTTCTTTCCATAAGTCATGCATCCAACGATAACTTTTGACACTTTGAGGCCAGAGTTACCAAGGCGTTGCCATTGTGCGACTGATCCGGACATTTTACTTTTGGCTGAGAAAAGTTGAGTCAATGGTGAGTTGTCGAGATAGGTAAACTACGTAGTTGCAAAGAGATTCCCAGGTTATTATTAATGGGTGTGACAACTGTGGCGCACGCTAATCACACTGGGGAAATACGCGCTCCCGGGGTATGGTCACCCATCAGATACTCGGGTACGTAAACATACTCTCAAACTAAAGGCCGCTTTGATCTCTAATTCTACTGGAATGCGGACCAAGAAGTCACAATCGTGCGTTTATGAGCCATCTCAATGATTGTCGTTTGCCAAGTACTAGGGAGACTCAAAGATGTAAGATGGGCACTTGGTAATGTTGGTTGTCCCAGCGACCGCTGTGGCACGTGACCAGCCTAGTTCTTTGAAAGTAGTGAGCGAAGAGTCAATTAACATCTAGGTGAAGTTCGTAAGTATACTACCATCAGAACTGGAAAGCTTGATCGCATCTTCAACGATGTGAACTTTCAAGTATCTGAGCTATGAACTATATATAACAGATTCAAATTAGAGTAAGTTTGTGACAGAATTAACCATGAAAATGTGAGAAGACTAGTCCCTTCTCAAAAACCCAAGATCACCTCCGTAAAAAAAACATCACTATTTGCATTGCGCAACAGTAAATGTAAAAGTAGTGTGCGAGTCAATCACTGAAGTACGCATATCCAGCTCTAAAGCCAAAACACAGGTTGATAAATGATTGTAATCCATAGCTACATCAGCAGCCCATCCGTACCAACAGAAAATGACATCCAAACACCACATCTTTATGCTTGTGTTATGCAGACAACGCACGCACGGCTGAAAGCTCACGCAAAGCGGGAAGCAAAAAAACAAACACACATATACAAAAACCCCGGGGCTTTTTCAAGACGCTGTGTAGCATGTACTTCAGGTTAAATGATGTCTTCTGTGCCCAGATTATGCTGATGCTAACCTTCTAATCAGATCGCACAATCTCCCAGGCTTATAATAAGATCGTACTGCCTCGACGTCATAGGATCTTGATTTGATGACAGAGTAAAGATTTGAAGTAGGCCGAGACCCAAGGCTCAAACTTGATGCCGGCACTAAAAGACGCACACAGCTCAAGGCTCAAGGTTGTCACAGAATATCAAAAGATACTGGAGGTAGTCGCTCCGAAGTTCTAAGCGAGCAAGCACATATATACAGACCTATGAAGCCATATTGAGCCAGTTTGTACATTCGCATGTAGCGAATGGCCGTCAGCTCAGGAGTCCTGGACCCTCGCCTGGGAACCCTTGCGGTCTAAGATGACGCGGTCGTCATGGCGACTCTGATGCCGTTTTCGAAAAAGTTACTAGAGCTTTGCTGCGCTCTTAAGGCATGAAGCACGTATCAACACCCACCCAGCAGCTAAGGCCGACACAGTCAGTCGCAGATAACAATCATTCGGTACCGAAGAACAAGGAACCGCAAATTATTTTACACAAGGGCTCAATTAGAGGCCTTTAGAGTCGGACAGTGGAGAGCCAAGTGTCTGGGGTCAGCCGCGAGCAGGAAAAAAGGAAGGAGAAACCTGCCCACATCCCGGGTGGCGCGCGAGCCGCTGCAGAAGTTGCCAGCCGGCAGCGACCCGCACGTCGGACAGATAACAGACGGCGAGCTGAGAAAGTCACTCAGCGTATAAACAGCAGGCCCTGGCCAGTCAGCTTCTTCCTCATACGACATCATCACTAACCTCTATCACAAGCATACGAACGCACTCGATTTCGCCTACCACGTACAAACCTACTCCCCTCTCACGCCCACCCGATCCCACCGCCACACAGCAGCTAATCTCGATCGCTGCTGAATCCTTATCCCAGTCGCCCGCCCACACATCTACCACACTCGGAACACACAGAGGATGTTCAGAACTCCACCACTGGAACAGAGCCAAACGTTTGAGGGAGTTGTAGCGACGCCGGTGTCGAAGTCTCTAGCAGAATCGTACAAGTACACACCGCTCACACCGACAAGCATCCGTGAAAGCCCCGCTCCCCGCCCTGGTAGCATGTCCACCCCAAGAAAGAGAGGCACAGAACTCACCATCGACTCTTCATTCGACACATCCATCTTCTCCGACAATGCTATGTCATCGCCGGTATTTCAAACACCATCCACGTCACCCATCGAGAGTTTCAACTCCGCTAAGAACAGCCCGGTATCCCCTTACTTCGCATCCCCTGATTCCAAACGGAGTATTCCAGTCTCGTGTGTTCTCTCTGAGGAGGAAATCATCGCACAGCTCTCAGACTCAATACTCGAAGACCACAGTGACTTCAACCTCAAGGTGCAAGCACAACTCGGCTCCGGCGCATTCGCTGTTGTTATGGATTGTGTCGAAGAGAACACTAACCAACACTACGCCGTCAAGATCCCACTTAGTGTCAAAAAGTCTCGCTTTATTTACAAGGAGATGACCGCATATAGACTTATCCAACAGTACTTGGACATGTGTGGTTTTGATCTTGAGAGCTTCCCGATCTTGAACACCAAGGGGCTCACATATATGACTAAGTCACAGTACAACCGCATTCGTGTCAATGAGACAGTTCCATGTATTGTTGCACCTGTTGTTCCATCCAATCTGGAGTCGCTTATTTTACACTCAGCGTCATCGAACCACTCGTTGCACATTTCTAATGACCTTTGGTGGACCCTTGCTAAGCAATTGATCATGTCGCTCATTGTTTTCAAGGATTGTCAACTTGTGCACATGGACTTCAAGTCAGCCAACATTTTGTATGACCCAGCCACGCAAGACTTCAAAGTCGCAGATCTTACCAGCACACAGCTCGCTGATGACATTGCGAATGAGTATCAGTTCAAGATAGAGAATGGGTTGTTCTTCGATCTCACGATGAGTTATTGTGCACCAGAGCTCATGCAGTCCCCACCTCAACCACCATCGTACTCTACTGACCTTTTCGCTGTTGGTCTTGTTCTCCTCGCTGCTGCCACTGGGCGTCAGCCATATGCAGGTATGGAGGCTAACAGCAGTGCTCGTATGGTTTACCTCCGTGAAGCCATTACAAAGAACAAAGTGTTGGACTTGCTACCACCAGAATCATTACAGATCTTGAACAATAACCAAGAGGCTTTCAGGCTGATTAAGCTTATGATCATTGATAGAGCTCCATTGGAAGTTGTTGTCGAGTACGTCAACAGCTTGTGAAGTTCTCATTCTTGAACTATTTCAGTACCCCCTCGATACCCCCCCATTCATGCATTACGACAAATTATTATGATACCCCACATATTTTCTATGCTTAATGCTAGACTATTTAAATGAACAGCTTAATATTGAAGCTTTTGATCAGTTTATATTGAGTAGGTAGATACAACATCTTACATCCGGTGGTGGGAAAGTGCTGTCTACGATGGCTTCACGTTCTACACTGACATGAGTGTTGGTCCTGCATTATCTTAAGGGAAGACAGTCTTCTACGTGCGTGATATAGGATGGGTTCATTGCACTTGAAACGTCAACTACTCGTCTAGTCCCAAGCACAATCAGGCCTAGACTATCACATAGTCATAGTTTCAACATCCGTCTTCGGAGTTCATTCACCGATTTCGATCTCAACATACACCCACAGAGTTTGACATTATACCCCTCCACCTTGTCAGTCTTCAAGTCATGAGCACACGATCAACTCCACTAGTAGCTGAAATTCCTCATCTTAAAGCACAATTCCACGCATGTGCAAGGGGCAAGCCTGCAAACGCCTCTACAGTTGGCGATGTTGGGATGAAGCTACCGTTACATACTGGATGACACTTCGATAGATCTACAAGCTACATCCCACAACTCACAAATAATTCAAACATTTGGGAAATGAGAAGAGTTGCAGGGAATCTGTGCCTTAGCAGCCCCCATCATGTGCCTACAACTCTATAAGCAGTCTGCTCACATGAACTCAGGACTAGTAGATCATAACGTGCCCTACGCGGACTAAACCTGAGGTTAGCAAAGCCCCCCACCCTCAACTGATGAGTAGTATCTAAACTGTCACACTCATAGTCCAACAATGTAATTAAGGTCGATGCTGTGAACTGCAACTAGTAAACATACTGTGGGGGAAGCACTACTCCAGAGCGGAAGTGTGATGTGCGGATGTTTCCTGGCGCGTAGCAAAAAACGCAGTCACAAATGCTCACACCGCCTGCGTTCGCACCCACGCAACTTTTTCTCCCATCGCCGCGTTAGCTCCAGCGCGGTGTTTGGGTTTCGCGAGATTACCTACGAGGCGACTTTTGAACGATAGGGCGGGGTGTTCAGCGATCGTTCGCGGCCCTGCCTGGCCCGTGCTGTAATATGCGCACTCTAGGCAGGATTTTCAGGTCTGAGAATTACACGCCTGCCTACTCAAGCGCGGAAGTCTGCCTAGAGCGAGTGAGATGGCTGGGACGGGCGGCGCTCCACTGGGGAATTCTGCAGGACTGGGGCAGACACCGTCGCGACACTCCAAACTTTTCAAACGTCTAAATTTTCAGCGAGCTAACAACCCACGCACAACAGGCATCTATAGTTGATTGAATAACAATACACATCAGTTCAAAATGGTATGTCGACATACTGGTCAGGGAGATTTCAAGACAAAGACATAAGTGAACGAGTGAAGCACGCACATACCACTTTCAGGAAATCCAAGAACGTCAAACGCACACCCGCTGGAGACACAAGTAACTATGCTCCACCATCAAGAGTCATATCCGCTTCAGAGACTGGCACTCCATCGAACAGTCAAGGATCATCCATATCGACGTACACAAGCGTTTATTTGAGGGAACCGCACATCTATCATGAAGATTGAAGCCAGAAGCGAAGTTTTTATACTCGGGCTAGGCTACCCAAACCATTCGCCTGCCCAAGCCAAGAGAACCAGACTAGAGGGCTTTGGTATCACCATTGATGAACCTTCACCAGGACGAACGCTACATTATAGACGTCACCCGCTACAGCCACCGTCATGTCTTGTCATCCCCGTATCCATTTTGCGAACAGCTATACTAACAATTATGATAGTCCTCCAAGGCCCAGAACCCTATGCGTGAGTTGAAGATTGAGAAGCTCGTTCTCAACATCTGTGTCGGTGAGTCCGGTGACAGATTGACCAGAGCTTCCAAGGTTCTTGAGCAGCTTTCCGGTCAGACTCCAGTCCAGTCTAAGGCCAGATACACCGTCAGAACTTTCGGTATCAGAAGAAACGAGAAGATCGCTGTCCACGTCACCATCAGAGGTCCAAAGGCCGAGGAGATCTTGGAGAGAGGTCTTAAGGTCAAGGAGTACCAGTTGAGAGAGAGAAACTTCTCTGAGACCGGTAACTTCGGTTTCGGTATCCAGGAGCACATTGACTTGGGTATCAAGTACGACCCATCCATCGGAATTTACGGTATGGACTTCTACGTCGTCATGGGTAGACCAGGTGCCAGAATCACCAGAAGAAAGAGAGCTCAGGCCACCATTGGTAACGCTCACTTGACCAACAAGGACGACACCATGCAGTGGTTCAAGCAGAAGTACGATGCTGAGGTTTTGAACAAATAAATTGTTTAATGTTGTTTCGGTGCTGTCTTTTGTATAAAAATAAATCTTGGTTGTCATAACGGTAATATTTAACCACATCTGTATGCTGTAACCTTTAAGTTTATTAGAAGCCCGAAGGAAATTACATCATCATGAACGTAAATTATTAACATTAAATACACTTCTGTCGGCATCATTCGGACACATACCCTTCGTCCGCTGTTGCAAAGGCTGGGGTAACGTCAAGCTCTGGCTGATACACATCATCTTCTGGTCCTGTAACCTCTTCAATGTTTTCAAAGTTCTTCAACCAGTCAACTTCTGTGCTTTTGAGGGACTGCTCATTCTCTTCAACATAAACTCTTGCAGCCTGAGTATCAACGAAGTCTTCGCCTGTAAGCTTTTTGTAGATCTCCTTCAAGTAGAACTTGATCGAGCGAAGACCTCTCAAGTAACCATTGTCAGGTTCTTCGAGACTCTTTGGCGGGAAAGTGATCGATGATGGGTTATCGAGTAGAGTGGATGGAGTGACACATTGTGCAAAATCGATGATGTTCATCTTGATATGAACAACGTTCTCACCATCGTACATCAACAATAGAGAGGAGCCATATAGCCTGTAGCCTTTAAGCTTTTCCACCTCATCTCTCAATTCTCGTAACTCTTGAATCAGCTTTGGAATCTTTACTAGAATTGAGTAAGCACTAACACCATCGTACAAGTACCGAGCAATGCATGTAGCAAACTGAAAGCCAGGCTTGATCCTTCTGCCAAAGTATTTGTCCTTCGAGATAAATCTCTGCTCCTATTCATCCCAGCACTGCATACCACAGATCCTGACACCCAAAAGACGAGAAGTGGTTTCAGCGCATTTCTTCCTCTGCGACTTCTTCTTCTTTTGAGTGGCCTCGACTCCATATTGTCTAGTACCCATCTTGAGGTCAAGTACTGACGGCTTGCTGATGCCAGAAGTCAAGTCCTCCAACAAGATGAATCTCTCGATTCGTTGACTCCTCTTGCGATGTCCTCTTGGCGTGATCAATGGCGACATCGCGTCAGACAGAGACTCTTCGTCTAGCCCAGAGGGCTGCTGAACGCTTTGTCCATCTTCATCATCCATCAAAAATATGGAATCACTATCAGATCTTGCGAGCTTGGTCGTATTTGCGACAGCAGGAGAGGCAAGGCTTGAGTCGTTGGCAATGGCACTGTCTTCGTGATCCATGGTGTGCTCTTCACTATCGCCGCGCGTAAACTCTGTGCTGTTCAAGTTCTGCAAGTCAACCAGGGACGAGAAGCTCTTTTTCAGTGCGCTCATGTTTGGCCTTCTATCAATATCGGATGAAGAGGTACTGAGACGATGCTAGCGGGCAGATAGTGTGCGCTGTGCCACGAAACTTGGCGATCTCAGTGTTCTTGTAGGTAGTTTCCTGTTGCGGTTCTTTTGATTGAATACTTCCTGCAACACAAGCTCCTGTAGCTTTCTGTTGACTGTGGTTGAACCCAGAGAGTTGACCGCAGGTGAACTTGTCAGGTCGTTCGTAGCTGAATGTTGCGAAGCGCATGGGGACATCACCGGCGATTGATGCATGTAAGAGTGCAGTGAAGCTGGTGGCGAGGGAGCTGAACTGGAGTAGTGGTCCCATAGCGACTCTGGAATGATGTGCTTATTGTCATCAAGAACAACCTCTGGTGGTAGCTCCTCGGTGTATGACGATGACGGCTGGAGTCTTAAAGACTGTGGAGCGGACCCTGTGTTTTCCAAACCGGCTTTTGGCGGCGTTTCGGAGTTGAGTGTCAAGTTATGGAGCGATGACACTTCATCAAGCTCCTCGGTAATTGTGGTGTACCTGACATTCAAAACTCCAATATACTTAGGCATGAACTTCAGAATACCACCGTGGTTTTGTTCCATCGCCTCGTACCAGCTGTTCTCCCTGTTCACCAGGGCCTTGCAGACAGCCCTGTGCGAAAACCTGAAGATCGCCGTATGTCCTCCAACCTTGTTATTGAACGGTGTCAATTCCACAGCCAGGGAGTATTCGTCGGACTGTTGAATATCACTTTCGTGTTGATCACCAATTTGAGACACGTTCTCGTCTGTGTACCGATCAAACTCCACGATATTGTTACTCTTGGCAAATGTGACACCAGTTGACGGTTCTTTCTCAATGGGGCAGTCGCTACATGTGTTATGGCTTGCATCACCCGAGACCGAGGTTTCTCTGGTGGATTCGATGCTGGCATTTTCACTCTGTACGTTACTCAATGAACGAGCCACATCCTCTTTCAGCATTATATGCTCGTTCTCCTGTCCCTTCGGAATGTACGTAGCTGAAGAAAGTGGCTCGAGGAGTGACAACTCCGGCTCCTTGTGCATCACAATCGACTTGCTCTCTCGAGGGGCAACGTCTGAGTGGTGCCGCTGTCTGCTGAAAGATGCAGATGTGGATACTGGGGCCAACCTCTCATCATCAAATGGTGAGTCCAGCCGCTAAGATGTGTAGAGCTTCAGCTCCTTTATCTCTCGACCTATCCCAGACACACTGGCCCGATGCAATGACGAGGGATGTAGCGTGCCATGTGTGTCATGTCGCTGATTTGTAGGCGAGATTGCAGTGTCAGCACCATCTGGCAAGTTGTTCGAGCTGGCGTTGTCATTTCGGAACAGGCGTAAGGAGCGGGCTGCCTTACGACCAGTAAGGTTGGGTGGGGACCCATTGTTGTGATCCTTCTCGGGCGTCTGATCCATACGTAGATGTCACTTGGGTTTGAAAAGAGAAGGATGGATGGACTGAAAGGTGCGAGTTGACCGCCGTGACGTTGGCGATGAAGATTTACGTATATAACTTGTGGTAGCGGTGTTGTTGTTGTCGATGAACGCGATGGCCTCTGCAAGTAAAAGTGAGGAAAGAATCTCGAACCGCAGTTTCTTCTGTTTCGAATTGAATTTGCGAGGATTCAGTAAAAATGTAAGCAGAAGGCGCTTGGATAGATCAATGTACTTGGTCGCTGGTTTCTTTAACTTTGTTATGGGTAGAAACGTGGTGACGTTGAGGTGACAGTTATCAAATCTTCACATCGCGAATTCTCCACCCTTCCTTTCAGAGGCCTTACTAGCATCAAGGAGGACTTCTACGGTAATGAACTATAGCTATCTTTCATTGAGTTTCGAGTAGTATGATGTACGTGTATTTGGAGGATGGGATGGATGGTGTTGTGAAGAGAAGAGGTCTCTATACCTGAACATGTACTCTGCGCCCTCCCGGATTTACTTATCGGAACGAGGAGCTAAAGATGATTCATGTTGCAATTTCAAGATCTCAACACCCAAATCGATATTCTTTTGAATACCTTGTTCCCATCTTTGTTCCAGATAATCAACTATAGTTTTGAGTTCCTGTTGCCTGCTTTTTCTCTCAGCGTTGGTGTCTTGTATTTTCCTCTTCTTCCTTAGGACCTCATCTCTAATCATCTCATTCACTTGTGCCGTCTCTTCGTTGGCAATCAGCCATTTGTTGGCTCCCAACTGCATCTCCAACTTCAACGACACATTCCTGAGGTAGGTGTATGCGATGGACTTCTGTAGGTTTTCTGTGTTTTCGAGGTCCGAGTAACGAATCATATCAATGCCTCCAAGAGTGAAGTTGTCATCTCGTAGACGCTCGTCTGGTATGCCCTCGATCAGGTTTGAATTGAGGATTAGTGGATATAGCTGATCAACAGATGGATGCAAATGCGATATGTCAGTGTCTTTCAATTCTTCCACGATCAGTTGTTCTATCCTCACTCTTTCATCATCTGAGATATCTGGGTCGATGTCTGCATACTCTTGTCAGTTAAACGATACAAATCACACACACACAATAGGCTTGAGTATAGACTTACATGGTAGAGAATCCAACGGTTCGTAGTTCATCCTGGTTCAGTTCAAGGGTTGTAGAGCTTTCACTGATTTAGTTACATAAATATAAACCTTTACTACTTGTTGGACCTTCTTTTCGCCTATACTGACGTATCCCGCATTCTGAAATGTACCGTGCGAATTCTCATTTTGGCTACACTGTCGCAGTAAAACTCAGCACTAAGAATGACGGGATCGTTTCTTTGGGCCTCGACATGAAAAATTGGCCATGGAGACTATCACATATTACCCTGTCGTAACAACAATTCTGGTTGCGAGATTAAAGATCTATAATGCTTCGTCTGACCAGATCACTGCACACATCACGCGTCTCCCTCCAGCAAGTCGCCGAGGGTGCATCTGCTGGCGCTGCCAGAGAGGAGATTACGGCCTACCTCAACTACTTCAAGACATCCAAAAACCTGAGACCTCTAGTTTACAGAAAGAGAAACGCATCCGAGCTTCTGTCTCGTGATTTGTGGGATCCAGTGGAGAAGAAAAGAATTGTGCCTCTTGACCCACCACAGCTTCCATCCAAGCATGCTTTCAATCAGCTTTTGCAGTCTGCTCAGACGACAGAGGAACTGTACGAAGTCAGAGAGCTTATGGTCAAGCTCGCTAGAAAGCCAAAGTACACGACAGCTCACCACGTCTCTGCCTTCATCGAGAGATCTGCCGAACTCAACAAACTACCACATGCCCTTTCTTTCATCTACACCCAGCCACACCTTCGTCATGTCATCGATGCCGAAGTTACCAACACAATTCTCACTTACCTCTACATCAACCCAAACAAGTCATACGAAGGCAGCATCAAAAAGGCGGAAATTGCTGAAAAAATGACTGCTAGCTCCAACCAGATCACAGACCTTCTCAAGGCCTCAATACACCACAAGTTCGGCAAGCAGATCCCTCAGGAGCTCACTGAGAAGATCAACTCCGCTGACGCAATCACCCTTCCATCACTTGCCTCACAGAAGTCACAGGGTTCTTTGGCCAAACAGCTCAACCAGCACAGACTCAGATATATCCAGCTCTTTGCCATTGCCAAGGAACTCTCTGAGGAATCCCTCAACAACGTCGGTGCTATCAAAGAGTTCGTCACCCAGTACCAAAAGATTCAGGAGCAGCTTTCAGTTGAGGATGCCTTCACTGCTTTCTCCTCCAGAGCTGTCTTTGGTAAGCCAGAAGTTTCCGCTGAGGAGGCAGCCGAAGAGAAGTCTGACGAATGATCGTTTAAAGGCCTTCAAATAAAATGAACCTGTACATACTCTCACTTAAAGCTTCTGTATTGGTAGGCGATGAGCCCTGGTTAGGCCCTGTTCGCGAAATGTTGATCATAGTCAGCAGTGGCCGAAATTTTCTGGCCGTGTAAGACGTTCAATAGTTCAACGTTAGTTCTATGGAATAACCAGTTCTTCTATTATTACCCTTGTATCTGTGATGTCTGAGCAGAAAGAGCAGGTTCCTGAAAAGCCAACTGAAAAGGTGCAAGCCAAGGCGCCAGAGGGCCAAGCCACCGCCACCCCAGCAGTCGATGGTGAAAAGAAGCTCTCCAACAAAGAGCTGAAGGAGTTGAAAAAGAAGGAGAAAGCTGCCAAACGTGCAGCAGAGAAGGAGAAGGCTGGTATTCCTAATAAAGCAGAAGAAAAGGCTGCTCAAAATAAGCAGAAGAAGGCCCAGCAGCTGGAAAAGGCAGCTAGTGCCGCTGCCAATGAAGCTCAAAAGGAGAAGAAGAAGAAGGAGATCAAGAAGGTTGCAATCTTCTCTCATTTGGAGACCAAGGAACAGCGTAACGCCATCTCACTATCGCAGTCTCAGACACTTAACCTTGTACACCCAGCCATCTTGTCACTGACACTGAAGTACTCCTCGTACACAATCGTTGGTTCCACTCCACGTTGCAAGGCCATGTTGCAGGCATTCCAGCGCGTCATTGAGGAATACCAGACACCAGAAGGCACAACACTATCAAGAAACTTGACCTCATACCTTGGTATCCAGATCGATCATCTCAAAACTGCTCGCCCACTATCTATAATCATGGGTAACGCAATCCGCTGGCTTAAGCAGCAGATCACAGCGATTTCCATCGATACTCCTGACGCAGAAGCCAAGGCCTCGCTTGTTGAGGAGATTGATATCTTCATCAAGGAGAAGATTGACCTCTCAGGGCAGGTCATTATCAATCAGGCTGCCCAACATATCACTAACGGCTCCACAGTTCTTACATTCGGCAACTCGAATGTATTGCGTGAACTTTTCCTTCATGCACACAGCGAGCTGGGAAGACGGTTCACAGTTATCATTGTCGACTCTAGACCACTTTTCGAAGGTAAGAAGCTTGCTGAAACATTGACCAACAGCGGCTTGAAGGTCAAGTACGTGCTGATCACGGCGCTCACATCGGTGTTCCAGGACGTTGACACCGTATTCCTTGGTGCCCACGCTATGCTTTCCAACGGATTCCTCTACTCTCGTGTTGGTACTGCACTCATTGCCATGAAGGCCAAAAACGCTAACATCCCTGTTCTTGTGTGCTGTGAGTCTCTCAAATTCAGTGAACGTGTCCAGCTCGACTCTGTTACGTTCAATGAGCTTGGTGACTGCGACGATCTTGCAAACTGGACTCAACATACACAAAAGAGAAAACCTGGTGTTGCTCTTCGTAAGTTTATTGAGACGCACACAGAGACGGAGGTTCCTACACAAGGCAACAACAAACAACAAAAGGGCAAAACACAGGCGCCAGAGGAGGATAGCACAGTTGGAAAGGATATCATGCCACTCCAGAACTGGAAGGATTCTCAGTATTTGAACATCCTGAACATTATGTACGACCTGACGCCGCCTGACTACATCCAGAAGATTATCACAGAGGTTGGTGCTCTCCCACCATCTTCTGTTCCTGTCATCTTGAGAGAGTACACCAAGAATGATCAGAAGTAAGCTAGAAAGAATGCCTAAATGAACACACGCATTGGACTATACTGTAGGATACTAATGGTTTCAATGATATTGAACGTTGTATTCAGGGTGCGATATGAGGGATCTCAATTAGCAGAAGTTGCAGTGTTCCTCATACTCTTAACACGTTCTTCTAACAGTGCCCATTTCTGCTTCTTTTCATCTTCCCTCTTTTTGTTCTCTTCTAATGACTGATGGTATAGCAGTACACAGTGGTCATAGAGAATAGGATTGGAGTCCATGAAGATCTTTAATGCGTTGTATGCAAGTGAGTGGATTGTGCGGTTCCAGTTCACCATAGAAGATATGCTTTGGCGATCATCGTTGTCAAAAGAGTCTCCCCTTCCGCCATTGTCCATAGAAGAAATCTCATAAAGTGCTGAGAAAATAATCGGGAGAATAGTCTCTGCATTTTCAGTGACCAAGTTGAGGAAATATTCGTTGTTCCAGTACCCCAATACCTTTTCAGCAACCTGGAAGTGCGGGGATGAAATGCATTTGGCTAATTGAACGAAAAGTGGTACTTCAATCTTGATGAACTCTAGTGGTTCGATCACTTCACATATGTCCTCAATCTCATTCAAGAACATTAGCTCTTTAGTAGAGTTGGTCTTTGGCCAGAATCTGAGGAGACCCATGATCACCTCTTCTGTCAAAAGTGGATCCTTTTCTAGGAATTGGACAACACAATAAGCCAACTGTGGATGGTATAATGAAATCGATCTGACTTTATGCAAAGGAAGCATGACTCTCACCAGGAAGATTTTATGCTCTTCCTTTAACGGCAAGGCAAATCCGTTGATGATGGAGCCCAAAATCTCCAACAGCTCAGCTATACCATTGAATCTCTCAGTTTCGTAAACAAACTGCAAAAAGATATTGCTGATACATCTTCTGATGAAACTTCTCAAGCTCAAAAACTTACCATAGATTCTGTGCAATGTCGTCTTCAGACAATCCCTTTCTCTTGGGTCTTCGGAGTCGAACAGCGCCAAGAGCTTCAAGATAAAGTCATGATCAATGTACTGCTTGGCAATAGTATGGTTGAAATCTGGACTCTCCAAGAATCTCAAGAAGAACTCATACACAACCTGCATATGTGGCCATGATACTTCATTGATTGGTTCGTCTTCATCTGGGTCAAAGATCTCACCAACTGGATTCACTGGAGGTGGGATGGGTCTGAAAAGATTCTTTTTGAACATGTCAACAACGTGCTTGTACATATCATCAGTGTAAGAAAATCTGTTGGAGGAAATGAACTCAATGAGCTCTTGTAAAGTAATTCTCTTGATCTCTTTACCTCTAATGTCAAACGATGGATCGTTGAAGTCAAACATCACATTACATTGATCCACTTTCAACATGAAAAGCTCCAGTCTTTTCTCTGGTGAAACCTCGTCGAATGAAGGCAGTTTAGATATTTCCGTATATGAGGATGGTTCAAATCTTGAGGAGGAATGTCTCTGAGGTGACTTGATGAGATCGACATCCTCAATCTTAGGTGTTGTTGGGAGTCTCTCAAAAGAATGAGAGGAGCGTGGTATAACCACATCGACATCGACATCACCAGGGTCCATCTGCACATCTTGCTGATGCGAAATGCCGTTGTATGGAGGTGTCACGTTGATATCTGGCGTGCCATTGAAGTACGACGATGTATGCTGAGAATTGACCTGCTGCGTGGAAGCCTTAGGCGTTGTTGGGGCTGATGAGTTCGGAGAGCTGCGTTCATTCTGCAATCCTGAAGCACCAACGTCTTTCTTAGATGTTGTAGCGTTCGTTGAGCTGGTGGCTGTTGTCTTACTCTTTGTAGGCGACGGTGTCGACAAGCTACTTCTAGGGGAAGAGTTTGCAGAGTTGTTCGAGGAGTTTGCTGGAGATGTCTTGGACAGTGATGATGCTTTTTTGTCTTTTGGCTTTTCGTCCTCTTTCTCCTTCTTCTTAGAGCTGAGGGAACCCTTCCTGGAGAGCTGATAATATGAGTTCATGTTAGTATCTGGCGGATAGGTGTTGTGGCTTGGAAACGTACCCTTTGCTTGAAACCCTTCATCATATTGGGCAGGTGTTTCTCGGTTAGTTCAGCTTCTAGTTGTGGATGTTAACCGCTGGTAAGCACTGCGCTGGTGGGGCTATGTGCTGTGTGGAGATGGGGCTCTTGTGGCTTTGTTTACAGGCACTGAGAGGAATTGCTGCGATGTAAATGTTCTCGGCAGTAAGGATGGGTGCCAGGTGGCTGTGAGTGGAGGAGTTGGTGTAAATGGGGTAGAGTCGAGTAGGACACAACGGGGTCACGTGTTTCTTGTGAAGTTTGAATCAATTGTGGATCGTGGCGAGAGTTCTCTCCACTGTATAGCTGTCTCGCTGGTTGTTCTGGTGGTGATTTCCCGGCGCTACACTGACCACTTGACGGCCGGGTCGCGAATTCCTGTGGCGGGGCAGCATGAAGCGCACCTCCCTTATCATACGGTAGGGTAACAGTCTGAAACTCGGTGGAATCACACTGGTGGGTACAATTTGAGAAACTCAGGGATGAGCTCTGCGCGGGGACACTGGCATTAGCAATCTGAACTGTCTACAGATGTGGAACCTCGCACTTACACACCCCAACACCCTTCAGTAGCTAGCCCTATAGCTTTCGTAGGAGGTGATTGATGCTCAGCGCTGGCGCGCTCCGAGCTGGACGCGACAACTGAAAAACCTTTGTTCGGGCGAGCGAAGCGCACTTCCAACAACCACCAATAAGCCTGATGATTTGTTAGCCAACTCTTGTGAAAAGTATGTCTTCTCTAGTCAACACGGACGTACACACAAATACCCACTGGTGATAGCCATCTGATGATCTCGTTTTGCACATTTCCGAACATACTATGTGGAGCTAATACGAACCGCTACTCTGAACCTCAACACACCACTGAGTGGAGTATTTGTGTATCCCGAAGTTGAACACCCCCCACCGGCGTGTGAGACGTTACTAACAGCTTACAGCATCTGGTCTAATCTGATCTACATACACATCCTCACCAACCAAAACCTCATGCTAGTAGAAACATTAAACACATCTCGCTCGGCTAACTAAACCTCGACGCTAAATTTCTGCTTACATAATCCCATTAGCTCTCACGCAAAAAATGCTCTGAGCGTAGCCGCAACTTGTCGTCATTTGCGCAAAATTACGCAACGCATACCTGGCTCGCACATAGATACGCACCGCCAATTGGCGAATATTACATAATTTCACTTCCACTTTTGGAAGTTGTCGCTTTTGGTTATCAGCTGGAGACACCTCAGACGCGCATCCGGCCACAGATTCTGGCAAGAGAGATAAAGGGGTGCGGTAGATATGAGCTTCATTTTCAGCAGTTTCGCTTCGTAAATCTTAATTTCCAGTGCCGAGTGTCTTCTAAAAGCAACTGCGTTCAATTGTGCACAATTTTAGCAATCATCTGTTCCCAAAAGAGGCACAGAAAGCAAGCAATTTCGAGATTTGCGCAACTCAGACGTCTGTTTCAGGCATTGCGCGTGTGCGCGTGTAATTTCCCTTGCGCCCCCTTCCGCCAGCCTCCAATTGTGCTGCCCCACGAGAGTTGAAAAAGATAGCAAAAGTGCCGACTCTCTCCTTTCCACTCACCACTTGCCACTGTTCTGGAGGTATCAATCAAGGCAAACGCCAATTACACATCTACAAGTAAGTCAATTAACCAACAAACCGATGGGCCAAGCAACTGGTTGCACGACTATCGGCCCAACTGCTCACCCGATTGGGCCTTTACCTTGATAACCGTTGAACTGCCAATTGTGACCGCCGTGTTTCACAGTACTAGAGCCTCGGTACTAACAGTCACAACTCAGAAATGCACAGAACATACTCATTGAGAAACTCCAGAGCCCCAACTGCCTCCCAGTTGCAGTCCCCAGCCCCACCACCATCCTCTACAAGATCTGGTAGATTCTTCGGTAAGGGTGGTATCGTCTCCTCTTTGAGAAGAAACACAGCTGGCCAGTTTGGTCCAGAGCTTTCCAGAAAGTTGTCTCAGCTTGTCAAGATTGAGAAGAACGTTTTGAGAGCCATGGAGGTTGTTGCTAACGAGAGAAGAGAGGTTGCCAAGCAGCTCTCCATCTGGGGTGAGGACAATGACGACGATGTTTCCGACATCACTGACAAGCTCGGTGTGTTGATCTACGAGGTCGGTGAATTGGAGGATCAGTTCATTGACAGATACGACCAGTACAGACTCACCATTAAGTCTATCAGAGATATTGAGGGTTCCGTCCAGCCATCCCGTGACCGTAAGCAGAGAATCACCGACAAGATTGCCTACTTGAAGTACAAGGACCCACAGTCCCCAAAGATTGTTGTTTTGGAGCAGGAGTTGGTTCGCTCTGAGGCTGAATCGCTTGTTGCTGAGGCCCAGTTGTCTAACATCACCAGAGAGAAGCTCAAAGTGGCCTTCAACTACCAATTCGACTCTCTCAGAGAGCACTCTGAGAAGCTTGCTTTGATTGCCGGATACGGTAAGGCTCTTCTTGAGTTGCTTGACGACTCCCCAGTCACTCCAGGTGAGACCAGAGCTGCTTATGATGGCTACGAAGCTTCTAAGCAGATCATCATCGATGCTGAGAATGCTTTGGCATCATGGACCTTGGACCAGGCTGCCATCAAGCCAACCTTGTCCATCAGAAGAACCGACGATGTTTATGACGAGGAGGACCTTGAGGGCGAAGAGCAGGAGCTTGCTGAAGCCGAGCAGGAGTGGGCTGAGGAAGGCCATGAGCCTGTCCACGCTTGAAGTGCTAAGCCCATCTCATCAAAAAATCAATCATCGTGAACATTGATTGTTCTTCGTTGGCTTGACCTGTCTTCTTGTTTTGCTTTAATGTTACGAGGGTAATCACCTTTCCTCTACACACTGTTACTTAAGTTTCCTTGTTTTTTGACTGATTTTTCGTTCTGTATCTGCTAATTAGCTCAACATCATGTACTATTCTTTATCTTACTCCTCTGATGTAGACTTGACTTATTCAGGGTTTCGGGGCAGTTAGAACTTCAATTCTAATACCTTTGCCTAGAATTTTCATGTGCTTGTAGCTGAATTTCTGTACCTTCTTCTGATCTGGTTGTTCTTCTACAACTTCACCTTCATCAGGGATCCGAACAATATCATCGTCATCCTCCTCATGCAACAAAACTGGCTCTTCAGATCTCGCCTGAGCACCTATCATCTCCTTGGGTCTTCTTATCATGAGTCCTGGCGCGTCCTCGACTCGTCCATATCGTACCCCCATAATAAAACTAACGCTGGTTTGAAGCTTCACCTTCCAACCTGCACTTTCAATTACCATCGCAATTCCATCTTTATCTTTCATTGAAGTCATTAGTTTCAAGCTTTCTTCAGTAGCCACGAGTAGTATATGCACAAGTTGCTCCTTGATGGCTGCACACAGACTTGCCACTTGTGAGTTGGATAGATATATCGGCGATGTTGACTTTAGTCTAACCAAGGCTCGATGATTTTTAGTATCCGCTGAGGATACAGCAGCTTCAAATATAATATCTGTCATTTGTTAGCAGTTGAAGAAGTAGTATGGGGATCCCCAGATAAGACTCACGTTGCTTGAGCGACTTGTGAACTTCCTTGCGGTTTATGAAGATGCGCACTGGCAGGACCGCATGCTTGGAAACTCTTACGTAGGAAGTGCTAGAAGTAGACTAGTTAGCAAGTTGCAAACATGAATGACAATCATCGTATAATGTACCCACATAGGCGCCATATATGTCTGCTGAGCTGAATATATTCTAACTGTGGGACGGGGATGGAGTTGTCGGGCTGAAAGTCCCTTCATCCCCGCGAACCATTTTGATCTCCGCCCTTTTTATAGATCTCCCAATACCTATCCATTGTAACAATCTTACAGATGTGACTGCCTGCGTAAATAACCCAAAGATGAGTACACACAGGGAAATCACCCCACCGATACCGAAGTCAGCACCAGTGCAATCGCCTCTGACTAAGACCACTAAATAGCTTCGTATCCCTCAGCTACGATCACCGGCTCAACAATCACGACATCAACAGCTACATGAGCTCACTACAAAAGTTCAATACCTCGGAAATAAAACATCCAGTCATGACAAGAAACGACTAGTGGATCAATTTTATGAGCTTGCAACTCCCTCACATTTGATTCCGAAAAGCGCTGGCGGCGCTGGTGTCAGTTCGGGCTTCACGCCCAGTATCACACGGTCCAATACAACCGAAGACTTGCAAGACATGGTGAAGTTGAAGTTCAACTTCCTACAGCTGAAAGATACAAATGATAGCAATGATGATGAGAACAAGCTTGAGCTGAAGACAGCTATGCAGGCAGAAATCGGAGATATTGAAGCTGGTGTACATTCTACCGTACGACACCGTGTTGAAGAAACCGAACTGGAGATGTCGAATACGAGAGAACAGTTCGGGGATATGGCAGCTGAGCTACACCAGATGAAGTCTAAGATACACCAGTATATCTCTCTGCTCAAGCAGAGGCGCAGTGCTATGTCGGATGAGTCTGAAAAAGTGGAGCTGGAAGTGCAAAGCCTGTACAACACTTTGTCTGTGCTGGACCACTACGAGCAAGTTGTGACAGAGTCAAGAGACAAAATGACAGAGGGAAAGAAGAAGTTGCAAGAGCTGACATCAATTGTTGAGAAGACGGAAACATCTGATAAGGAATCGAGAGAGAAATATCAAGTCAGACAGCAGGTCTTCATTTGGCTTGTCATCGGAGTACTGATTATGTACCTTACTAAGTATATGTTCTAATGGAGATCAAAAAACGTTTTTGTAATGGAATGCATACGACTATACATCACAACAAAGCTTTAAGCTTTGTCTCAACATCGGCGATTGAGGTAGACGACTCAATGGAAGCCTCCTTGTAGCCATTGATGAGAACTGTTGGGGTGACGTGGACACCATTCTGTCTTCCGATTCTAGTAAAAACCCTCAAGTCAGCGGACACTTGGTTTCCAGAATTAGCTGGTGTCTCCGTCTTCTTCACCACAAGCTTTGCCAAGAAGACATCCTTTGTGATGTCACTGGAGTTTGGAGCGACACAAACATCGTAGATCTTTTCGTAGATCTGGTTTCTGCTGAGATCGGCTGTCTCCGTATCGTAGAACTCTTTGATGTGCTTCATTAGCTGGTACGACATCTCCAAGAACCACTCAGGCTGCAGCTGAGCGACAGCCAATGCACTTTCGTGTAACATGGTTGATGCTGGATGCCACAACTGAACATAGTTGTGAACGATGACCTGCACTTGGTTGTTGAATTCGGCAGACAGTTTGGGATACAGATTTTCGTACCAATTGATGAAGAGCTTAGCACTGAATGGACATGCGTAATCCAAATAGAGGTCAACAGTGTTCACTGGACCGGTGACCTTGTCTGGTCCTGGGAAGGCATGAGACTTGTAAAATTTTGGTGGGAGGGTCATGTTAGCAGATTGAGTTTGCGCTTGGAACTTGTACCCTAGGCCAAAACTTTGAAATACTGTTGTCCTTAAGACTGGATGAAGACTGAAGCTGAGGGCTGTTTACGTTGATATGTAGAGGCAAGCCTGGGGATGGCGTGACTGACACATTCTGTGGCGTTCTACGCGACTGACAACAGTTGCGGCCAAGTAGGGTAACTCTTAAGCTTCCTTGACATATACACCTTAGACCACATAGCTAAGGCTGGTACACTCCACAAATTTAGCTGAAGCACTTTTGTCTGAAAGCAGCCTCTTATATCCCATCTTGCAGACGCCACTAGCATGATTTTTGTCCTGTTCGGCTCAACTTCAAAGCGAGTGCCGGCTGTTCCGAGCTGCTACCACTGCAAGTTGCCACTAGAGCGAGTAAGAGCGAGCCCTGCAGCTGACTGTGAGCCAGGGGGCATCATCAGCATGTAGAAATAACGATGAACAATGAAACTGTGGCACCTGTGAAGCACAGGATGTTTCAAAGCTATCGTAAAGCTATATTTGAGCCTACGTAATTCGCTCATACGACTACATATTGGTTAAACTCACATTCAGACATATGTAGCTTGATCGAGTTCGATAGCTGGACACCACATACGCATGTGCACTATATTGAGGCACGAGGGCAACCGCGGCCAGAATGTACAACAAACATTCTATGTTTAACGATATTACGGGCTGCTGTAGGGAGAGCCCGTCATTGTGACGTCGCTGCGCAACGCTTGGACGAGTCGTACGATCGACAGCACCTTTTTGCTATGCGACCTCAAAGTGAGGAATTGTCTAATGCGAGCTTTCAAGCACTGCCGCAACTTCGCCACTCAAGGTCAGTGTAGATCATCAAGCACGGCGTTCTTTGAAGAGTAAGTGAGTGCTACTGCTACATTAGTGTGCACACCAAGATTTTGAAAGAAAAAGGAAAACTGGACCTGCGGTATGATAGCACTGACGAGTTGTGGGCTTCGCCCTACTCATATTCCAGTGAGTAGGTACAGCTAATTTAACCATGCGCTTCACCGCCCTAGACCATCATCAACATCCCATGCAGACGCTAAAAAATGATTCTGGTTGTTAATCCACACGATCTGCGGAATAGAGTCGCGGAGGATGGAAAGGTACGCCTCTTGAGTCTTAGTACAAGTTTTCTTTTATTTCGAATTCCTAGGGCAAAAAGTGGCTGGTAGGTCTCGGCCTCTTCCCAGCTCCCAAGACATGGGCCAGCGTAAATTTTCTGATCCCAGTTACATTGAGGAGGTGCGAGCACTACAGGCTGCAACTGGAGGCGACTGATACCTCATTGCGACGAGAACTCTAGCGTTATGCGTAGGGCTAAGACTTGCCCATTTCTAGGACTTCGCAGCTTTAGGTGGGGACCGCTAGCGCTAGGGCAAACACATGTTAGAACACCTTGGCAAAATCACGCATCGAATAAACATCCCGCAGAACGATGCATAGTTACTGACACACCGGCATGGGGTCGCGCAGGGAGTCACAGAACTGGCAAAAGAAATACTACCCTGACTAGAATCTCATCAATTCAAAGAGAAAGATTATGTGAAATTGGCTATCGGTGAATAAAGGATGGTTGATTAAGCCAGGATGTATTAGGAGCTCAGACACACACCATCGTGCCACGTTAGAGTATTCCCGTCAAAGCTAGAGTGCGAGAAGTTAGGAGCCTTTTATAAAGCACTCCAAAGCATGTTAATTTCGAGATTTGTGCTTTGAAGTGTAATTTTAACACGCGAGAAGGTGAGATGAAACATCTGAACCTGGCGGCAGTTTGAGATGAAAACGACTTTTGATTGTGAGATTCAATTGCCAAGCTGTTGACCAAAAGCGTTTTCTGTGAGCTGGGCTCCCACCAATTAGGGTTTTCTGAGAGTAGTGAAAGCTCTCATAGCAAAGTACGCTCCCTTCCTTAGCAGGGTACGCTTAGACTTTGTAAAAGGGAAAATCATTAAAAATAGGGGGTGATCTGTTCACCTGTTCGTAATTTGTCTCTCCGTGTCCACCATTAACCTGATGCTCACACGCATATTTACTTCGATTTGTACGTTGAAGGCGTGTTTGGTATTTGCGAAAGCCGTGGACAGTGGACCAGTACTACATACACAAGCGTAGACTCGCCTTCCATGAGACCACCAGCGCGTATATCAGTGAAGTCAGTCTGATAATTTTCAGCAGAAACAAGAAACGTGGACAAGTTTGAATAATGTTCAGGAGACTGGACCGGAACTTAGAATTGTCATTAAGAGTCCAGGGTAGCTAAGGATGGTATTACATTTGCGAAACACAATATAACGGACCTAAGAAGTTCGTAACATGCCCTAAAACCCGCAAGTCCATCAGTAACGAAGACTTGCAAAGACAGGTAGCTTGGGTTTTGGTGTGGTGTAAGTGAAACATTTTCGGGAGTTGCCGAATCCCCGCTGCGTCAAGCCATCACTCACTGTTGTCGTTGTTGCTAAGACATTTTCAATTGACAAAGGAGTCTTTTCGTAAAATATCAAAATCTACTAGACATCGCCATTCAGTTGTCCAAGAACTGATGTTTAGTGCGCACCCACTTGAGGTATTAGTTCAAAGCTCAAGTGTGTCTCTGATGATGTAGCTACGCATCACCAAGCATACAAAGATAGCTTATGATAGGGATAAGGAATAGACCTAATGGTATGCAAGTACCTCGCAATCATGCTCGAGGTAAAAATTGCGGAGATCCTGACCACCGGTGCTTGCAGTTTTGCTGTCTCCGTGTAAATATTGTCTCAGACATCGCTCTTGAAATTGCCGCTGCAAGCGAATGAGTGCCTGTTCTCAGGCAAGAATGAGCATCAAGTGGCACCACATTATATGTTAGTAGTTGTGGTGAGAATCAGCATAAGGCTAATCAAGGCTAGATGGTAGGCATTCAATATGAGAGAGATTAGGCGTCCGTGAGAGTGGTTATACCAAAAAACAATTTCTATCTGGCGTTGTTGTGCCACATCATGGCCATCCTTCGAACCACTGGTTCGATACGTCGTATCAATTGTTCTGCGTTAACAGTTTTGGCATGGGACCAACTGCTAGATACGAAAATCAACAAGGAAGGACTAGGCAATCATGACTGAAACAAAAATCTCCCAACAAGTTAGCTCAAACGCCTACATGAGGACCCAATAATTTCTTCGCTCTGGACCCCCTATACAGCTAAGAAGCTGTCTTGAATAGGGAGCAGCAGCTTTCGCCAGTGGTGAGACAATTATCTGTACGAATAGACGCCCGCATGCGGCAGACTGCGCTTATTACAGACAACAGATGGCGACATTGCTGCAGCTAGCATGGATACGAATTATTTGAAGGCGTAAATGGAGCCAATCCTAGCAACCGAAACAAGATGATGGTCTGAAATCGACTTGAGCTGAAGTGGGACAAACTTCTGTTGGTTCTCAAATGTGCGTTCACAACAGGAAGACTGATCCACTGTGAACAATCAGAATTGGTTGATAACAGCTGTTTTCCCAGAAGCTTTAGATGAACGCAAAGCGCCAAAAAATACCTTCGATGTTGTTCAAAGAGGCGAGTGAAACAAATTTGCGTTGGCTTTAATCTACGTGAGAGTCATAGCTGCAGCTAACAGAAGTAACTGCATCTTAGTCTTCGATGGGGGGAAAGATCCTGCTGCCAAATGAGCTATGCGACATTGCTGTCTTGAATCTTTCACTCACTTTGCGAGAACGTGAGCTCACGAATAGTGCTGACGGTGCTCACCTTATCTGTTATCTAAGAAAGGTACTTGAATGATCTGACAGGGTCAGCGAATATCCACTCATCTGTTTCCACGGCCCTAAAACCATTTCTATTTGTGTCCAGTGCGTATTAATGTACAAGTTCTATCTGAGGCAACCTGTCAGCAGTTCTTTTCGCGCGGCCTCCCTTCCTTGAAATCAGGTCAGGTCTGGCCACATCCCAGACGGAAGCACATACTGCAGCTGCATATGCAATGCTAAGGGGCGGGACTTTGCAGCTCACCGACAGACACCTTTGAGTCTTGACCAACTTTGGCGAGAACTAGCTCATGAATATTTCTCCAGACGCTATATAACACAAGGGCACTGCCATCATCCTCTCCATAGTGGTTATGTACTAGCTGCTCATCGCCCCTTCAAGGTCCACAATACGTTTAGTACATTCAAGGAGGCACCACGCTACACACTCGTCTTCTCAACTTCTCATAGTCCAAAGTTTACACCAAAGTCAATTAAGGCGGGCGACATCTAAGACATCGTATCTTTCTACAGTTATCACCACTCGAGGTTCCATTAGCGGCACTGGATATACTGATACAAACTCTTGAGGTTTACTTGGAGCTGTCTGCATTACATTGGCCACCACCAGAACCCTTTACACACCACTTCACAAACGGGATCGCCGGCTCTACCTTAACCTTGGCTGACTGACCATCCTGGACGCGCAACATACTGCACTTTCACGCACCCCCTTGAAGTGCATTCTCTCAACCTCCAGGACTACAGTGGGATCTGACCATAGCTCCAACTTCTTTGTATTTGCATTAACTTACCAACTGTGAGGCCAACTACTCTTCCACTGCGTGTCATCATGCCTCACCGCTACGTTCCATACCAGAGCGAGAGCCCTACTCTCGACCAGCTGAAATATGGTCATCAGATGCTACCCCAATACCAGTCTGAACAACCTGTTATGCTACAGTACCAGGGGTATGGCCAACAGCAGGGCCAGAATCAGCAGCTTGCGGCACAAATGACTTCTTCCTCCACATAGCCCCAAGTACAGCTTCCACCTCCACAACAGCACTATCTACAACTCCCAACACCAGCAGCATCTTCTGATGGTATTTCAACTTACCCAGTGTATCAATCCCAACCAAAACTTATTAGAGCTTCCACACTCAACCCTGAGTCCACTGTGGGCAAGAAGAAGTCAGATAGAGACCACCCTGGACAGTACGACTCGAACCAATGGTCTTCAGTGAAGATTGGCCTGAGAATTCAAGGAGACCTAAATTCGATGATGGCAAATTGGAACTCTGAGGAACAGAGAGTACGAAGACGGTTGGTGCTGATTAGCTGGACGCAAGAATATTCTGACTTGTCACTGAGCTTTAGACCGATCTCCCAAAGTGAATACATCCCAGGTATGACCGTGCTTAGTTGTATTTACTGGGAAGAAGCTGAGCGATACTTCGTCACATCTGTTGATGTGATTACACTTTTGGAGAATCTTGTTCAGACGAAATTCCCAGTGGAGGAGAAGAACAGAATTCGCAGAAACCTGCAGAGCTTACAACCGCTAACAGTTAGTAAGGCCAACGACAGACTTCGAACATTCTTCGACCAGATTATGAGATATGAGAAGCCAAGACCACGCCGTATCGAGAAAGACGTGAAGGTTATTCATTGGTCTGCTGTTGGAGAAGCACTGTCAAGAGTGCTTTCCAAGTACACCGTTGAGCCGAACTCACCGAAACACCAGGCCTCATACGGTCCTCAGCCAACTCATCATTACGTTCAGGCACCGCCTCCACCTACATCGCAACAGTCACAGTACCCCAAATCACTGGCACAAGCACCATCTAAGCCACTGGCGTCACCTGTTTACCACCCACAAGATTATCCAGCTTAGCCACAATCATATGCCGTCTCCAGCTATCCCCTCGGTATGACTCCACCACCACCCCCATACGGTGGTTACAGTGCCTACGCCCCACACCATCAACAACAACCAAATACTAGCTCTGAGGGACAATCAGCTTCTCAGCATCAGCTGTTTAGTAAACCACCGCAGCAACCACAATAGTTAGTATATCAAGAGCAACCACAACATGTGGTTATCAGTGGTAGTATGGGATATGGTTACGCTGTTAATCAGCCGTATATGACCCAAAGCGAGACATCTAGTGGGATGTGACGCTCCAAATCGGCTATAATGTTTGAAATATGATAGCATATGATTAGATATGATTGTAATGAATGTGAATGAGTCTATCGTTTACGTCACTGTAGATACAATGACCTCAGTCTTTTCTTGAACCAGCTTCTTCGAATTTCTTTACCGTGGTGCCGAAGTTGGGGGTAGAGTGGATTTCCACTTTGCCATCTCTGACAACAGTATAGCTCGACGTATCCTCAGCTTTGTGCTTACGTGCAGCCTCTTGAATCATCTGCTCAGCAACACTTACGCGTTCACCTTTACGGAATGATTCCACAATCGGGGTAAAGACTGGCGATGATGTTCCAGACTGCAAGAGAACAACTCGTGGACCCGAGATTTTAACATAGCCTGAACCAGCAGGGGAGATAGTGGACCAAGCACGTCTCAGGAACTTAGAAGTCTCAGTGTATGCTGTGGAGATTTGTCTTTTGACCTTACTCCATTGGGATACTGTAGCCAAATCTGTCGTTTCAACATCAGTTTCCTGTACCGAAGTTACCGAAGTTTCAGGTTTCATACTCCACGCCTCGATACAGTCAAGTTCACCGGTGATACTAACACCAACGAGGGCATCCCTTTTGACAACGACCTCTTCTTGTACACCGAGAACAATCTTGTAGACTTCACCGTCACCTTGTAGAACGGCATCACCTCTTCCCTGTAGCAGAGTGTATCCGAACATTCTTCCCAGACCACTGTCAACTGTGACGGTGTTTTTACCAAACCATTTACCGTCCTCGGATCTCTGCACTTTCAATGGTACACGCTGAGTGTCCAATCTAAGAGCAGGGCCAGCGAATGAGAGAACGGAGGACTTTGGGAAGACGGCGAAGTCCTCTTTTCCATTGACAGTCAAAACATATAAAGACTTATTCTGATCACTCTTGACCAGAGCTGTGACTGGAACTGTACTCTCAACTTTCAGAAATCTCCAAGAATGGAAGCCGAGGAGAATTCTCTTGATTGGAGTGAGCCAATACGGCGAGGTGTAGACATTTTGCAGGGGCGAGAGAGTCAAGAGACTGTTACGCTTGATATAGACAGGAAGAGATGGGGTCAATGAAATCTGGAGCATCGAAGGTGGCTGGCCCAAAGTGTGGTATAGCGGAGCAGTTTGTTGTGGAGGGACGGAAGAGGATGGCACTGTTTGGGGTGTGATTGGGGAGTGAGATGGGGCAGCCTGGACGTGCAATCGACGCACCAAAGGCAATGCCCTCTTCTTGAGTTGATGTGATGACATAGTAGTGACGATGTTTGGCATATGCATGGAAGACGATTGTAAGAAGAAAGTCGTAAGCTGTTCTACAAAATTATCATAGGAAGCGGAAAGTACTGTTTTCCTCGCGCTCATTGGCCGTGGGGCGACAGGGCTCCGTAACAGTGAAGCCACGATGGAAATGGGCTTGAATGTCACTGAAATTACATGTTTCTAGCATTTACGTGTAGCCGAGATTCTTCATAGCACATATGATAGTGGTAGTCATTAAATTGGTCATTAAAACAAGCCTGTACATGGGCTGGGATGTGGTTATTGAGATCATAACAAACCTTGAAGTGTGTAGCCAAGATCCCTTAAACAAGCGACTCAGTCTCCTCTCCTTCTCTTCTTTTGTGAGGTAGTGCTCGAAGGAGCACCAGCCGTTGCTGTCGGTGTGCTCTCCTCCTCGTCTTCGTCATCCTTCTCGTTGGCCTTTTGAAGATGTCTAACGAACGTGTAAGAACTGAGGGAAAACACTCTGTCGTCGTCTGTGAACAAAGGCTTCTTTTTCAGTGATCCAGCACTAGATGCAGCTGCCGTTGTGTTAGCTTTAGCAAGAGCTTCAAGGCCTCTGACAATATTTCCACCAGCGAGCTCGGTCAGGTAAGACGTTTCCAGCTCATATATGCTCTCCTCCACTGATGTGAGATCGCGGTCGATCTTCTTCTTCCTCTAGATAGCTTCTGATAGTTGCTTCTTGAGCGCTTCGTACTCTTTGATGTCAGCCATGATTTTGAATGAGGGTAAGAGATGGGGTTCTATACGGTAATTATACAGCAAGGGACTGCCCACTGGTCACGCTGTTGGTGTGATTGAACAACGTTGTAAACCAGTGTCTGGTCTTGAAGAAACAAGTTCGCGAATTTGTTTACTCAACAGGCAGCTCCCAGCCCGAGGACACAGCAGTTCAGAGATCCACAACAACACCAGCTCAGTTACAATTACTGCCGTCCAAACCTACAGGAGGGCCCCGTTTACGCGATCATACTTGGAGACGTCGACCAAAGCTAATCAATAGCCGAAACTATGGACGCCATCGAACTCACATCAATCGTTATCGAGAACGGCTCGTCTGAGACGCGTGCCGGATTCTCTTCAGACCAACTCCCATCATTGGTGATCCCATCGTTTTATATCAAAGTCGGCGAGCAGATCATTGTTGGTGACGAAATATACCAGCATCCTGATGCTGAAGTGCTCACCATCTTGAATGATGGTGTGGTGTACAACTGGGATGCCCTTGAAGCCAACTGGAACTTTGTTTACGAGCAGTTAGGTGCAGATCCCACTGAACACCCACTCATCATCACAGAGGAGATTTGGAACAACAAAAAGAACCGCTCCAAACTTGCCGAAGTGGCATTTGAAAAGCTTCAAGTACCATCTCTTGCCATCATTAAGGCTCCGCTTGCAGTCAGCTATGGTGTTGGAAGATCAACTAGTCTTGTCGTGAACATTGGTGCTGCGTCCACAAGCATCACACCAATCATGGAAGGTACCGTGCAATACAAAGGTGCCACACACTCTAAGTACGCAGGTGACTATCTCAACGCCCATGTGTACCAATACTTCGCAAATGGCCGTTCTGTTGACGTTGAGTCCTACTTCCAGGGATCAGACTCCATGAAGAGACTTCTTGCCTCCAAGCGCATACTCACAGACTTCAAAGCCACATGTCTTTCAACATCAACATATCCGATTCCAAATGCGGGAGTGGAATTCCAGATTGCTTCGAAATTTTATGAGCTGCCTGATGGTAGCAGATTCGAAATTGGCAGAGAGCAGGTCCTTCTCACAGAGCCTTTGTTCCTTCCAGCTGCTTACCTTCTCCCAGGAACCCCTCCACCAAATCCACAATCTCCACCATTAGTTGGACTCACAGACTTGGTGTTACAATCCTTGAAGAAACTGGAAGCCTCTAATGACGTATACTACGCACTTTTGTCCAACATCGTGCTCACAGGAGGTGGCTCACTTATTCCAGGCTTGGAGCAGCGTCTTTTGACAGATCTAGCCAGAGTACTACCACAGTACAACATCCAAACATTCGCCAACACAGACGCCGCTGAAAGAAAGGTTAGTGTCTGGTTGGGCTCAAGTATCTTGGCCAGCATGAACACATTTGAGGGTCAGTACGTCTCAAGAGAAGAGTACCTTGAGAGAGGCGAGGAGGTCGTAAACGAGAAGTTCAAGTAAAAGACAAAACTTGAGCCTTATTTTAATCTAATAAATGTACCATATTTTGACCATGGCCTATAGTGCTATCATTCGTTACTCTTTAATCGTAGCTGGGCATGGTGTTGCACGCAGACATGGAGCTGGCTTAGTGACTGAATTTATCGTTGGTTGCTTATTATCTTATTCTTTCCTTACCCAAAGGATATTTACAGAGCATTGCTACCAGCTACCAGCAACAAGGCAACCACCAACACAAAGGGCGGCTGAGCTGTTTGAAGGTGAGTCATGTGATCTGGACTCATCTTTTGCACTGATCACACCTGCTTCATTGACGAAACTGACATTAACAAGTAGATAGTGGAACGTCCAAACTCGACAAGTAAAATAAACACTAGAACCACCATACATAAAACGAAACTGGCAGCCATAAAGCGAACGAGCACCCCCATTGTACTAATAAGACCCCATTAGATGCCCCCTTAAAATCTAGGTTCAATGATTACAAAGACTGAAGCAATGACGCAATCAGTATCACATCTATCGGTAACAAAATATGTAACCAGCTCATAAATTGTTTACTGAAAAGTTATGTGAAGCTTCTTGCTCATGTGACTGGATGTAATAGTTGGATAATGTATCTCAATTAGGTAGTTACGGACAATGGTATCACACCAACCTCACGCAAGCTGACGACGATCATTGCCCACACACCCATTCCCAGTCAGCAGCAACAAAATTTTTGATAAGTGCCGACGTTGTGCGAGTATGCCATCAGTATTACCGCATCCAAGACAAAGTATATCTAATACATCACTTAATATAATTACAGTGGTGAAAATGAAAGCGCCGGGAAGATTTGCAAAGTTAGACTAGGAGCCTCAAGTGGCTGCAAATGACGAATCCATTCCAGACCTTCCCGTTCAGGATCAGCGTCGTTGGATGATGATGACGGTGGTATTCTATTTAAACAATACTCCAATGACATTTTAGAACCCAGTCTAACTCAGTACAAGTCAACCAAGCAAATTATGGGGGGTGTATGATATGATGAAGCGAGATGTGTAAGCTGTTACATAAGCGAATGTGATGTCCCGGAAAATTTCGCCCAATGAGCGACAGTCACCAACCATCGACAAATCAACGCATGTTGCAGTTTGTTCAAGTTGCATGTTATTGACGCGGAGAATCCCATTGTATCCGTTCAGACAACTCATCTCGATAGCAAAAATGTCTACTGAAGCTACCACACCAGTTCAGCCCCCAGCTGAGGCACCAGCCGCTGCTGCCCCAAAGCACACCAACAAGAAGGCATCCAAGAAGGAGAAGCAGTTCCAGCTCAAGGTTCCAAAGGGTACCAAGGACTGGGCTGACAAGGATATGGTTATCCGTGAAGCTATCTTCTCATCTTTGTCCAAGCTTTTCAAGAGACATGGTGGTGTTACCATTGACACACCTGTCTTTGAGCTCAGAGAGATCTTGGCTGGTAAATATGGAGAGGACTCCAAGTTGATTTACAATTTGGAAGACCAAGGTGGAGAGTTGACATCACTTAGATACGATCTTACTGTGCCATTTGCCCGTTACGTTGCCATGAACAACATCCAGAACATTAAGAGATTCCACATCGCCAAGGTGTACAGACGTGATCAGCCAGCTATGACCAAGGGTCGTATGAGAGAGTTCTATCAGTGTGACTTTGACGTTGCTGGTAACTACGACTCTATGGTTCCAGATGCCGAGTGTCTTTCTGTTGCAGTTGAAGGTTTGACAGGATTGGGAATCACTGACTTCAAGATCAAGTTGAACCACAGAAAGATCTTGGATGGTATCTTCCGTGTCTGCGGTGTTGCCGATGAAGATGTCAGAAAAATCTCATCTGCTGTTGATAAATTGGACAAGTCCCCATGGGCTGCTGTGAAGAAGGAGATGTGCGAGGAGAAGGGCCAGACTGAGGAGACTGCTGATAAGATTGGCGAGTACGTTAAGCTTGCCGGCTCTGTCGAGGAGATTATTAATGTGTTGAAGCAGAAGGAGGAGCTCATGGCCAACGCCGATGCTGCACATGCCCTTGAGGAGATGACAACATTGCTCTCATACCTCAACGCCTTCAATATTTCCAAGTACATTTCGTTCGACCTGTCCCTTGCAAGAGGCTTGGACTACTACACTGGTCTGATCTACGAAGTTGTCACTGAGGCTTCTGCTCCACCAACCAATGCTGAGGAGTTGAAGAAGAAGAAGAAGTCCGATGATGAGGATGCTTCTGAATACGTCGGTGTCGGTTCTATTGCTGCTGGTGGTCGTTATGACAACCTGGTCAACATGTTTGCCTCTGCCACTGGTAAGAAGTCAGTTTCAATTCCATGTGTCGGTATCTCGTTTGGTGTTGAGCGCTTGTTCTCGCTAATCAAGCAGCGTGAAGCCAAGAATGAACAGCTGAACATCAAAGCTACTGCTACTCAGGTATATGTTATTGCGCTTGGTGGTGGTGAAGGTTGGACTGGTTACTTGCCTGAGCGTATGGCTGTTACCAAGAAGCTTTGGGAGGCTGGTATTGAAGCCGAGTACTTGTACAAGGCCAAGGCAAATGTCAGAAAGCAGTTTGAGGCTGTCGAGAAGTCTGGTGCCTCCGTTTCGGTCATCCTCGGTAAGGAGGAATACCTTGAGGGTAACGTTAGAGTTAAGAGATTGGGTCCTGAGTTTGCCGATGACGATGGTGAGTTGGTGCCTGTTGAGCAGGTTGTTCAGAAGGTCCAGGAGAAGCTTGCCGAGGCCAAAGCCAGCTCTGGTGGTGTTGATGAAGTTACTCGTTTGTTGCAGAACATCTGATTGGTCGTTGTATCAATGAATGTGAATATGTCTATAGGACTTCTGTGTAGTTGGCTAATAGACTGTCCTACTTGGCAATCTCGAGACTGAGATCTGTGATTCAAGTGCTACTGAAACCTTGTATCCCAGAAAGTCACTCCAGAATGATTCACAGCTCGCCTTCAGGAGAATCACATCTCTTCCAACAATTCTCAGTCTCCTTGCTTCATATCTCGATCCAAGGCTTGGTGCTGCATCAGATGTCTGTTGTCCCATCCTCATCAACCTCAATAAGGCAGATATTAGAGATTCCGACTGGGCCATGAAAGTTGTCATCACAGTTGCCAGTGTCTAGCTGCGAACATTGTAGTGCTGATCAATTGAGAAAACCCATCCAGTACCTGTACGGAAATCAGTATTAATCACTGAAGACAGGTGCGTTACCCGGCCTTTGAAAAATAGCAGCGAGTACATGATGATGGCGATGAGCTGAGAACAACAGACAAATTACTGGAACTCCAAAGTCAATCTGCCTACATTAAAGGCCACAGTATAATGTTTCGGGGACCCTCACTGCGTCTTCTGCGATCATCTACACGAGCCCTCAGGTCAATACCTCCGCTTACTAGAGGGGCTAGAACGAGAAGAGCCAATACGCCTGCACCATTACAATCACGTAATTCACCACCACAAACGCATACAGCCCAAGACGAAACGACACCAGTTTTCCAAGACATAGACAAAGCAGCAGAGGAACTACAAAATGCCGAGCAGATAGAGGTGGAGACGTCTCCAGAGTTGCTTCTACTAGATCATCTGAACATTTCACGCCCTGGTACGAAGACAGACAAAAGGTATCAGAAGCTGAAGAAAAGATTAATGAAACTTGAAAGTAAACATGACAGATTTCAGATTCTGACACAGTTTCTGATTGGAGAAGTTAACAAAGAGGTTTTGGAGTATCCAAACCCAGATGAGATGCCGCTTCAAGAGGATGAAGGAGATGTCAATCTCGAGAAAGGCCTGGAGTATGAGCTGAAACAGAGTGTTAGAAGTGAATGGAACGTTTCCAACGAGAGATATAAGCGCTTTGGAGTGTTGAATGGTCTACTGGAGAGCTCTTTGAAGAATAGTAAGGATGGACAAGGCTTAATTGTACCAGTAGAGGCGTTGGCCCATGTTTTTGAGATTTCGCAATATGTTGAAGACGAACACATCAAACAAAGAGCGAGATATCTCACTGGTAAGCTCATTTATCAAACCAAAAAGGTGGAATTCGACCTTGTAAATGAGTCTCTATACATAACTGCGCTCATGGAGTTCCAAGAGTATTCGGAGGCGGAAAGATTGCTTTTGAAACGTATGGAGAAGGTGGATCAACGGTGGTGGTATGAGTTACTGACTGTGAACTACATCGACCAGATTAGGTTCGATAAGGCCGAGCAAACTGTGAAGACCATCAGAAGTAAGTATGGAGAGTATCTGGATACCAGAATTTATCTCCTGTTCATAAACTCGTACCTAAGATCCAACAACGATGAGATGGCTGAATTCTGGACCCAGGAATTCCTCACATTTGTTCATAAGCGTGGATTTCTGGAAGGTGAGAGAGAGGAGCCTGGTCTAGGAGCATCAGAAGAGGCTACACTGGAGTATTTGAATCGAGAGGATCAACCTACGAAGCAGGAGTTTTTGAGCATCGTTACTGCCTTCTTAAAATCTGAAGAGCTTGTTGGCAGTGCTGCTGACTTGGTGAACTTTTACCTTGAGCAACCAGGTACGTCAGCGGAAGAGGTAGCGTTATAGCTCATCCAGTACAGGATCAACTTCAGAACTCGTGTGCTACCAATGCTGTCGCAGATGAGCGACATCAAAGCAGTGGAGTACATCAGTTCTGTGATTGAGGAATTCAGAGAAATGACCCCATTACAAACAGCACAAGCCGATGTTATTGATGATTTCTTTCTGATATTGGGTAAGGTTGGAGGATTTGAGAAGCTTACTACACAAATGCAACACTTAGTATCCGAAAACGGGAAGTTGACAGAGAAACACTTCTACAATCTTCTTGTGGCCCTTTTGAAAGCTGGTCGTGAAGAGGATGCCCTGAAAGTTTTGGACAACCTTGAGCTATCCAGTGCTAGGGCCATGGAAGTACCAGAGTCTTTAGTTGATGAATTTCTGATTCCACCGGTGAACACCTACCACTATATGCCTTTTGTCGCACATTATGGTCGTTCGAAGAGAATGAACGAGCTTCGTCATTTCCTCGACAGATTCAATCAGCACTATGGTCTTTACAACTCTGCCCTTATCACACAACTACTCAGCACATTCCTCCGAAATAAGGAGTACACAGACTTGATTCAACTCATCAAACATATAATTGTTGACGATATCCATCTGCAGGACCCTTCCTCTGACAACGACTTTCGTCGTCTTTACTCAACTATCTGGGCCTGTCTGAAAGATCTTGCCACAGAACGCAAACGAAACATGGACATCCGTCACAATGAAGACTTCCCAGATTACCGAGTTGTGTTCCTGAAGATGGTTCAAGACAAGGTCGTCCCCTCCCCAGACGATTATTCAATGATTGTCAAAGCATTCATTGTTAATCTCGATTTTTACCCAATACCATGCATAATCCAATACATGGGCAAGGTCCATCAGGTTGTCCCTACTCCATAGCTGCTAAAGAGTGTTGAGAAGCTATACATGAGAAGACAAGAGCTCGGTGTATTGAAACCGACAGTGCTGACGCAGAGTTATATGGATAAGCTTCTCTCAATTAAACGTGAGAGTGAGTTTGAGAAAGCATTGGACTTCGGATCCAAAGAGCGCCGTGAATATTTAGAACGTCAGGCTTTGGGCAGGAAGAACCACTCATTAAGGATAAGAAGGCAAACACCAGATACAGAGCTGCTGTGGAGGGTAGCACTGGCCAAGATGATGGACGTCCTGGAGAGCATGGGTGCAGACGACGAATTGATGAGCCGTATCCATGATGACTTCGGTCTTGTCTACAACATGAACAGGATCTTTTCACCCGAGAAGTGATGAATGGGATCTGTGTAATGAGCCAATCAACAGGTCATATGACTAATGAGAAAATGACAACGGTGACGTAGAATAAAATACAACAAGTAGTATAGAGCGACAATATGGTGTTGGCCAAATACAGTAACGTTATGGGGCCCTTGTTGTGAGACCGCGAATACGTTCTAGAATCCTAATCCACAGCGGCTGTGGCTGACAGTCGCTGAGAGACCCCACCGCCACTGAAACCTGAAGTCAGTGGAAGCTGGTCATCTCAACCGGTTGTAACCAGTTAAGCACTCAATTGACTCAAATCGAAACAAGAACAAACATGTCTGAACCAGTTGACGAATCCAAACTGACACCACAAGAGCTTAGATTGTACAAACTATACGGTAAACTGCCATCCCGCAATGAAGTACTCTCGCACAAGTTGCAAGAGCGCAAGTACTTCGACTCGGGTGACTACGCATTGAAGCAAGCCGGTGTAAAGGATATCAACACAAAGCTCAGTGATAAGCATCTGACACCCGAGCAGATCTTAAGGATTAATAGACAGAGTGTTTCCGGTGGCTCGGCGGGTAAGAGTGGTTTGGAGAAGGAAGCTACGCTAGATGATAAGGACGGAGAGACCAAGTCTGGTTAAATTCGGAGCCATTGGAGAGATTCGTGTATATTACTGGCAATTCAAATGGATTTTGACTGTCTTTATCATCATGTTGATATCGTGTCGATGACTTGCAAAGCGGCTCAATTAGTGTACCTCATTGTGCTGTAGATTTGGCAGCAGTCTGCTAGCTTATTCAGAGATCATTGGTCATCTATAACGGTTGTTAAATATATACACCACCTAATCTTTCAGTACTGTGCTCAGGTATGAGTTGGATAATACGGATTGATTTGGTCAGTTCGACAGGACATCATGCCCACAAGTATCTTCCAATATTACCGAACACAATCAGCCCAAAGAAAATGAAGTTTCCCAGCCAGAGCATGGTGGCAATGAACTCACTGTTCATGTACCAATCCACTGGAAGGCCAGTGTCCATAACTACCACTAGCGACGAGGCCAAAGTGGCCATTGAAACACTGGTTACGAAAGCAGACAGTGTACCATCGAGCAAGGCCCATAGACAAGGGTTCAACATAGCCCAGGCGAAAGCAGCCTGTAGTGAGCTGACCCATTCAACACGTCTCACTGCAAAAGCAACCCCGATGAAGGCAACACTGGCACGGATGATGGATGTGTTGTCGATGCCCATTGCGCGGGAAGCAGTCGGTTTGACACCAAAGACAAGTCTGTCAACAAGCGGTACGATGGATCCAAGAAAGACACCTTCGAGAGCAAGAACTGCTTCACGTGGAACATCAAGGCCGATGAGGGAAGCTACCAACCTGTGAGCGATTTCTGTACCAATCTTGAGCGGTTTGGATGCGAGTTCTGGAACGAGGATGTGGTTGTCATGAATGTGTTGGCCAATCTGGTCGAAAAAGATACCCAGCGCCCCCAAAACGGTCACCGCTGTAAGAGACTGGATGATGTATGAGTACATATGCTTGCGAGGAGGGTGCTGCAACGGTGTGTCAGTTTGTGGGTGCTTAGCAATGTTAGACTTGAGCTCATCGTAAATGGATGAGTCGTCCTCAGCGATGGTTTTGTCGTAGATGCTGAAGAGCGGGGACTTCGTGAGGTCTTCCTGGCTCTTGGTTTCTGGAATTGCCATTATTCGTGCAATGTCACTGCTTTATTATGGGCTTTAAATGTGATTTCGACCTTGTGTTAGGCATTGTTGTGGTCAGTGAGAGGTTTGTCCGATGGCGTGGTCGCTTAACATTTTCGTACAATACGGTACCGCGGCCCCTGGTGGCCTAGGACAAGCCAGAAGGCCTAGGCCTGGGCTGTGTGGGGCTGGTCTTATCTCACATGAGAAAAACGACTGGAAAAACATAGCACTGTTGAGTCAATATCAAGATCTTCTATTGAGTTGCCAGTCAGAAGTGATTTGTATTCGTCTAATTGATATGCATATACAGTAGTGCACCACACCCGTCACTCAGTTCTTCTTCAACTTCTGTTCTCCGGTGGCTGCTCCGAACACGGTCTTTGAAATAACGCCATGGAAGAACTCGTACGTGTAGTAGAAGGCAAAGCCCATACCACCAACCGCGACGAATATTTTGATTCTCTCGTCTCTTTCAACGTTGAGGAATGGGTAAGGGTAGTGGTTTGGTGGCTTGACAAGCGTCTCAAGAATGATCCAGTAAGCCCCGCAAAGAGCTGTCACGTTGAAGAGCACATAGCTGATATGGAGATGGAAACTCTCACGGCGGAAGAAGTAGTAGTCGATACAGAGCCAAATAATAGGGAACAAGTGGATGGACATGTCTACTCTCAATGGGAGAAAGTTCTCTGGTGCGATGTTCTCTGGCACAATGAGACGAAGGAAGAAGAGCTTGAGAGTCCAGTAGATCAGGGCGACAAGAGTCTCAGCTACCAGCGACCACGACTCAACAATCTTACCCAAGGTATAAAACATTGGGATGAATGCCACCAGCCAGTTGATAATGATGGTGGCAATGGTGAGGATTAGCGACAGGTTTGTGAGGAACTGGTAGTGTCCTCCCTCTTGAAGCTGCTCTGGGAGTGGGTTTCTCAATACCCTGGATAGACCATATGAGCACACGGAGAGCCCAATGAGGCAGTAAAGCGTATAAAACGGTCTGCTGACTCGGTATAGTTCTGAGAATAACATTTGATGTGGTCTAGAAACGATAACTGGGTAGCTTTATTAGTAGAAGGCTGAGTTGCTGCCTTTAATAGTTCAAAGGCGCCCGTGAAATTCATTGGGCGGCATCTCGGGAACTCGGAATCGACAGCATGCATATGCTACAGGCTGCAGCACAACCCACGTCCGAAGTTAAGTCTACTAGAACTGGCCATCGAAATTAAAAGCAAACAATAATATTACAAAAGATAAACAAATATTCAACGCTGTAAAAGTTCAGATGATGGAAGAAAAGTGAACGAGTGCCGTGTGGAACCGAAAGCAATCTCAGATTGCTTACGATGTCTGAGAACGTGGGCTGGAACTGATATCAGAACTCCTCCTTGAAGATGCTCTCATGCTTGGTGTTCTCCTTGGTGATGGTTTCTGGGGTAGTCTCATCGTTGATCTCCTTTTCATCACCAGAGCCCTGACTGAATCCGGAGAATGTCTGCTTCAGCTCACCACCATCGGTGGCATCATCGCCCTCCTTGATGGCCGGTACAGCACTCTTGGTGCTGGTGGTGGCAGCTGGTGCAGCTGATGTGGCGGCTAGAGAGTTTTTGCGAGTATCAGTACGTGGGTCGTAGTTGAGCGCATCGTCCACCATCGATCTGTAGCGTGTGCCCCCGGTCATGGAACCCGATGATGATGTGGTTGTAGTAGTCTTTGGCTTTGTTGCACTTGATGACAGTATGTCGGCAATCTTTGAGCCGCTGGCGGCTGGTGTAGCATCAACAGTCTCCTCAGGAATCTCTTCAACAATCTCTTCTTCTGGCTCCTCTGGTGGTGGCAAGAGTTCAGCGATCTTCTTCTCTTCTTCCAATGCAGCAATTTTTTCCTCCTCCAACTCCAACTCAATTCTGAGTCTTTCATTCTCAACAATGGCTTTCTCCTCGTCAATCTCAGCCTGCTTTAAGGCAGCCTCAGCAGCCAGCTCATTGGTCTGCTTCAATGCAACCTCAGCTTCAGCCTTCTTCAATTCACTCTCCTTAGCGAGCTTCTCCTGCTCAGTGTGGCAGTTCTCAATCTCATCTTGTAGCTTCTGCAAGACTTCTTCGGCATTTGTGAGCTCTAACTTCGAGGCCTCCAGCAAGTTTGCTGCATTCTCAGTGTTCTTTGCCTGTGTCTCAGTGATCTCTTCAACTGCCTTCTTCTCCTCGTTCAAAACATCGAGCTTGTCCTGTTCAATCTTCAAGTTAGCCAAAATTGGAGCGAGCTTATCCTTACGCTCCTTCTCAATCTCGTCCATTTCAGCCTTGCGCTTAGCCTCCGCAACAGCTTGCTCCTTGGCAATACGCTCGTTTTCAAAGATCTTCTTAGCAAGCAATTCCTTGGTCTTTCTAGCTTCTTCCTTCTGCTTCGATGCCAAAATCTCCTTGTTTTTCTGCAACTCCTCCTTCTTGGCCTTCTCCAATGCAATAAGAGCTTCCTTCTCCTTCTTTTTCTCAGCTTCGAGTTCAGCTCTTCTCTTAGCCTTAGCCTCCGCCTTCAATCTCTTCTCCTCGGCCTTTTTGGCCTTCTCCTGAGCCTTGAATTCTTCATGAGCTTTCTTTTGTTCAGCTCTCTGCTTGGCCAGCTCGGCATCCTTCTTTCTCTGTGCCGTTGCAGTCTTATCGATTTGCTCAAGAACAGGGTTAACGAACTTGGAGGCAATAGCATCCAGCTCCTCCTGAGTCATGAAAAGACCACCACCAAGATTGACCTTGTTGGAGCTAACAGAACGCTTATCGTGATGTCTCTGTGCAATCTCCATGGCAATTTTGTTGAAGTCGGCGTTGAGCATGATGTCCTTCTCTCCCAGGTACTTGTCAATGCCCTTCAAAGTCTTAGCGGCGTTGAGAGAAGCAGCTGCGAGAACCTTCGGATCGATGAGTGAGTTTCTGTAAACAGCTTTGGCCTCGAGATCCTTGTCAACTGGGGCTTTGTAGTTCTGAGAGGCAAGTGCACCAACAGCAGCGAATGATTCGAGTGTAGCATCATCCAACTTGGACGGAGTTGGTATACCGAAGGCTGCTGAATTTCTCTCTGGGTTCAATCTCTCAGACACCATTGTGGCAGCTCTTTCCTTTGAGATAGCAGTAATCTTTGAGAGATCCAAAGTAGTCTTCTTCTCGCCATTTCTGACAGCGTCAAACTCGTAGAGGGAGGCCAGGTTGGACGAAGCGAGTGAGCCGATAGATCTTCCAGTCTTGCTATACATTGCGCTGGCGGCAGAACTAGAGGAGGCGTCGTCTCTCACTGGTTCATAGCTTCTTGAAGTGGCAGATTTGGCATGTAGAGCAGCAGCAGCAGCTCCTTCGCCCAATGAGGTTCTCTCATAACGCTTTGGAGCAGTGTCCTTCTTAGCGAGCAAGGCAGCTGTCTGTGCATCGGCTGCAACAGTTCTCTTGTATGGCTCAATGCGCAAGTCTGTTGAGTTTGCGAGCAATGCAGCAGTATCAGAAGCTGATGCACCGTTAGGAACACCAAGAGACTTTGTTGATGGGGAATCGTAGATACCATACTTGAGCTTCGCCTTGTAGAGGGCCTCTTTAGATAAGGGCTTGCCATTGGTCTGGTACACGGACGAGACGCGTGACTTAGTGGAGTATTGATCAGACTCACTAACAAGCGACATTGTTTAGCAAGTGTATTTGATTGTATTTTATGGGTTGGTGTTGTGTTTTGGGTGCCTTTGTAAACGATTCACTAAAAAGGTTGGTGGAATGGTGGGCTGGTGTGGGCCTGCCTTTTTTGCTTGCTGGAGAAAGCGGCCGCCCTATCTTGCCTCGGGGGGAAGAAGATGAAATTTACAGCGCGTAGTGGCGCACGCCAGAGGCTGCTGCGTTGAAGCACGCGTGAAAGGGGTTATTTGCGCGAATCTTACCTGATAGAGACGAGATTGAAATCTGGTTGTGACAATTTAGCCGAAATAGGAATAGTGTGGCCGAACCACGAAAATGACGTAAATGTGGCCAAAGTCCAGCGACTTTCGCAGCGAGGTCGGAATAATTTAAAGGGGTCAACTAGCACATTAAGAGCGCTATTGTCACTAAAATTCCAGGATATTTAGCGGGTTGAACTGCGAACATTACATATTGCATATGCGACATTATATGAAGTACTTGAATAAAGGTATATTCCCCAGATTAACAGGACTATCAACTGCAAATGTGACTGAAATAGTCTAGGCTCTCAAGGCAGATCGGTTTGTACAATGTCTGCTAGTCTCGCCGCCAACAAGGGTCGTGCGGAAAACCAATTAGCGATAAGGACGGTACCTGGAGAGGGGGGTCCAGCGCAAGTTTCGAGGCGTGAGCTGCATCAAATCTAATGATTTTATTCAGGATGGGTGATTCTTGGTCCGGAATTTGCCATCTGACACCCAGTGTCACTGGATCTAAGTCGATTCTTACGCTGATTGATTGGATTGGACAGGTGCCAGTTATCCATCCAGTGACTCACATCCCACACCGTTGACATCAATCTTCATATGAGCGACATCAGTAGCTCAAGAGTGCCACCTCCAGTCTTAAGTCTCGTACCTCACATATTGTCTATGAATTCAGCGTGGCTACTACTCGTTTGTCCGATATCCCAGATTTTCCCAAGATAGCTGACCCCGGCGACATACCGCTAGGCCTGGCTCTAGACCCCCCGGTCTCCACTTCCTCGGATCCCCCATTTCGTGCGCAGGGAGATCTGATCTAGTCCCCTGTCTCCTGTATATAAGCACATTGCCACGTCTTCCACCCACTTTTTATCGCCACCATTTCTTCCACAGCCTTCTAAAGGATTCTAAGCCAAACAATCACAAGAGACGCCTCAACATCAACAACCAACACATCATCACTATCGTCAGCTCCCAAGCATTCTTCCTCCTGCCTGGTGGTCTAATCATCTCTGAGCATCTTCAACTCCTTAACTTCACAACTCTCCCTGTAAAACGCTTACGTTTTTGGCACCATTCCTTGATTCTCCTTCTGGTGGCTACCCTTTGCATCTTTGAGGGTATTACCGTCGATCGCCATCCGAACTCTATTGAGTCGCAGTATAACTCAGTCGTTCAACTTAGGTACCATGGCCATGTCTCTTGAAATGGAGCTCCTTGCATCGTTTGTTGATAACTCCACAGCTGAGCTCCTGCATTCGCCACTGTACGACCAGAACCAAACCGATGAGGTTGATAGCGATAACGATCCACTTTTCAAGAATCTCAATGAAGATGACCTTTTCAGCTGCATCGCTGTCACTTAGGAAGCCAACGAGTTTGATGGCACTAGGCTTGGAAACACTACTTTAGCCCCTTCATTTGACCCTTCGGATGCCGAGTCTCTCTTCGCAGCTAACTACACACATATGGATATTGCAACTACTGCTCTGTTTGAAGACTCACTTTCATCAGTTGTTCCATCGGTACTCTCTTCTCCTTGCTACGAAGCTTGTTCTGCCTCCTTATCAACTGGTGGTTCAACTCATGTCAACATCAAGCGTCATGCGAGATCAAAGTCTACAGGGACCATCAACCCAAGAAGACTTAGCACAAAATCCTCGTATGGGTCATTCTCCTCCATGTCATCAGCAGATTCTTCCTTATTGTTTTCCAGTAACGACGCTATGTTTGACTCTGATGATGCTTACAGTTCAATTTCCTCGTCTGATGAACTATTCTCTGATCTGAAGCGTTTCCACACCAAGAGCAAATCGGCAGTTGTTATGCAAAGGGCTTCCCAGATGTGGGAGATGAACGATGAATTTCAAGATGCGATCGAGTCTTGGATAGAGCAGGAAGAAGTGTGCAAGCTCAAAGAGGCAGAGTCAATGAAGCTGACTATGTAGAAGACTGAGCAAGAAGATAGCAGAAAGCTTGCAGAAATTGAAACGAAGAATAATCTGGATATGACGCTCAAAGCTAAGGAGGTTGGCTCTCCAGTTGATAAGCAGAAGCCAAATATCTTGTCTCTCACTCATGCTGGTATTAAGACTTCTATCTCCGTTAATGTTGATTCTAACGCCATCAGATCTACAGCTATCCCAAAACGTGTGAGAAGAAGAAATTGTGACGCCGACGTTCCGAGTGTCCACTCAGTGAAATCTGTCACCAAACGCTCTGCTAAGCGCAGAGTTTCAATTGCAACATCATCACAGTCTTCACCACTACCATCTTCAGAATCCAATTTGACCACTCGTGCGATCGCCTCGAAGCCACGTTCCACACCTTGCAAGTCCACGACTGCAAGCACCTTCGACACCAAGGGTAAGCCTTTCAAATGTCCAGAGTGTTTCATAGGATTCCGCAGACAGGAGCACCTCAAAAGACACGTAAGATCTCTTCATACTAACGACAGACCATACGTTTGCTTGAAGTGCAAGAAAGGCTTTTCAAGATCTGATAACCTTGCTCAGCACAAGAAGACGCACAAACACTACTGAAAACTTCCTTCCCCATCGCATTGTAACCCGTAAGCTCATGAAATGAACATCGTCCACAAAGAGTTTATCCACAATTCACGTGGTACCATCACAAACTACATTTGCACATCTTGGGACCACTGCATTCCATTCAAAAAGACATCCACTTGCTATACACTCCTTGCTATACACTCACATAACATCCATGTCAATTTGCTATCACCTCTTCATCAATAACTCGAAGACAAGAACAGGAGCACTCTAGAATGTCTGGTTCAATTTGCACTAGAGTATGGTTTGATGATTTGTTGCTACATATATATATAACCATTTGCATCATGAAACACTTTGAAGTCACTTTGAGTCCCGTTTATACAGGTTGTAGTCACAATCTTGAGTTGAAGCGCCACTGATGAGCTTCTTTAGGCATCTACTAAATCACAATTAAATATCACGCTGAGCACGTGTGGACACCAGCTTCAACAAAACAATCAAGTCTTCATCACTTGCTGCATCATACCTCTATCTGATGTTTTCCACTCGTTTGTTGAACCTTGAAGACGGATTTTCATGAACCAGCTTTTCATGTCTATGCCATGCATCTCTTCTTTTGAAAGTTTTCTGACACAGTCCGTTCGAGCAGGAGAACTTCTGCACGCGCTCATTCATGTCTGGTTTTGATTGGTCCAGCTGAATAGCATGCGAGTGCTGGGCAGCACAGTGTCTCTTAACTTCTGCACGACGAGGAAGCCCCAAGGCATACCAAGGGCAGTCTGAGAATGGACAGCGGAAGGGCCTTACGACTTGGTACTCATCCATATGTTCTGCGAGCCCCAGCATAGAGTTGAAGATATCAGGGCAATGAGAGCACTTATAAATGCCCTTTTTCTTGGTGGACTAAATCTTCTGCCACAGTACTGGGTTTTTCTTCAACTCCTCCACGATGGTTGACGTTGACGTTGTGTCAGTGAGGATTGCACTGTTCTTCACTGTCGGTACTCGTGGAGTGCTAGCTTTGATCTTTGTTACTTGAGATTTTCGAAGCTGCTACTGCTTTTTCTTCTTCTTGACCATCTTCGGTATCGAGTTTACAATCACAACTTCCTGGTCAATGAAAGATAGCGTTTTGCTGATTTCACAGTCTGTCTTGAACTCATCAAAAGCCGAACTGTCTGGGTCCATTTGGGAAGGGCAGTGTACATCAGAGACTCTACTGAGATAATTTTGGAGTCTGCGCACATTTGCCGTAGAAATCAAGTACTCTTGGGTAGGTAGTGTGGATTGTGTGTTCAGTGTTATATCAAATGGTGCAGGTGTTGGGGGCTGATGTGGCGAGTCGCTGACATCATAATACTGTGGCTCAAAATCATATGGGCTGATAGGTGTTGCAACTTGATTCTAGGAGACTGTTTGATAATAGTCTAGTGGAGGAACACTGTATCCATGTGTCAAGTATTCATCTTCATCTTGAACGTGTGGTGGCTTTTCAAACTCCAACGGTGAGAAAACGTGCCCCCAGGTTGATGTAATCCGTTGTTCGAAGTGTGCTTCTGAAGGAGAGCTGGGCGTGACCATGACAGCGTGTCTATTTGGTGCAAAGCTTTCACTAGAGTAGCAGGGTATCCTTGAAATGATCTGGTCTGGTGCGGATGCAAAGGACGAGTTAGTTGGCAGTGGCGACTCAATAGAAGAAGCCTCTTCACTGTCCTCAGTCTGAATAGTATTGTCTAATTGCACATACTGGAAGGCATCATCAATATCGATATACTGTGGGATTGACTCCCTTTGGTCCCATCCCATATGCTAGGACAACAGCATGTCTGAAACGTCAGGAACGTCTTCGAAGTGCGCATGTTGGTCGAATGTATCTAGCGCATCGATCTGGAAATACGGCATGTTCACTAAGTGGCTGAATTTGTGTGTCAGTTCGGTGGTAAGTGGGTGCTATGTGCAGTGTATATGCCTTTTGACAGCTTGAGGTGTCGTAGCGTATTCGTTTCAAAGATGACTCCATGAAGAACAAGAGAGGCGCCGCGCAGGGGGGTATATATACGGACAAACAAACATGGGGGCGGCGTGGTTGCCCAGGTGTATCAGCTCAGCTGTGGGCTCTGCGAACTAATGTATGTCCCGTGTGCCGCCTTAATAGTTTGCAAGATATCATGCACTACTGGCTCTGTTCCTGATGCGCCTGAGTGCGTTAAGGTGCGTCCCCTAGCAGTGGCACCTGAACGTCGTTCAAGTGGAAAGCTTGATGTTTCTGTGTTTTCAGGGCAGCTCCCCCACATCGAAAACGTACAGATATAGTCTAAGAAGGTGCAACCATCTCCTATGTTTTCTTGCTTGATTTTGGCACTTTTTCTTCACATTCATCCAGAGTGTTGGATCGTTCTTGCGGATATCAACACCCATCCAGAAACGTAAGCTCCACGCTTGAAGCTGCAGCGATCCGCGGGCGGACATGTATGGCCGCGTCTGTTGTAACGTGTTAGAAATTGCATCAAATTTCTTTTCGAATTCAGGCATGGCCGCACCAGGCATTCTGTTTCATCATGATACACCAAGGGTAGCTGAATGTTGTGTAGTGTGGATGGGTGTGTGTATTACGTTGTGTTGGAGAGTTCTGCGTAAGTACTGGCTCAGGGTCGCACGCGGTTTTCACATGTGTCGCACTTGGAGTGAATGATCTTATAATACATTTAGATCTAGGTGCAAGGAGATGGGCAATTACATTCAATCTCTGTATACAGGCGCTGCAATATGATATATATAAGAGTGTGAGTGTAAGCTAATATCTTAGCCAGAGCTCGAAGATATTCCATGAATTGGCAGCAGCACTGTTTTCGATAGAGGCAGAAATAACCCAGCTCCAAATAGCAATGTGTCCTACGTCCTCCTCAGATCCATAACAGTATCCTAAAAAGGGTCAAATTACCTCACTGAGCTCACATGCCCCCGTCTCCAAAGTGGTATTTCGGTTGCCTTTAGTCCCGGTGTAACCTTGCTCACTGGTTTGATAAGTTTATATGCAGTTTACGCTTTGAACGCAGTTGTACGTAGCTTTCAAACAAAAGAAAATAATAGCAGTCAGAGTGCTTAAGATTGCAGTCAGCGTGCTTTAAATTGCTCAACCATACTGTGAAGAGAAACAACTTAGTAAGGATATTCATCGTTCCGTGATCAACTAGATACCAACTCATTTGCAATCACGCTCTCTGAAGGGATTACCAACTCTGTTTGTAGATTCTGAAAAGTCGAATCCATCGAAGCGGGGCAAAATGCAGTTCCTAAAGCCGTTTCCAACTCCAGGGTTTTGAGCGTCAAGGACTCACCAGACCTGGGCGGCTCTCAAGTAAAAGCGATTTGGAAGCTGCGTCATGCGAGTCCAGACTCGATATCTTGCACCATATATAAACGGGATATTGTTTACTCGTGACCTTCTCTCGATACTGCACTACCAGATCTAAGGCCATCTCAAGACGCCACCCGTGAAAGATCGACGACCAGCCATCATGCGCTACTACTCCAATAGCATGGGCGATCAATCTTTTTCATTCGAAGAGCCTTCGAAGACAGCACTATGTGCGCCCATTCCCGTAATGGGGACATGACGACACATCAAGCTCTCTAACATGTGCTGTGCACCAGCGGATGCGGGTGCAACGAGCGTATTTGAGCTTCAACTCCGATGTGGTGCGAGCCTTTGAGTGGTCAGATACAGAGGACACTCTGGGACAGCCGCCTGTCCCGCATCTTGGTAACTTTGTGATTCCTATTCCAGCCAAAAGATCTGCATGCCTGTGCACCACGCCTCGTGAAGACGCATACAACCGCATCTAAAATACAAAGTGCACTACAGGGTTCGTGCTTACACGGCCCTGGCAGACACAAACCCAACCAGCTCAAAAGTAGCCAAAATGTGGCGTGGTAATGCTATCGCACTGGTGAGTTTGGACTTATCAACGAAAGTATAACATACAATTGTCTGTGAAGTCGTGCGGTGCTCTACCATGCACATGTGTCATGATGTCTTGAGGTGAGCTGTAGGTTATAGGTTGCGGAACTCCATCCAGGTCTTCAATATCACGGTGAAGGAGACTTCGAAGCTTATCGCACCAAGGCGTGTCTGGTTGAGTGTCGTAATATGGCTGTGGTCCTGAAACAGTCAAGCATTAACACCTCTGACGATATGACGCATAGCCAGTAAATTCGTAGATGGGATAACCGCGCTGCAACCTGTGAGCGAACTGTTCTACACGAGGTTGAAGAGTGAACTTCTAGTGCTGTTTACAATTCATTTCATACATCACAACTGGTCGTTAATTTTGGTACTAGCATGGAAGCTTACGCTGCCCGCAGGTCAAGAATATTTACAAAATACACAAGCAAGTAAGTTTAATCACTGCTGGTCAACCTCCAATGGGGTCAAACGCAAGTATGGCTTGATAATTCTGAACTTTGGGAACAAAGTCTTGGCCTCCTCGTTGGAGACTGATGGGTGGACAATAACATCGTCACCTGGGACCCAGTTGATTGGGGTTGTGATTCTGTGCTTGTCACCGGTCTGCAAGGAGTCCAAAACTCTCAAGATCTCAGCGGTGTTTCTACCAGTAGAAGCAGGGTAAGAGATGATGAGACGGATGGTCTTCTTTGGGTCAATGATGAAAACCGAACGGATGGTGAACTGGACACCCTTGTCGTCAACGTTGGTGGCATCCAAGTGGTCAATCATGTCGTAAGCAACGGCGATCTCTCTCTTTGGGTCAGCAACGATTGGGAAGGAGAGCTTGGAGCCAGTGATCTCATCAATGTCCTTGATCCAGGCCTTGTGTGAGGAGGAGTCGTTAGCAGAAAGACCAATCAACTTGGCACCTCTCTTCTCAAACTCAGGCTGCAACTTGGCAAAGGCACCAAGCTCAGTGGTGCACACTGGTGTGAAGTCATCTGGGTGAGAGAAGAAGACAGTCCAGCTGTCACCTGTGTACTCGTAGAAGTCAATTGGACCGTTAGATGTGTCGGCCTGGAAGTTTGGGGCCTTGGATCCGAGACGAAGTGTTTGGTCAGATGGCTTTGGAATGGACATTGCTTGTGAAGTTAGTTGCGCTAAAGGTTGAAACTGAACAGAGCAAACAGGGTGTCAAGATTCGCCACAGGGAATTAGGCACTTTTATATACGCTCGGTGAGTGGACGAAACTTCAAACCCCGGCTCTTGTCAATGGTCCGTTCTTGTTAGCCATCGCGGTGTTGTCTTCTGTGAGTTCACGTGCCACCGCAGAATTCAGAGCACAAGCCACAATTCTCAAGCCACACAGCGCCACAACTGGAAGCGCTGACCATGGCATTGCGGCAAAGCTGTGGCTGGAAACTACGCTTCTGTGGCCCACAACGGTCAAACTGCCTCCCGGGTGGCTAGTAATGTGGCTCAGTGAATCGCTAAAGTAGCCAGTCCATCGTATCATACTCTGTATTTTTCATTATACAAACCTCTGCAAAGCAGAAAACCCAAAATCACATCAATTCTCTCATTAGTTTAGCATCAGGCTTAGACAGTCTCCAAAACCTCATCCTTGAAGCCGGAAACCTTCTTTCCCTTCTCCTCAGAAGAAGCCTCACCGTGCAAAGCCAACAAGGAACCCAAGTCGAACTTTGGCTGCTTGAGCAACTTGACCTTTCTGATGTGAACGTTCTGCAATGGGAAAATGTTCTTGGTAGCCTTCTCAATCTCGCGTCCGATAACCTCTGGAATCAACTTGGAAGTGAGCTGAGCCAAAGTGGAGTTAGAAACTTCTCTGGTGATGATCTCGGACATCTGCTTTCTAATGGCTCTGATGTGGGAAGACTGAGCGTAGGTGGTCTTCTTGATCTGGTTGGCTTGTCTCTTGGTGAAAGCGATACCAAATACTCTGACAATGTACTCGTCGGAGGTCTTAGCAGTAACATTGCACTCGATAAGTGATTGCCACTTTCTGACCATGGATCTAATTTTGTCGGAGGTGAAGTCCATACCGTGGAAGTTAGTGAGCAAGTTCTTACCCTGAACCTCATCGACTCTCAACTTGATGTTTCTGAAAGAGTAGTCCTCAGAACCCTGCAAGTCAGCGAGCGAGATCTCAACGATACGGCCCTTCAAGGCATCAGCGGCGTTCTTCAAACCAGTAGACTTGTTGACAAGAGTCTTACCAACGTTTCTGTTCTCGAAAGTGGATGGAGCCTTGATGTCGAACCACTCCTTTCTGGTGAATGGGTCAACCACTCTCTTCTTGAGGCCCTTCTTTCCCTTGGACAGTCTTTTGTTCTTTCCAACAGCCATTTTGTGCGAGGTTTAGTGGATATGATGGGGCTAATCGTCAATTATCGAAAACTATACATCACAATCAAACTTTTTTCTCCACTCTACGTCCTCCATCGGTCTCTCAGACTCAGCGCGTACAGTGAAAAAAACTCGCGAAAACAAGGAAAAAAAAAAAAAAAAAAAAAAAAAAAAAAA